>CM067218.1:147546519-148151518 GCA_034190945.1 Octodonta nipae
ATTTAAATTCCAGTTTACTGGCTGTTAACGTAGAGACCTATAATATGCTTAATAGAAGGTAAAACTGTTACTGTTTTTATGATTACTAAAATATTGACGTAAACACCTTTGTTTACAAACATTGCTTGATAGCCAACAAAGCTCCAAATAGATAGTTAATCCAAGAAGCAACAACAAAAATCTCAATAATTAACTTACACTTACAATAAATTTTTATTTTTCATTTACATTTTTATTATTTTTTTATTTTTTATAATTTATAAATTGTTTATTGTAGTAGTACCGTGGCACGTTGGGGATTTTGTGAAATATGTTGTATTTTTTGGAATATATCTACTGTTGAGATCATTTAACAACTCCCTGTAGAAATAAATCGCAACATTATTTATAAAATACAAAAACAACTATGCATATAGATAACAATATCTATAATTTGAATTTTTTAAGGAATATTAAAATTACAATATGCACCTAACACTAACTTGCACATAAAATTATTCTCAGTCGAGAAAGAAGAAATCCAAGAACTCAAAGCCGAAATGGAGGACTACAAAGAAGACGTCGAGGAACTTTCCAAAGCCGTAGCTTCTCAACCTAAACCGGAAATCAAAGAATCCACGGCCGCCAAGAGATTGTTCAAGAGCGTCAACAGGATGATAAACAGGATGGACAAAGTGCTCGTCGGTTTGGAACAGAAGGAGAAACAACTGAAGAAGGATCTCGAAATCGAAGCTACCGACAAGAAGAAAGAAGAATTGTTGAAGATCGACGACATCATGAACGCCATTCGACAACTGAAAGGTGTGACGGACGACAGCAAACTAGATCAAATATCTAAAGTTTTGATGAAGATGGATGACGATAAAGATGGATCGTTGAAAATCGAAGATGTGTTAAAGGTAAGGAATTTTAATGATTGTGATTTACTCATCTGTTAATAACTGAAAAAAAAACTATATGATAGATCTACAAAACAATGAAACGTACAAACGCCTAGTGGTCGAAATTCGACCCTAATTCATTAAAATTATGAGTTGAACATTATCGACGTTATTTTGTCTCTAGAAATAGAGTTGAGGCGAAATTAGAAAAGTAGGCCAGGCCTTTTCTATCCCTATTATTTCATTTCATTAGCACAAATGTAAGTGTCTATGCAACATGTTCGATGTAATTATCGGCGAATTTTTTTTGGAACCTAAAAGTTTCAATCATTTACACACAAACGATTTCAAAAATAGATATGACAAACAAACCAATGAAACCTCTAATCTTTAATGTCATTTCTATTGTCCGCTGATTGATGATTTGTTGCACAACACCTTAGAACTATTGTGAAAATAATATATTAATGAAAGAATTATAATCACAACAAAAAAACACAAATATTATTTTCTACGAAAGTTAAGTACTACTTATCCGAAAAATCAATACCTTCTGATCTATAATTTACAACACTAAATATTTTCCTAGAATAAGTGTTCCTAAGTTAAGCTAAGAAAGGGGTAGGTACATTTTTTATATTCAAACAAATGTCAAAGATATTACGCTCGAAAAGTAATGAAATGGCAAAATTTTAAAAATTCTGTAACAATTAAATACTTTTTCTGAAGCCGGTGCCAACTTAAGTGAAAAAGTATTTAATTCTTGCAGAAAAAGAAGGTTTTAGTTAAGTTACTTTTTTGAAGTCGCATGAGAATTGTCATTATTCGACTTTATATGGAGGAGGGCAGAAAATTTATTCATAATATTTATTAAGTCATGAAATAAAATAAAACATTGATGGTTTCATACTGCCAATGCCAAATATATACTACAATTTCAATTTAATTAAGATTACAATAATTCTGAAATTTTGTACAGAAATCGTGAGATCCTGACAGTTTAAAATCGCCAAACTCATGATAAATCGTTCGGTATGGCAACACTGTTCGTAGAGGCCATCATTTTTATAACCAAAATTATATATTAAATTTTGAAATTTCAAAGCATTGTTAGTAATTTTTATTTTTTGGCAAAATAAGTGTGGTTTTTGGTCTAATATTGTGCTAAATGAAACGTGAATTGAAAACCACACATCTATATTTTGGGCATTTAAAAAAGTTATAATCGTATAAAATTCAACTTTGATTTACTTTATTTTACTATCAAATATATTTTATAAAATAATTACTGTAAAAAATTAACTGTGTTTAGTAAATTTCGTTATCACACTATTGGAATTTCTATTAAATCATTTCCCACAGATTTGAGCTTTATCGCAAAAAACAACACGCGCTTATAAATATTGAAATTAAAAATACCAGACAATCCATAGATAAGGAAATTTTGGACCTTGGTTCCTATTATGTTGATAAGGTATGACTATTAATAAGCACGTGATTGGTTTGTTTTTGTTTATGCAATAGCAATAAAGGAACTGATAAACGTTGTTTTGATAATTGAGTATTAGAACCAACCCAAATTACTAACTGAAGGTATAGTTTTTGAAGAGTTTTTAGTTTTAATGATGTTTTAAGCTCTTTTATTCTTAAGACCATTATTGATTTAAAAAACATTTTGCCTCGTTTTAGACGTAATTGTACAATCAATCAATCGGGGGTTCACATTTAATATTAATTTAGTATATAATATAACCTTGATATTTTTATAGGGAATTGAAATTTTTAATGTAGAAAATTATAATGTATTTTTACATTACATGGGCCCATTCCTGCAAAATTCTGGGTTTTATTACAGGGTGGTTGACTTTTAAGTAAAATAATCATCTCAGTGATATTTTAAGTTGTGTATTATTTAAAATATAAAGAAATACAATGTTTCTACTAATTTGTTATGCTGTTAGATTGGTTTACAGTGGCAGGCTAACGCTCTTTCAGACCATCATGCAAAGACTATCTTTGATAGTTCAGCATAATTTGTTGTTATTGTTTAGTGGTAAAATAGTCAATGTAGTAGATCAGTATTAATTTTTCGGGCAAGTTGCATTAACTTTCATTTTAAATATTCTGTTGTGATGTCAGTTTAAGTACTTGATTAATATATTATCACAATCTTCCAAAGATGTGTAAAAAATTGTCAGTCAGCTGATAGTAGAGAATATAAAGCTTGAAGTATTGGTAGGGTTTGTTGGTCATCTATTTTCTTTAATATTGATTAATTCCATTGAAACCGCAAACGACGGAAACTTTTAGGAAGCAAAGAACAATCTTCCAATTATTATATCAAACATTTTACCAGGACCAGTTTGATTTTTGATTTGATTAAATTTGTATTTTATTTTTATTATTTCAACAGATTTGTCAATATGACGTGAACAGTTTTTGTAATTACACCTACTTCTCCGAGTTTTCCTCAACTTTATTCCTTATAAAAGATACTTTTAACAAAAAGGGCCACAATAATGTTTACAATTTGATGAAGTAGGGTACGGCTACTAGTATGCTGAAAATACATGATTAGAAAAATAACCTAGCAATCCTAAACTTTTTATTCATTTAAAACAAAAATCGTTTTGATGAATAATCTACATTTAAAAAATTAGTAAAAAAATAGGAATTACTTAAGAAAATTTGCACTGGATTATCTATAATTTTTATAATTCTTTTATAAAATTTGCCCATATCAATTAAGAAAAGCCTAAAATATATCCCATACAGTATGTATACGACTAAACCCCGTCTGCAATATTTCAGAAGATATTTCGTTATATTTACTAAAATAATTCTCCAATAATTTATGAAATATACTCACTGGCACAAAGAAATCACAACACCCGGGAGGAAATGTTTAAATTCAATATTGTTTTACCAAAAAAAAACAATTTGTTTCATGGGATCAAAAATCGATGCTTAGTAATGTTTGAGAAATCGGTAACCGCACGAACAGAAATTCAACTACTATTATGAGATGTTTTCAAGCGTGGTTTGGTAATAAAAGATGGAGTCATTTATGGCCTCTAGAGACCGATTTTCGACAACTCGAAATTTGGCTGATGAGTGGCCATTTTGTAAGTGTCTGAAGCTGAAGGGTTAACTGCCGTATAAGGTCTTGCGGACTGCAGCATTAACGACACCATCTTGTGCTGACATTGGAATGTGGAATTTTTGCCACAGCTGTGTAAATATTTGCCATAGATTTTACTGAAATATTTAGAAATGCAATTTATGTTTAATCTGAAATATTATAAAATATTTCTAAAATAATTCGCAACAATAAATCTTCAGAAATAATTCTGTAATTTTTATTTAATAGAAATATTCTGTAATTCGAATATTTCAACTATATTCCAGGGAAATAATTTCAAGTATATTCCAGGGAAATAATTTCAAGTATTTCTCTAAATAATTTGTGTTTGAAATATTGCAATCAAATTTTTAGGAAATATTCCTACGCTATTGACATTATAATCGTTTAAAATATTTCATAAAATATTCATTGCCTTCTGTTTTTACCCAGTTTAAAGCTGCATTAGTTTATTTTTACTGTAACAATACTATCTTTCAGAAAATCGGAAAAATAAATGCTGCAAACGTCAAAGTAAATATCACATAAATATATTTCCAAATTTATGAAAATGTTACTTATTGTACGGAGTGTTTAGACTGTTTTCTTTTGGTTCTATTTTTTAATATAAATTATTAATGAATTAATGATTAATTTAAGAATTTTTTAATTCTGTAACATTAATTCTATGTAACTATAGAAATAATCAGACTATCCTACTTACCCTTAAGGGTTGAAATCACCTAAATTGCCTAGGTCACTTTACTTCTCACTTCTCACTGAGATTTTAGTTGTGCCTCTGCTTGTCTAGATAATACTGGTGATACTCGTAGTCAAAGCTTAGGATTGAACAATTGAATACCCTGTCTGTCTGTCTGACTGTCATTGTTGAGGACATTGTTGACAGGTTTTAATCTTTACTGAGAACAGGGACATTAAAAAGCAATTATGTACAGATGTTGGGTATTTCAGAATTGTGAAATACTTCACCAGTTCACTGTATAAAATTTGAAATTCCGAAAAATTAAACATAAATATTACTGAGTGGCTAAAAATGAAATAAAGAACTAAGTTTTGTTTATTATTGTTAAATAAATATTGATCGTTAATGCTTAATTTTTATAAATGTTTACAGATCTGAAATATATATAGGAAAAACACAACAATGAATTATTACTAGATTTTTACAAGATTTCATTAAATAGAAAACAAGAATGTTAATGTTTATTTAACGACACATTGTTTATGAAATTCTTCAAAATAACATTTTAACTTCTTCAAGTTTTGGTCAGTGATGGTTTTCATTTATTCATTTGAATGGTAACAACTGTTTTTCTTGAATATACCTGGACCAGTGTTGCCACGTCATAGGGTGCAGAAATCGGTAGAACTCATATCTATATTTTCGTAGATTTCGGTAGTCAAGGGACCATGCATAAATTACGTAAGATAATTTAGGGTGGGTGGGAGTCTGCTAATATCTTACGAAATTTTATATGAGGGTAGGTGGGTGTTGATATGAGTTTTACGTATGACTTTTCTTTGTCAGATTTAACTATTTTAATTCTACTTGATTAAGCATTTTCAAATATAAATACATACAAGGTGAGCCAAAGAAAGGAAACCTTTGAATTACCCTTTAGCAATAATTAAAAAAAAGATAGATACAACAGTTTAGCATTTTCCACTGACTTTCTAACGGTGACCATGACCTTGACGGTCATATCGAGGTCAAATGCCTTTTTATAAAAAAAAATAATAGATTTTCATCAAAATCGGATGACCTTATTGGTCGTCGTCAAAGTAGTTTGTCATATGTGAAGATAAAGTGGTTTTTCTTTGAAAAACCATGTTGACTTTGAAATGACATTGAAGGTCAAGGTCGTGGTCAAGATTATATTTGGGCGTAAAATGTTCCATTCTTTCCGATTCCGTAATAAAAAATGGGGGTTCTCATTTGAAAAACTTCATTTGACCTTTATATAACCGTCAAGGATATGGCCAAGGTTGTGGTCACCATTAGATTGTCAAAGAAAAAATTTCGCAATTATCATTTTTAAAAAAAAATCTTGAAGAGTTATTCATAGGTTTCTCACCCTGTATAGTTATAACATTAACTATTATTTAAGTATATAATACAAAACCCATATTTATTATAAAATACTTACAGTAACATAAGAATTACATTTTTTTTTTAATTCAAATTTATAAAAATATTTTATCCGTAAACAACAGACTAATTCTACGAAAACCTGGAAGTCAGTCAATATTTATGTTCTTATAATTTGAACAAGCTTTAATAATAAAAATTTATTATATTAAAACATGTACATAATGTGAATAATGAAAGTTTATTATTTCATTATTATAATGAGATAAAGACTTACATTACATTATACAATATATGTAAGTACATAATTTTATGCTTAAAATTAACAATTTTGAAAAAAAATAATATCTTACGTAAGGAATGGGAGTGGGGTGAATCTTACAATTCCTGACATTGGGGTGGCTGTGAGTCAGAAAACCGTCAAAATTCGTCTTACGTAATTTATGGATGTTTCCCAAGAAAAAAAAATGCTTTCCTATATTGCTGATCGCAACAATTCGCTTTTGCCTTTATAAGAACTCAAAAATGAACTAAAAATGCAAATATAGAATAATTTTGATTCCGCCCTCCAGCGAATCCCTGGAAAAATGATCAAATGAGGTTGTGGGTGATTTTTTTAAACAATGTGTAAATCTAATTTCGACCCCTACTTCCAGTGATTACCTGTAAGAGTGGTAATGAGATCGGTGATTTCCCGAGGTTAGTTACTATTTTCCATTCTTAAGTAATGTAATGTAACTTCACAGGAATTTCAGTAAATCGGTATACTCTGAAAAATCGGTAGAAATGGCAGCACTGCTCGTTTGATTTCATCTGTGCGACGCTATTTATTAAGGTCATAGGCGTGGCGACGGTGGGTGCCAAGGGTGCCGGGGCAGTCACCCTAGCTTTCAGAGTAGAGAACCAAAATTGAAGAGGTTTAATTTTTTTATACTAAAACCGTTTAGGAATTTACTGAATGACTAAAACTATTACAAGATTGGCATTTTTTAACTTGCAATAATCGATAACATGATATGAGTCTTTTGCATTGGATAGTAATATAAATTTAATTTTTGTATTATTTTAATGTTAGGAAATTAAAAAGAAAAATAAAGGAAGAGTTAGGAGCCGCAATTTTAACCAGGGCACACTAGAATTTAAATAAAAACTTATGTCGCATCGGAAATTGTTCTGATTATGATTTATTATTACGAATGTTTTAATATAATTTTCTAAATTTGTTCACGTGGCCCTTTTTAAAAGAAATCAGTTAAAAAAAAACAATATTTTTCGATTTAAGAATTTACTTAATCACAAAAAAAGTTAAATGCCATAAAATAAAAAGGTGAAAATACAATTTTTATTATAAACTAATATTATTCAACGTTAATGCCAATATGTATATATATATATATATATATATATATATATATATATATATATATATATATAGTGTATTCCAAGAAGTCGTATACTTATGGGAAACTTTTTTGTTATTAATTTTACTGAAAAAAGTTATTCTTCGTAAAATGTTCGGGATGGTCTAAAACCTAAAATACGACATTAAGCCGTATACGAGGAAGTAAAAAACTATGAATTTTGCTAAAAAGTAAAGTACCTTTATTTTTTAAAAATGAAAATTGTTATAAAGATTTTATATCAATACGACATTTAAATGACCAATAAAATCTATCTACGATGAAAATCAGGTTTTGTTATTTGTTTAAAATTTTTTCGATTCATATGGAATGCTTTTTTATTTTTATTATTACAAAAAAATATTCTTCAGTTATTTTATGTTACCCATGTTTATTAAACACGTTCTTGATAGACTTCTTTGGAATATCTCATTACTGTCAAGAAATCTGAAAACTTACATCAGTGTTTATTTACAATAACTATAAATGCCAATAAATTTGTTCTCATTATTGGAGAAAATTATAAAACATGTAGAAAAGCAGCACAAATCCTTAAAGATATACACCTTAACCCTTTAAGAGGTAGAGGTAGCTATTTCTACCATAGGTTTTTAAGGTCCACTATTCAGTACCTGTCTTGCGAATTTGATTGTTACCACTTCTACTTGATGCACTGTGTTTTTATTTCAGTCTTATTTATCAATTAGTATAGTAACTTCCAAACTAGAACCAAAAGTTTGATCTTAGACTTTCGGTCAACTTCTATATATAGGCGAAAATATTGTTGTGAAATAATGGATAGAAGATATCTGATCCAACAATAATTGGAAGAGTTGGCTAATGAGTTGTCTGTTGAGGAAAACTATTATCTGTCGGACTATGCAGGTGATTGAGATGTGTAGACTTAATGTCGTTGTCTAGTGGACCTTCTACGTGAGGTATGGATCATCCTCAGAGAATTGAAAGGAAAAAATATTTGATGACGAAAATATATTAAAGGCTGGATCACACATTCGATACCGAAGATATTATTCCGGATAAAACAAGAAAATTATTTCGACGAAAGTGAGGACTTTGAGGAACACGATACTGACGATCTCCTGCAGGCTCACTGACAGTATAGACTAAAGACATCTTCGTATGGTCAAAAAAAGTACAGCCTAATATTTCAATTTATGGAAACTATTAGAATTCAGAATACTAATAATATAGATCCAAATAATAATATACTAACGTACTTCAAACAGTTTTTTGATGAGTATCAATGCGGATATATCATCACCCATCAAATTTATATGCTAGCCAAGAAAACAAATCTCCGAATTTAGAAGAGAACGAGTTTTCTGCCATTTTGGGAGTCCTTGTTATAATGGGTTTTCACTGCTTACGCACCATCAAGTTATATGGTCTAACGATTCTAACTATCGAGTTACCCGTATAATCACTGCACTTTACCTTCAAGAGATTTTTTAAAATACTCAGGAATTTACATATAAACGATAGTTCTAAGATGCCAGTACCTGGAACTCCAAATTTCTACAAAATATATAAAATTAGACCACTGGTGACAGATTTGAAAGCAAACTTAGGACTCGAATTTATGTGAGTGAAATAAATTATTTGACAGTGGTTGTTTTCCTAAATGAACCTTGGCACCTATATATACCAGTATTTTTTTAAGTTTTTTTCTGCAACATTGACATTGATGAATTTTTTAGATATTTTTCCCATGTTATTTGCACCACCCTTGATGTGGGAGCATGATCAAAAGCATCAAAAATTAAAAAAAAAGTTTTGCCACTTAAAGGGTTAATAAATAATACATTTCACTGTCAAGCAAGTAATAAATAATTTCAAGAAGTTTGGAAATTTGGATACATTGGGCATGCGTTACAAATGAAGATACTGCAAATGCCCTAATTGCAACTTAATGACAATTTTAATGAACATTTTCCTCTCCAGTACAGTATGAACGAACTTTACTCTCACTCCTAAATATAATTTTGATTCTCCCTATAACCCTGCCAATGCTTTAAAAATGTACTTGTATGTAAGCCATATGAATCCAACCAAATAAACTGATTTTCATCCTAGATAATTGATATTGTTAGTTAATATTATTGATATGACTACGGTGAACAAAGATGATCATCATACAACATTACAAGATATGTAGGTGAAAACTTAAATAACTTTTGCAATGGAAAACTTTTGTGGCTTGCAGTTCTTCCACTATTTCTTGTGAGGCTACATAAAAGTAGATGTATCCTAATATCGACACGCCATTTCAAAATGTAGACAATTGCAAACATCACTTCTGACATTATTAGAAATGTAACATTTTTTTCCCTAGAACGGGTAAATCTGTGGGAAACGAAAGAGGCAAATGTACAATGAGAAGGAAATTTAATACATATTTCTAATTAAATTAGTTGAATTTAATGTTTAATCTCAATTGCGTTTGTCTAAAATAAATATGTTAATAAAGTTTCTATCACAAAAATTCACAGGATCATTTTTTATATTAGATGGGTTTGATTACTTATTTACTATGGTTTTCAATTCTAAACAACTTTTCTTAATGACAATTTCGATTTTGTACTTTACTCCTTAGAAAAATTCTTGTTTTTAGAAAACATTCTTATATGGATTAAAAATTTAGGTCTTTAATGATCGCATGTTAGGTTTCAGACCATGTTGAACATTTTATGAGGAATATTTTTTTCTGAAAATTTATAATAAAATTGTTTCTCATATTTGCATTAAATAATATTGCTACTTAGAAAATTAACGTATTTTTCATCTTACTATTGTTAGAAATTATGCTATTTGTCATTATTGGAAAACGAATAAATTGTAAAAATCAATATAGCACTATTTGACAGTATTTAATTGTTAAACAGCCGTGTATTTCAAACAGCCCACGTGAATAGATTTTCAAAATTATATCAGAACGTTAGCTTTACGTTTATTAATCATAATTGAAATAAATCCAGTCCACATATTGTTTTTATTCGGATTCTACTGTAACGACCGGCTTAAATTGCAGCAATGTTAATGTAAAACGCTAATTAGCAGCATAAGTTGATGTAAACCCACTTTGTTATTGTTATTCCTGCAACTTGTGATGTAGTTAATACTTCCCCTTACGTACTTTTTTAAACTTTTGTTCGACAATAAAGCAGTTTCCGCATATGCATTTTCTATAGTTTTTGAAGAATACAAATCTGTACGAATGACAGAAATACCGACCCCAATACATAACTTTTACACCTTTTTTAAGTATTTGTCATTTAAGTTTCTAGGTTTTGATTTAGGACGGGTAAAAAAATGGGTGTGTCAAAAAATGTCAAAAGTAGATACCAAAAACTGCTTTATACTTTACACAAGAAAACAAGCCTATTATGGCTACTTTTATTATTAAAGTTTTTGTTTAATTGAGTATTGACTTGAATTATAAGAGATCATTCATGAATCTGCAAACATGGGGTAGGCAGCTGCCCCACCCTGCTCTATAGTAGCTTCCCCCCATGGTATTTGTATGTGTTGTGGGGATATTAGAGACAGAATAGTAAATTATACTAATACATATACACTACCACTATCAATATTTTCTAGCATCTCTTTGGACACACGGCTCAACTTCAAAGAGCACATAACCGCGGCCAGCAAGAAAGCAGCTGGGGTACAGGGGGCATTATCTAGAATAATGCCGAATGTCGGAGGCCCTAGACAGATAAGAAGACAGCTACTGGCAACAGTAACTACTTCTGTTTTGTTGTACGGGGCACCGGTATGGGAGAAATCGCTCGAGCTACCATCGTACCGCCGGAAAATGAAATCAGTCCAGCGGCTCTCAGCGATTCGAGTGGCATCATCCTACCGCACTGTGTCTTACGAGGCGGTGAGTGTGATTGCCTCTACCCTGCCAATCGACATCCTGGCTGCAGAAAGGGGACGGCTTTATCGCAGGAAGTTAGAAAAAGACCAGCCGACAGGAAACAGCGATGAAAGAGCCATGAGTCTAGGGCAATGGCAGGAGAGGTGGGACAGCTCTACTAAAGGCCGGTGGACATATCGATTGATACCTAACATCAGTCGTTGGGTCAACCGCCAGCATGGGGAGGTTGGGTTCTACATCACTCAACTCCTGACTGGACATGGATGCTTTCGAGCATACCTGCACAGGTTCAGGAGGGCAAACTCCCCAAACTGCCCACACTGTACGGACGTGATAGAGGACGCGGAACACGTGTTCTTCTCCTGCCCCCGGTTTCAGGATCAACGTGCTGAAGTGGAGAGGATTCTGGAGACAAATATCGTTCCAGAACAATTAGTAGAAGCCATGCTGAAGGGCCCCCAAGCCTGGAACTTGGTATCAGATTACGCGGAGACTATCCTCAAAGAACTCCGCAATACGTTCGAGGAATAGGCTTTAGAGGCTTTCAATGTAAGAGCAGTAAACATCTGCAATGAACCACCCTTGCGAAGTAGTATTGACTAAGAGTGCCGCAGGGGACCATGGTTGTAGGAGAAAGAGGTTAGGGTTTTAGCGGGTATACGGTATACTGGTTTCAATGCATCGATTTACTCTTGCTTTGAAGTCATTGTATCGGGAGTCCCGCACGACGGCCAGCACGTGCTAGCTAAGTACGGAATGTATTTCCCCCCTCTTCGGATAAAATAAAAAAAAAGCATCTCTTTGGAATGAGCAGATTAAAATCTGTATTTTTTTATTTAAAAGTAGAATTTTAACGAATCTAATTGGCATTTTTAAAATTTTGTTCTATTAATCTTTTCTTTCAGGTGATAGAAATCATAGGCAAAGAGAACGTCAAACTTAACTCGAAACAAATCGACGAATTACTCGAATTAATGGACAAAGAAGAAATTCTAGAAGTAGAAGACAAAATCGAGAAAGCACTCCAAAAGGACAAGGAAGCGAAAAAGATCCAAGGTCAAGCGGAAAAAGATTCCACCGAGTCCAAGGGTAAAGAAAAAGGCGCAACCAGCAAGAAAGATGTGAAACTGAAAGACGCATCAGCCACTTCGTCGTCTTCTTCTTCTTCGGCAAATGACTCTACAAAACCTCCCAAAATGGAATCCACTCAAACTATGGTAACACCCCCACCCAGTATTGATAAAACTAAAGATAGTTCGAAAATGCTTTAAAAATAACTTATTTATTACTTTTTTAGTTAGTCGTTTCACTTGTATGTAACTAAACTAAACCAAGGTGAAATTAAATTGTTTTCTTTATAAACTCTATTTTGTTATGACAGGCGATTCTCACAATACAGAAGATTGTTGAAAAATATGTTTAAAGAAATATGTTTCCGTGCGTGATTAGAAGATATCCAGTCATTTCTTACTAAAATATTAGCAAAGTAAAATCTTAGGTTTGGCTATTCTGTTATCATAAACCTCCCGCAACTAATATACTTTTTCGACGCCAGTCTTTAAGATCTACGGAAAAAACTATAGATGCCCATTTTGACCTTCATTCAACTATTTTAAATAGCGCTAAACGCAGGAACTGTTACAGAATAACATTTGTTTTAAATGAAGATACTGTTGTTTATATGTCGTTGTTTAAACTGATTTAGTTAATATATTTAATTCAGGTTGTTCTGGTTGATGCATCAGGAACAAATTTAAGGTTCAAAATACCAGTGAAATTTAGATGGAGCTATATTGACTTAATTCAAAAAGAATCATTCAAATAAATCAAAAGTTCTTACCAAAACATTCATAAAAAAGAAGTTTGTTTAAAAAAAAACGGTTCAAGGAATTTTCCTAAACGTTATAATCATATATCATAAATAAGTTAATACCTATCTACCTATCTTTATACCTCGTTGGTTTTTGAGGAACATACCACATTGAAAGGCCCACAGGAAAGGTCAGGTCTCTACATGAAAATCGGTTCTTCTTGACAGACTGACTCAATCCTCTTAGTTTATGATGACTGAAGTGTCATCAATTGTTAGGCAAACAGTTTTTTTAAATGTTGGTTTCTGTTATATACGTTAACGGCTTTTTAGGAATAAGTACCACACATCGAGAACCGAATGTATTTTTAAAAAATTCCAAACGTGTGGAGCTCAACGTGAATGAAAATTTTATAAAAATATACGTTTAAAATTGAAATACTTGACAATTTGTTATTTTGGATATTTACCTAATCCTGAACGTAAAAGGCCTCCAAGTGATTAAAATTTTGGTTTTTCTGCTGAGTATAAATGGGGTTTGCTCATCTATAATAGTCAGCAGTTCATCTTAAGAAACAAGTAATTTAATTTTTTGATGATAAATGGTCGTTATTGTTTAAAAGATTAATTACAACCGCATTTGGACACTCATCAAATGGTGTACAGTCCTGTAAACCTGTAAATTTTATAAAAATATAAGTTTAAAATTGAAATACTTGACAATTTGTTATTTTGGGTATTTATCGTATCCTGAACGTAAAAGGCCTCCAAGTGATTCAAATTTTGGTTTTTCTGCTGGTATAAATAGGGGTTTGCTCATCTATAATAGTCAGCAGTTCATAAAAAAAACAAATTCTTTAATTTTTTGACGATAAAGGGTCGTTATTGTTTAAAAGATTAATTACAACCGCATTTGGAGACCCATCAAATGGTGTACAGTCCTGAAAACCTGAATATCTTCATTGATCGTTTTACTATTTAGATCTGAAGAAATTCACTGTCCACCATTGCTGTATATATGTGGAAATGGGCATAAGAAACTTGGCACCAAAATTATTTGCTTTTTGATTGTTTTCCTTTTTATTATTTAGTTGTTTATCGTTTTGTTCTTCATTTGTTTGTTCGTCCTTTGTTTCTCTACGAATAAACAAATTTTGACAACGTAGGTTTCCGCTGCCAGTGTCCTAGCTGATTCTGCTTTTTGCAGGTTTGGACCGCGTTATTTTTCGAATTAATTTATTTATACATCTGAACCAACATATAAACAAAGTTTTTCGACGTTTGGCCCAGACTTATATGGTGCTTTTTCAAGGATGAGAAATACAAATGTTGCTTACCTTGTGGCGACTACAATCGTTTAATCTTTTTCTCACAAACACACTTTGAAAGTTAACAAATTATAAATGACACTTTGGATCCAGCCAACGATGAAATAATAATTGGCCCACCGAAATTTCACATAAAAGAGGGATAGGAGGTACTTCATGGGATTATTTTGGATTGTTTTATGGTTGTGATGATATTTTGAATACTTTCCTCGAATTCTATTACTAGGTAATGTAAGTGATTTATTTTGTTGATGAGGTTTGTGTTGAAATGAGGATGCAGGGTTGCCAGATGGGTGAAAGTTCAAAACTTTTGTCTCGGTTGAAGAGGATTTGGTGGTCTGTTTCGTGATGATGTTCAGCTACACCGGAGTTTGAAACCGTTTCAACCTACTTTTGTGCTCGTTTAGACGGGTGTTTATAGATCGACCTGTTTCACAGATGTTTATTGCCCCACACGAGCATGGAATGGAATAAACACCCTTGGATGAAAGAGGATTTTGTTTATTCTTTGGAGAGGCTAACACTTGTGAGAGAAAGCCCCTTATAAGTGTAAGCCAAACGTAGGAAACCTTTGGTTATATGCTGGTTCAGATATATAAATAAATTAATTCGAAAAATGAAGCGGTCCAAATCCGGAAAAAGCAGAATCAAAAAAATGTTGTTCCTTATCATCGATTTAAGAGAAATTTTTTTAAAAACACTAGTTGTAGTGAATCGGGTTAAGTGGACTGTAGTTTTGTGTTGGTTCTATTTTGGTAAAAAACTCTTACCTTGTGTACGAGTTAGATCTAGTAAAAGCCTGGGAAATCTGCCATCCATGTATTTGTCTGCATTCGCCGCGGGTAGCCGGCCTTTACCCTGGGTTTTTAGGCATAACTAGAGTCTATAATGTTGGGCATGCGCACTCCCGAGGGGGTTTACAATAAATGAGTAATAGCTGCACACGCACGCGGGGTTGCACTAGCGAGCACATAGGGTAACGTTTTTTCCTTGGGAGTTTTAGGGAGATCCGTACTGTACGAGAGGCGAACAGCGAGTCTTTCTTTTTACTGCGTTTGCGCTGAAGGCACCGAGTTTTATATTTATATACATATATAAATGTAAAGGCTGTTTCTTTTAAACCCAAAAAGACAGAGTGTTCTGAACACTAGTAAAGGGGCTAGCTTAAGAATGCAAATTTGTTTAATTTTTTACTTATACACAAAATTAAACAATTCAAAATGAAAATGGGAATAAATAAAAAAAACAAATCTTGGCAGTGACATGTGGCTAATTATACTTATAACTTATTCAGTTAATTAAATATCACCCTTTACAAAATAGAATAAACGGTATATAAAAAAAGTGTTGCAGACGGTATCAATCGGAGCCCATCACTTCATAAAATTTCTTAATGTGGGGTTTTATTTGACCATAACCAAACTAATAATGTTAGTCTCAATTCTTTTTATGTATCGAAAACAATATATTATAGTTTAAACAGTAGAAAGTTTCTTTCTACCACCAATATTGAGAAATATTGTAGGGTTTGTTTGAAGATTTTCAAAACCTATATATATATATATATATATATATATATATATATTATATATATATATATATATATATATATATATATATATATATATATATATTGTCACTTATTACAATTATTTTGTATTGTGAGAATTTTCTTGCAACTTTTATTAACCTGTGAGTGTACATGTGATTTTTGAAATAAGCAGTGTTTTGAAATATTTTTTTACGATATGGCCGTTAAGAAGTTTTTTTAGTTAATTTGTATATACATTTCCAGTTGGTGAATTTATTAAAGAGTTTAATTGAATAAAGTGATGAAATTTTTGTCGTTTGTTTTCCTTTAACCTAATCTTTTTTCCCTCAGTACAGTTTCGACAAAATGAAGAGTTACATTAGGGCAATATTGTTGACAGTGGAAATATATGTACAATATTCTCATATAGTAGGTACTTACTTAATTACAACGTAACTTATTTTTAGAGTTCCGTAAATTCAATAATATTATACAATCACTCGTGCGTCCAAAGGTGTACCCAGCTTTTGGTTTAGGGAGGGGGAAATTTGAAATATAAGATCTAATGTAATATGTTAAATGAAAGAGCTAGTTATGAGGATTACAAATATATATTCTAAAAATATATTTTTAAAGATATTAATGAAAATATGCAAAAACCAACCTAAAATTCTGAATAAAAAATAGAAATAGAAGCACCTCACTAAAACTACAGGAAAAATAAAGTGAAAATGCTATTCATAATTTTGGGGGGCAAATTATAAAATAAAATGAAAAATTGGTATATCAAAATAATAATAATATATTTTATTAGTTTTAGAATAAAGTTTTTAAAGGGTATTAACGAAAATATACAAAATTCGACCCATTCCCATTGTATCTCCGAAACCAATGATAATAAAATTGAAAAATAAGACGTGGATCAAAGGTTACAACAGAAATAAAAGGAAAATCCTAAAAATTGTAGTCGACAAACTAGAAAATTAAAAAATATACATCATGATTTACCTAAAATATAACAAATCTCAAAACTGCTACAGAAGCCTTAATTAACACATTATCAAACTTATTTCTCCATGGTCTTTAAGACAATATTAAATCAATAAAGGCTCCTTCAATGAAGGAATTAAGATTTTTCAACAAAAATTGAAACTACTTGAGTACGGAACTTAATATTTTGGAAATATAGTTAGTTTGGAATCAAATAAAAGATTGAAATACCTACTTAATAAAAGTGTAAGATATAAAAGTACTCAGAATTAGTGCCTTGTGCGATTTGTGAAATCTATGTTAAGAATATAAAAAATTAAAAGACATCCATTGAGGCATACAAGTTTTGATAAAATCACTTTGTACCTCTATTAGTAGTTCAACCGGAATAAATTATAAACTGTCCCTAGACATAAATTTCTGTAACTGTTTTTTTTTTTGCACAATATAAATTTTTCTCACATGATTTTTGTTTTGTCAACTATTTCCAAGATCAGATTTGGAATAGCCGAAAAACCTAGATGAAAGGTTGGCCAATATGTAGGATACAAGGCTGAATGTCCGTGATACAGCAAAGCTTCCACAGCTTTTCCATTATATTTATCTTATGGAGTGTAGAGCTCCCTCCATAATTTGTCTGTTTATAAACGATTCCTTAAAAATTATTTCGATGACATTTGCTAATGAGGGGATTTTAATGAATAGAAATTGATTAATGAAGATAGTTGGGAAAAATTGTATATTTGAGAATTTTGAATATTAAAAAATCCTATGACATCTGTCTGAATAATACAGATGTAGCTGTTATTTGCTATAACGTATGATATGCAACTAAATATACGGCGAAGTTATGTTGGTGACATATCTCATAGGCTGCATTATTCACACATTCAAAATTTAAACATTTTTGTTGATTAATTATATTGGTAGATAAATGACGTGAATCATGAAATAAAAATTAATTTGCCAAACACAAAAAATACAGACATAATAATCAAGGACTTCCTCAACCAAGGGCGTCGTCAGACAAGAGCAGGGAGGGCAGCTATCCCTTCCTAGACCTAGACGTTTTTGTAGTTTTAACCTTTTTGACGGTGTTGAGTGGAGGCTGTTAGAATAAAACTGATTCGTGCTCAGCTTGTAAAAATACACAGACAATCTTACCGCATGTGAATTGCAATCCATATTGTGTTATTCAATTTCTGAAGATTTTTCAGCTCTTTACTGAAGACTGGGGGCTGCTGGACCAAAACCGACCAGGATTTGTGCTCAGCGTACACCGGAAATTTAATACCTAATATAAATTGTAGGCCATATTGTTTGATCTTTAATTTTCTGAAGATTCTTTAGCGAATTGCTGAAGACTGGGGGCTGTAGGAGTAAATCTGGCCGGATTCATGTTTAGTCTGTATAAATATACTGTACTGCCGCATGTGAATTGTACGCCATAAGTTTTTTTTAATATTCTAAATACACTTCAGCTGTTTGCTAAATACTGAAGGCGGCAGGAGTAAAACTGACCACGGATTTATGCTGCGTGCAGTAACACACCTACAACAAGACTGTACATGTGAATTGCAGGTCACACTATTGATTCAATTCTTCAGCGATTTGTTGCAGACTGAAAGGTGCTGAAGCAATACTAACTACTGATTCGGTCTCAGCGTGCAATAATATATCAGGACCCATTTCTGTTGAAAATAACCAATAGGGTCGCATACGTAAGTACAGAAACTGGAAGAGTACAAGTTTTTACAGTTATGCAATCTATCTGGAAAGAAAATTTGGCAGATTTTTGATTCTATCCACATTTATCTGCTATTCCAATATAGTGAGTTTTCGAAAAGATTGTTGAGGAGGTCTTGAATTATTTTGTCTATTCATTGGGTTTTCTCTCCTCCAAATTTTTTCCTGTAACAGATAAGTATTTAAAAATTGTATATGTAGAACAAAGTGTAGTAAGGTAATTTCGTAAAATTGCCCGGATTACTGGCTGTCTGTACAGAGATTCTTCCTCACAGTTTTTCTGAGAGAAAGAGATGTCTATAAAATGATCAACCAGTTCAAAATCAAAGCGAAAATTTTGTAGAAAAAAAACCTCGAAAACAACACTAAACGATTGACAACGACTCCAGACTCGGAGTTGAAACGTCTCCATACACAGATAAGTATTACACAATATACAATACATTACCTATATACAGGAATACTGGTTTTATCATTTTGTAGACATCTCTTTCTCTCAGAAAAATTGTGAGGAAGAATCTCTGTACAGACAGCCAGTAATCCGGGCAATTTTACGAAATTGCCTTACTACACTTTGTTCTACATATACAATTTTTAAATACTTATCTGTTACTATGGGGGTTTTCTAATATTTTTTCTTATAAATTTCAAGTGAGCACCAGTACCCCTAATTATTTTCAAAATTTTAGGTAGTATCTTTTCGGAAATAAAGCGAGAAATGACAATTTGTTATATCTTTATGTTAATATCTTCTAAACAATTAACTTTAAAAATATGAAAAATATATATTTGTATTCCTCATAATAAACCCTTTCATTTGATGTATTACATGATGCGTTAAAAAATATTTTTTTATTTTCTCTTTAATTCTATAATTTGGCCCCCAATATTAATATTAGGGATTTCTTCCTAATTTTCCTGTAAACAAAAAAAATAGGTCTTATAGTTTGGGGAATAAAGGGGGAATGGGTAATTTTTTAAATATATTTTAAAATAATTATTAACAAAAAAATGAAAAAATTCGTATTCGTCATAATGAGCTCTTTGACTTGATATATTACTTGATCCGTTAGAAACATTATAATTTTTTATTTTCCATTTAATTCTATAATTTGTCCCACAAAATCAATATTAGGGGTTTCTCCTTATTTTTCCAGTAATGTTCAGGTGAGGTGTTTTTTTCAAAATTTTACAGTTTATGGTTTCGGAGATAAGGGGGGATGGGTAAAATTTTTTATATTTCTGTTAATATCTTTTAATTAATTCATTTTAAAAATATGGAAAATATATATGTGTGTTCGTCATAATGAGCCCTTTCATTTGATATATAACATGATGCGTTAGAAACAATTTTGATTTTATATTTTCTATTTAATTCTATAATTTGCCCCGCAAAATTAAAAGTAGAGGTTTCTCCTTATTTTTTCTGTAAACGTCAGGTCAGATCCTATACCTCTAATTTTTTTCAAAACTTTACATTTTATAGTTTGGGAGATAATATCTTTTTAACCATATTTTTAATATGAAAAAAATATATTTGTGTTCCTTAGAATGGGACCTTTCATTTGATATATTACATGATGCGTTGAAAAACAAAATTAAATTTTCATTTAATTCTATAATTTGCCCTTCAAAATTAATATTAATGATTTCTTCTTATTTTTCCTGTAAAGTTCGCGCAACGATCTATATTTCTATTTTTTTCAAAATTTTAGGCTCAGTAGTTTCGGAGATCAGGGGGGAAACGGTCGATTTTTTAGTTTTCGCCCCAGAAGTACCCCAAAAATAAAATTTCTTCATTTACGATATGTACTTCTGATCAGGTCACCAAACTGTACATGTATACCAAATTTCAACCTCTTCCGTTCAGTACTTTAGGAGAAAATTGCTGTGATGTGACAGAGGCAGAAATCCGGAGTGTTATTATAAGGGTATCCCTACATTGTTTATACGGACCCCTAAAAAAGTAGCTACCAAGGCTCTAAGTGATAATACGACACGATCATGTTGTCGTCAAAATTGCCGCTATTTGTCTAACGAGAATCCTCACTGAATGACAAAGAAACATACGCAATATCCTGAAAAAGTTAATGTTTGGGCAGAAATTGTTGGAAATCATATCGTAGGTCCCTTTTTCATTGATGGCAACTTGAATGGAGATAAATAAATATTTAGAACTGTTCCAAAATAATGTCGGGCCAACTTTGACAAACTTATATCCTGATCTAGTAAATCAACAAGTTCCTGCCAATAAAATATGGTTTCAGCAAGATGGAGCACCGCCCCATTACGAAATCAATGTCCGGCAGTACCTGAACCAAATTAATCCAAATCGGTAGATTGGGAGGCGCGGAGCGATAGAATGGCCAGCACGATCTCCTGATTTGACGCCATTGGACTACTTTTTGTGGGGATATGTCAAAAGTACTGTATACGAAATTAAACCCCTCCACTTAGATGACCTAAAAAGACGAATCACGCTTGCGATTAGATTAGTCACACCTGAGATGTTGAGTAACGTTAGAAGACATTTCTATACCAGATTAGCATGTTGCCAACATTACATTGATATTAATGTTTTTTTTATATATTATTAAGAAATAATCCTTAATTACTTATTAGGTTTTTAGTGTAATGTAGCGAATTTGTGAAATAAAATAATTCTCTTTTCTTTAGTGCTCATTATTGTAATAAATCTGAAGGCACTAAATATTTTCTAACGAGTTGAAGATAGTTGTAGGACATTTTACATGAATTATGTCTAGAATCCAAAAAATAAATAATATACAGGGGCTAGCATTTAACATAAGAAAGTTGGTATTGGTCACTGTCATTTTTTCAACAAAAATGCACATTTAAAAATACCAATCAACGTGTCCAAGCGTTTTTGAATGCACTCAGAATCTATATTTCGGCGGAGGCGCAAGTAACAATATGTTCCAACCCGATTTATAGCATTGTAAATAGTAACTTAAAACGTGCGAGTTACTATTTACTAGGTTGTGTATCGAATATTTGTCGAGTCGAACCGAACCAAAAAAATAGTGCCTCTTTTAATCTTTATTTAATTCCCTAAAGTTGCCTTTTTGCGGGTTGACTATACTCGAATGACTTGAGAATTCCACTGGCAAGCGAATTTGTAAGTCTAAAAGGTGTATGTTATCAATTCGGCTTGAAATTTTTTGTGTTACCTGATTTCTTCTCTGTGAACCCACTTGAATAATTATTTTTTTGTTTAATGGGGTTTACATCGGAACTGGTAAAATTGCAAAATTGAGAAAAAAATTCTACCAGTCAAGGAACAAAATTTTGTATTGAAGACATAACTCCAATGTGTTAGATAGTTTTTTTTAATTTTTAAATTTCTGTAGAAATTTTAATGTGTAGTTTTTTATTTTATAAATCAATTTTTATGTGTACCGAGTTAATGCCGAGCAATAATCAAGTTTGATGAAGTAGTATATATGTAAATAATGCAAGAATTTAGGTTTCTTGGCAACGACTTCAAATATCCTGGATAGATAGGTCCTTAATATGTATATAATAAGCAACTTTTATTGTTTGTATTTATTACTTTGTGTGTAGGTACCCAACAACTTACAATTACTACTTATAGCTATAAAGTGTGCCGTTTACAGTTCAAAATGTCCACGAAACCCCACAGTTTCGTTTCAATCTATCGAGCTATATTTTTGTTTTCTTAGATCGAAATTTTGAAAATACCATAACCTTTAACAAAATGTAAAAAAAATATTTTTTCAGTTTTTTATGCATTTTTTTAAATTCGATCGAAGATAACAAAAAAACGGCTAGATGGATTGAAACGAAACTTTGTGGTGGTTTTGTGTGTTTTTTCAATTTAACGCCTGATGACTCCAAAAGCCACCAAAAGTCCCTTTTTTCTTGATTTTTCAAATTAATGTGTACAATAATTTTTTTTTTCAAAAAACAGGAGCTGTTTTTTGTGGGAGGTTTATTCAAGCTTTGAAAACCTCCCTTAATTTCCTTGTGAGATCAGCAGTTGCTGAGATATTGATGGTTAGACAAAAAGATCCTTTTCGATTCAAAGTTCGATATCTCAGCGAGAAGTGATCGTACTGAAGTTTTCAAAAAAGCAAATTAAAACCGAATGAACAGCATATCCAATCCATATAGCGGTTGAGTTAAAAAAACATTTTTCAAGTTCATAGACCAAAAATAAAACCGAAACAATTTGGAAAAAAAAATCTTTCGGTATTCGTTAGGATTGAGCGGTACACGTTGCTCGAAAAAATTTTTCATCATAAGATCTCAAAACTAGAAACTTCAAGCTTTAAAATGCTTTTCTTAAAACTCCAGCACGACCATTTTCAAGGGAAATACAGCCACTTGAAAAACGTCAAAAAATTTGGAATTATTTGTTGATACTAATTTTTTCAATTGGTTCAATTTTGCAGATTTAATGTTCTAAGATGTTTTTCATTTATACTTTAACCTGATCTTATTGATTGATCAATTGACAACTTGGACTAAATAAGATATTTTTCAGCAGCAGCAGAGTGGAAGTTTGAATGCAGTGATATTATAATCAGTAAAAAAGTTACATGAAGGTGTAAATTGCCATAGATAAGTTCATGTTAGGGAGCATACTTCTCTAAACATAGCCGGCCGGAGTTGCAGAACTTAACCTCATATGAGTTATGGCGGTTATAGGGTATGTTTCAAGTTTCAGTTTATTAAACTGTCTGGCGCCCCTGAATAAATTTCTTATTATAAATTAATGTTCCCGACGAAGAGCTTTCGTTTCACACATGTGAGCCAATCAGGTAGTTGTGATATTTGAGTGTATGTTTTTATAGAAAAACTCTCTACCATTTCGACTGTATTTATATTTAAATATTTATATAAACAATAGATACACAATAGTATTAACATATTATTTTATAATCCCCAGCGAGGTAATCGGAGCTACCTGTTGTGGGCTTGGCATAATACCTAAAACTAATAAATATATCAATCTATCCTAGTTATATATTCGAAACTATATACTCAACACAAAGGAAAATATAGAAAAATACATAAAATAAAAAGAACATAAAAAAAAAATAATAAAACTTAATTTTTACAGGAAGTTTCTATAACAATGGTGACTTTTTTGTCAATTACCTATCCAATTCTATTATTATTTTCCCGACTTGACCATACAGTGCATGACAGCACACTCATAACGTGCCTTTAGGGGAAAATTCACTAACCCCAGATATCCTAGATATCAAAAGGGTTTAGCTCTGTGGGAGCCCAGCCAGGTTATCAGGCCCGTGGTGGGAGCCCGGGCGCTCAGAAAATCCATGAATTTTCTGACCGTCTGGGCTGTTCCTAAAGAACGGCTTTTTGCATTAATTGGTAAAGGTGTTCGTGCAGACCGAGGTATTTTAAATTATTTAGTAGAAGTTTTGGGACTACTCCTGTTGTAATTGACATAACAATTGGTACAGTTCGTGTGTTATTCATGTCCCACTGTGTCTTTATTTGAAATTCTAAATCCCTGTATTTGGCTATTTTTTTAGCCTGCTTAATATTTATGTTATTGTTGTTAGGGATTGCTATGTTGTTTTCTTAGAGATTTTATCTACTAAAATTGGTCTATTGTGAGCATCAGTATCGTGCGGTCCCAGTACAGCTTGTAGTTGTTATTTTCTAAAATGGATTCTGGTTTGTATATATAGTAAGGTGTTCTTACCGAGCGTGATAGCTCAAGTTTCAGCGCTAGTTCCTGGTGCAGTATTTTTGCCACAGCATCGTGTCGTTCTCTGTATTCAGTTACAGCGACCGCTTGGCAACCTCCTGTAATATGCTGGATAGATTCAGATGTTTGGCAACCATATCTGCATCTGTCGTTGTTGATAGAAGGGTTATTGATGATGTACTTTAGGTAGTTCTTAGTTGGAATTACTTGATCTTGGATTGCCAATATAAAACCTTCCGTTTCAGGAAACATATGACCAGAGATCAACCAGTAGTTCGACGTTGAACTGTCGACATAATCTTGCTTGACGTCATTTATATGTCTTCCATGAAGGGGCTTCTCTTTCCATTTGAGCAGCTTCTGATAGTTATCTGGTGGTATACTTGAACTTGTTGTTCTGTCAGTCGCAGAGGTGTTGAGTCATGAACCTGACATATGACTCTGTGTAGATCAGAAAATTCTGCGAGTTTCTGGAAATGATTATGCAAATTAGAAATTTGTTGATCACCTAACTTGCCGATATCTGCCAATCCTCTTCCTCCTTCACACCGGGGCAATGTTGTACGTTCGACACAGCTCTTTGGATGGTGATATTGAGCTTTGTGAGTAGTACTCGAACGTTCCGTTGTAATTGTTCAATGTCGGTCTTGCACCAGTTAACTATACCGAAAGAGTAACTAAGCACCGAACACGCGTAAGTGTTAATAGCCTGAAACAAAATTTTACTGTTAAGTTAAGTTGTTATTTTTATTAATAATCCACTTTTTTAACGTATTTTTTATTGCACTTACATTGCTTAACGTTTTTAGTTCATTTGCAAGACTGCTGTACATTTATTGCTCTGACTGTTTTAGACCTATGCGGGAGAAGTATGTTCTTGTTTCTAGTAATACTGTTTGAGTTCAGGAATTTTTCTTTCAACGTACAAGTGAGAAGAGCTCCTCCAAGTTTAAAGGATTGTTATGTAAGCTCGTTTTATTCTTGTTTACATTCTTAATAGTTTCTTTTGATGGCTCTGCAGACTTTTGAAGAATTGGAGTAGCCTCTCCCCAGGCTATGATTCCATAGTTGTTCATGCTGTGGAAAAGTGCGTAATACGAGTACAACTTAATCAATGTGTTCGTTTTCATAATCTTGGAGACTATCATAAGATTCTTTAGTGGACCTTCTCGAATCACTAATCCAATATTTGAATGGAAAAATGAGTTATTTTCGTTAACTAGGAGCAGGATATGAGGTGTCCCTATATTCTGAACAGATGTAACTCTTCTGAAACGTCTTTATATGAAAGATTCCTAGAATCTCAATGAGTTTAGTTATATACTCGAATGAATACCTGAAAACCATATATAATGTGGTATCTGAACCGTTCAATCGAGTGCCACTATGCCATGCATAGTCTATTTTCCAAGCAACACACATTTTCGTAACTTTGAACCCGAGGGCAGGATACGCTCGATGTTTATCTTCCTGCTCGTAAACAAAATCTCGACAGGCCGCGATCTCAAAGTCCTACAATCGCGAAGAAGGCGGACTCTCTTTTTCGGTCCAGTCTTGAACGACACCAGCGATATAACAGTCGGTGTCTATCTGTCTCTCCTTAAGTTACTTCGTACCACCTGTACATCGCGAGGCACACTTGACTGTTCGCCTGTCGCGAGTTCGCGTCGTGTTCATCATATGTTCGCGTTCTTCACTTATTTCGCGCAGTGTTTTATAATGGCTATTATATCTTAGTAGTCCATGCATACATACGTAGGTACATACGACGAGAGAAAAGAAGAGTAGGTCACCGATACAGTTGACGAAACACTATATGACCTGTAGGTGCTTAATTTCCAGCGTTTTATTTGCCTTTATTTTTCGGTTATTTTTGGTTCGGAGGTAGTCTTCGGCCGGGTAGACTAAGCACGAGTGTTGTGAATTTTCCATCGCGGTGATTTACGGGTGTTTCGTGCTCCCAACAACAGGACCAAACGGTTTATTTGAATGAGCCCGGGGTAAGTTGTTTTTTAATTAACAGATTTTTCTGAGATTAAACGGCAGTTGAAAATAAACGAAAAATCTTTAATTCATAATATTTGTGTTCATTGCGTTAGTAAACAACAAACAATTAATATCAGAATATGAAAAACCGTTACAGCTAAAAAAACTTAAACAAAATTTATCTTTATATTTATACAAGAATTATATATATTTTTTTTAAAAATAAAATACAAAGTGATTGTTAAGCTTATTACCTATATGTTTTGAAAGATATATTTAATAGCACTGAATACAGGGCTCAAAACGAAACATATTCGTTACAAAGCTCGTTATTTCAAATTTCGGTAGTGATAAATTAACTAAAAAAAACGGTTTTGTTAGTAATGCACTAAAAAGTAAAAAATGTTATAATACGAGGATGGTCCCAGAAGTAACAGACTCAATACAGAACACAAAAAAATTTAAAAAAACAAACAAATCTTATTGTCTTCTAAACGTTGTTTGTGGCATATTCTTGATTATTTTTATGTTTTTTTTTTGGGCAATAACACCACAATAGAAATAAAACGACGTATATTGCAGGAATACCAAACGTTTCAAAGTCTATTCTGACTTCGTTGTCAATGGCTTTATATTTATTGCAAAATGAAAATATTCATTTTGCAATCTACATCAATAAATATAAAGCCATTGACAACGAAGTCAGAATAGACTTTGAAACGTTTGGTATTCCTGCAATATACGTCGTTTTATTTCTATTGTGGTGTTATTGTGGTGTTATTTTTATGTTTTTTTTTGGGCAATAACACCACAATAGAAATAAAACGACGTATATTGCAAGAATATCAAACGTTTCAAAGTCTATTATGACTTCGTTGTCAATGGCTTTATATTTATTGCAAAATGAAAATATTCATTTTGCAATCTACATCAATAAATATAAAGCCATTGACAACGAAGTCAGAATAGACTTTGAAACGTTTGGTATTCCTGCAATATACGTCGTTTTATTTCTATTATGGTGTTATTGCCCAAAAAACATAAAAATAAACAAATCTTCAGATTTTTTCAGTTTTTTTCTTCTGACTACTAAAGTTTTCGAGATATTTAGTTCAATTTTGGAGCATTAATGCCTCTATGAAATCTTCATAATAAGATCACAGAAAGTTTCAATTTTTTGCTTCCTGTGATTCATATGTTTTTTACGCAGAATATTTTTTTTGTACCCAAGATGGCTGTTAATCTATCCAAGGTCTTGGGACCATTTTCAAACCGAAAACATCTGTAGATCTGTATATACGCAAAGCTGTTCATATATTCTAAATAAATTTGTTTCTGAATATTTATTATTTTATCAATAATTCAACCAAATTTTGTCGTATTTAACAAAAAAAAAAAATAATAAAAAAACGTTAAGGAGTGGTCTACATAATAGAAAAATATTTTCCATGGTCCTTCAAGCCGGATTCCTACTTTCTGCAAAAATTTGCCTTTTATACCGAACTATTAGCGCCTGTCGTCAATTGTGTCCATTCCTAACAAAATTCAACTAGTTTTTTCATAGGTAATTAATAGGAATTTATTTCTGTGCCCATTCTTAATGCTTAGCTTAATGATATAAGGTATGGCAAAGATTTATTAATACTAAATACTTCAGCTATTAACCGGTAGACTAATATAACAAATAAACGTAAATGACAATGACAACACTTGTAATTTCAAAACTCAGCTCATAATTGTCACTACCTCGTTCTTTCTCGGTAATACGATATTCCCCGAGCAATCGACTTCTAGAGGTCAAAACACCCAAATCCTGGATATCGTAAAATTTTGACAAAATCGTTAGTGTAGGTTTTGAAGAATTTAATTACATATAAATAAGATGTATATAAATAAGCAAACACTGTATGTATTAGATTATTTGATAAAAGAATAAAAAATATTTGCAGTATATGACCTCTCGTTAAAAAAACATTGAACAATTTTTGACTCACATTTTACATGACATTAATTTAAAAGATTACTATTCATGAAATAGAACTGCAAATTAATTCGTATTATTTTATAACTATAACTTATTCAAGTTCAAAATATTTGAATATTACATTTGTTACACACGCAATACTTAAATTATTAAATTTGTGATAAATTCATCACTGAAGGAATGTACGAGGGTGAATCAAATATGAACCGGACTTTTGTTTTAAAAATTTTATTGGTACGATCAATACAAATTATAATACATATTATTTTTCTACATAGTCTCCTCTCTTTATGTATACATATTTTCCGACTTCCGAATCGGAAGCTAAAAATAATTATAACAAAATTAACTTAGCAAATAATAACACACCTGTTGTTTCTACCCAAAGTAAAAAATGAAACTAAAAGGGCTTATTCGTGTCAAATTAATAACCAATAGAGTAATTGAAGCGGTGCACAAACGTTTCTACACCTTCGTTGTACTTATCTACTACCTCAAACTTGTGGTGGCACCCTCAAAAAAATATACCAGTTGATAGGTAATTTTTTAAGTGGCCCTTTTTAAAACATTTTTACTTCCTGGGTAGTCCTAACAATGCATTGAATTGTTCAATTTATTTCCTTGAGTATAAATAGCTTTTTGTATGTGGCCGAGCGTTGTCATGCAACAGATGTTTTATCAACTTCGGATAGACATATTCTTTTGCCGATAGGCAAGTTTCACTTGTTATTTTTTATTTTGTAGTATAACCTTTCGCAGTAACATCGAAAGCCTACTCAGATACATTTTCATTAATTGTACGGTAAATGTTCGTAAAATCGATCAGCAGTACGCCTGACTTAATAAGCCCAAAAAAATGCCTGTTGCAAGAATTTTCCCTGCAGAAAGACTTTTTTTGACAACGGTGCTGTATAACTATATATAATTCCACTCCAGGTTTTGTACCACATCTGTACATGCTGCCCATGCACGCATAAATTTGATTGACTCCGGGCCTTCTGTATAGGACGGAATGCATACCCATAAGGAGTTAAATCCTTCAACATAGTATATAACTCCTTGTGGAACCATAAATTATTTCATTTTTCAAATTTTATATTATTGCCCGTGTAACATGAGGCTTATTTTCCACTGTTATGCAACTCTCTTATGGCCATCTGAAAATAAATAATTTTTGTGCCAGTCGTACACTTGGGTCCTTATAAATATAATTTAACTTGCATATATTTCATTGCATACGACTTGTTTACGTCCTGTACAGATAACAGTTTTTTAATCGACGCTATATAAAATTTCACTTTTTTTCCACGGTCATTTTTATACCACCAACGCCCTCCCGCTATATGCCAAAAATTTGATAACAACTAAACGCCTATCTTATATTTCAACAGACGTATGCACCTCTTGCTCACTTTAATGATTTTGTTTGCTACTAACAGCGCATCGACTACGCCTCGCCAAACCGACGAACTTCTTCTTAACATCCCTACCTAACATATATCGAGACGTCACGCCATTTAAGGAGTCGAATTACCTACATGCGAGAAACAGAAAATTTTAAAAGTCCCGTTCATATTAAAATTCACCCTCGTATTCCCGCATACTCGTTGGAATTAAAAATCGTGAGGATCGGAAATCAAATGTAACAATTAGCTTTAGAATCTCTAAGTAGTTTGCTTTATTTGTGTACTTGTACTTACGTAAAACATTTCATGTAAATGTGCAAACTTCTTACAAACATTTGGCCACTTTAATAGTTGCTGTCTTCATCGTTTTTGTAAAAAATACCGCCAAAAATAAATTCAAAAAGAAGGTTTTTCCGAGGATACATCTTTGTGTTATTTTAGTAATATTTATTCTTCAATACACGATTGTAGACAATTGGGTTTTTATTGTCGACTGCTGTCAAGTATTCAAAATTAGATTAAGGCTTAAGCTATTTATCTTTAAATTACTTATTTTAAAAGACATAAATAAAATTGTTTAACTGAATAGTAGCTACTAAACAAAACAAATATACAGAAAATCGGTTGAGGGACAGAGGAGAAAATGAGAGAGAGAGTTGTAGTTTAAATTTTCATTACTAACTTTATTTACAGATTTCTGAAGTTTTCAATCTTTGACTAACAATGATGTATTTCTTTGTCCTATTAAGAATAATCCAAACATGCAATCGAGAAGTGCTTTGGCTTGCAGAGCTGTAATTCGTAGATAATTTTTATTTGCTTTGGCAAAATGCAATTAAAAATCTACATGACCTTTGTTCATAATTAGTTTGTGCATGTGTAAACAGTTTAACTATACCAAGCGAGTAAAAATTTTATGACGCCAAACCTGACTAGCAGTTAAAAACTGAACAAGAAACGTATAATTTTAAATTCTCTAACATAATCAGTTGAAGCGATCGGTAATGAAAATAATTATTTTTTTATTAGTTCTCTTTACACAGAAAGGTATCACTAATAAGTAATAATTTTATGATAATTAAATTGCGTAACCAACTACGGCTATATAGGTATGGTGCACAATTAGCAAAAGTAATTATCCTTATTTTGTGCAATAAAAATTAATAATTATTCTTCATACAAAGTAGTATCACGTTTTGCGTTTCCATTTTGATGTGTGATAATATGTTAAGAGAAATGGTATTTAATATTTGTGATTTTCATAGCATTGTTTTTATCGCGAGCAATAGATAAATATAAAAATTTCTTAAAATCAGGTACAATTTTATTCAAATAGAAAGCTTAAAAATAAGTTCGAAACATGCCTTTTAATTATTTAAATAATTCATTTCATTCAATTCTCCCTTACATCTCACTAAGATAAGTTTGCAGCTTATAGTAGTATGATACATACAGTGATGGGCAAATGTGTGGAACCAAGTTAATATCTCTGGAATTATTAAAGATATCAAAATGAAATTTGGAAGGTGGATACTGCAGTAGATTGCCTATTTGTTTCCATTTTTTTTACAATTTTGAATTTCCTGTTTTACCGGAAGTAATGTCGATTTTAAAATTTGCAATGAAACACCCTGTATAGTATTTTAGTTTATGACAAAACATTTTATTGCGAATACAAAAATATCGGGTTTGATATTGTTTATTTCAATACCTACCGAGATATTAACAGAAAAGTAACTAAGGAAAGGAAAAATTCGATGGTAGCTAAACTCGGTTCAGATTTCATTTAGGCCCGATATAAACAAACCGCTCGGTAAGGATTTGTATTTATATTGGCCAATCGGTGGCATTATACCGTCACAGCCAACAGCACTGCTTGTTCCGTAGTCGAATACACGTGCGTTTGTTTAAATCAGGCGCAAATTAAATCTGAATCAAGTTTAGTAGTGCATGAAATTTTTTGCAGAAGTGACAGTAGTTGTCAAAATAAGTTATTAGTTTTTTTATTTGAACGTGAAAAGATTGTATTGTTTTAATTTGATCGTAAACTGGCCGAATTAAGTGAAAGAGAAAGAATAGAAATATTAATTGATGATTGGGTATGGGGAGAGGAAAAGGACGCTTCAAGAAGTTTGTGACCTTTTTAACATTGTTCATCCGAGTACACAAATATCCCGTTCAGTAGTGACGAAAACGAAGGTACGACACAAGTGGAATAGTTAGCAATTTGACCTGTTGATCAGTTAATTAGTGCATGGAATTAGCCGTCGTTCAGTAGGAAGGTGTAGCTCGTTCAAGAACTCTCCGAAGACGATTTCGACAGACGTTTGCAATTTTGTGAAACGATGATGGATATTTGTAACCGTGATAATAATTTTATAAGAAATGTGGTGTTTTAAGACGAGGCTACATTTTGTTTAAATGGTACGGTTAATCGACATAACTGCCGCTACTGGTCGCAAAGTAATCCTAATTGGGTACAAGAGGCTCATACACAACATCCCCAAAAATTGAACGTTTGGGCGGGCATTTATAACAACAGAATCGTGGGACCCTTCTTCCTACAAGAAACTGTAAACGGAGACAGGTATTTACAGCTTTTGGAGACACAAGTTATTCCGGCATTGGAGGTAAATGGGCAATTACCAAATAATATCTGGTTTCAGCAGGATGGAGCACCACCCCATTACGCTCGCATTGTTCGAGATTATTTAGATAGGATATTTGATCACAGATGAATTGGAAGAAGGGGTACTTATGAATGGCCTGCACGAAGTCCCGACCTAAATCCACTAGATTATTTTCTGTGGGGTTACTTAAAGTCTAAGTTTTATGTTGATAGGCCAAATAATTTGCAAGAATTAGCTGCAAGAATAACTCAAGACATCCAGAGAATTACACCAGAAGTAATAGCTAATGTTACTAGAGAATTTAAAAACCGACTTGCTTATTGTCAAGAAGTAAACGGTGCTCAGTTTGAACAGATTATGTATTTATTTAATGGATATTAGATTTTTCCTTTCCTTAATTACTTTTCTGTTAATATATCGGTAGGTATTGAAGTAACAATATTAAACCCGATATTTTTTATTCGCCATAAAATGTTTCATCAGAAACTAAAATACTATACAGGGTGTTTCATTGAAAATTTTAAAATCGACATTACTTCCGGTAAAACAGGAAGTTCAAAATTGTAAAAAAATTTGGAAACAAATAGGCAATCTACTGCAGTATCCATCTTCCAAATTTCATTTCGATATCTCTAATAATTCCAGAGATATTTGCTTGGTTCCACAAATTTGCCCATCACTGTATAATTTACATAAAGGAAACCAGGTGCGGTCGCAGCCAAAAAATTGCGGCGGGTGGCGAAACATTTTTCAAGATTATTTAGAATATCTATTTTTGATTAATTTTCGTAATTTGATGGCATTTGTAAACTTGACTTGTACGATTTTGGAGGGTCATGACCACTATAACCCTCCTCTGTCCGTCATTAAAAGACACTAATATTATACAATTTTCGATAAAGATGGCCAGACAGCCACATCTGTAAATAGTTTGGTGTGTGATAATTTTAAATTTATGAAACAGTAGAAATCCTTCTAACAATAACAAAACCAACCAACAAAACTCACTACTCAAAAAACTGCATATACAAGATTCCTTGCGAATGCAGTAAATTTTATATTGGAGAAACATACGAATGAATGAACACAAGAATTACATAAAGAAAGTACAATTTGAAAAATCGAAAATTTGTGAACACGCATGGGACCTTGGACATAAAATACTATTTGACAATTCAACTATACTTCACAACGAACAACATAACACAAAACGAAAAATAAAAGAGTCTGCCTTAATTCTTTTGAATGAAGACGATTGTATTGCTTCTACCTCTGTGGAATTTAATCGTATCTGGTTACCGACAATTAAGGACGAAATTATTAATAGTCATCTCCTTTTGAACAATCCAGTATCGGAATAGTTCATAAGGTTTTTCCTGGGTTTTCCCTTATGACGTTAATGGGATCACTGAAACAGTAGAATTCTTTGATCGTATTTTTGGCGAATGCACTATCTTATAACAAAGTCGTACCTACGCCACTTAGAAATTCATAAGACAACTCTTTCAACTTGAAAGCTGTTTAACTTAATACATGATCTTTAGATTGTTTTGTGCTACCTGTATATTTAAAAACAACAAAAATTTTCCTTATGTCAACTTAAATGTCATAAATCAAACTTATAATTTGCAATTTACATTTTCAATACATATTTCAAAACCATTGACAACGAAGTCAGAATCAACTTTGAAACGTTTGATATTTTCTTTCAATATACAAATTTTTATTACAATTGTGGTGTTATTCCCAAGAAAACATAAAAATAATCAAGAACATGCCACAAATATCATTTAGAAGACAATTAAACCCTTCTTGTAATATTTTGTCGTTCTTGAATATTCCAGAGAATTCCGTATGTTCTATATCAGAGCAAAATCAGTTTTTTTCTAAATGTCAGTAACCATTTTTTGACAAGAAGACAGTGTGAATTAATCCCTATATACAGGTTCTTTCCTCGTACACAATCATAAATTACCGTGAAAATATATTTGAAATATATAGAGGCTTGACTTTGATTTGACTTTGAAGATCATCATCAAGGTCATTACTAAGATTACCCCAAGATTCTTCATTCCAAAGGTCCATGGTTACAGATTTCCACCAGATAAAATTAACAAACATACATTTGTTATAGTTTGTTTACTTTGAAGAAAATGATGCTTAAATCTCTATAAATTCACCATGTCCTTATTTACATTTATAAGAATGTTAGATACTTAACCGACAGAAGTAGATGCTTAAATTAGTAAATATTAATAAAATATATTTCTAGGAAACAGCCCACTTGCGTAGCTAGTTTTACGAAGACTGCATAAAATGCAAATGATTTAAACTTCATTTCGTTTGCGAAAACCGTGTAGCCTTAAAAGCGTTTGTCAGAACATAACATTACTATAAAACCTCCACTCAAAGTAAACCTGGGTAATAAACGTAAATTATTTAAGTTTATGTTTACATAGAACTACTGTCAATAATAAAAACATATTGAAAAATAAGGAAACAATTTTAAAATTTACTGTTAAGTGTGTACCTATTTAATAATTTAATGCTTATAAAAATAAGTTTCTTTGTTTAAGCTTTTTATTCAATAGTTAAAATTTTCCCGACTTGACCATACAGTGTATGGCAGCACAGTCCCTCTAAGGCACGCATATCGTGCCTTTAGGGGAAAATTCACTAACCCCAGATATCCTAGATATCAAAAGGGTTTAGCTCTGTGGGAGCCCCTGCCAGGTTATCAGGCCCGTGGTTAGAGTCGTGGCAGGTTCCCATGAATTTTCTGACCGTCCGGGCTGTTCATAACAAAACAGCTTTTTGCATTAGTTGGTAAAGATGTTCGTCCAGACCAAGGTATTTTAAATAAAACATTAAAAATATATATATATAACCGACTTCCTACCTATAACTAAAAAGCTAAAAATAATTATAACAAAATACAACTCTAGCAAATAAATAACAAATTCAATGTTGTTAGGTACCTACCCAGGAAGTAAAAAATGTAAACATTAAAAGGTGCTCATTCTGTACAAATTAATTACCTACCAATCTAGTATTATTTTATGAAGCATACAGTATGCCAAGCATCACATCTAAAGCACGCTTCATGAGTGCATACTTAGGGGATCTACTAATTCACTCAAACTTGATTGTTGCTTGGCACCAGATATTCAAAAGGATATAGCTCTAGATTGGAGCCAGGTAAAATAGATTCTGGTTTATATATATAGTAGGGTGTTCTTACCGACTGTGATAGCTCAAGTTTCAGCTCTAGTTCCTGGTGCAGTATTTTTGCACAGCATCTTGTCGTTCTTTGTATTCAGTTGCAGCGAACGCTTGGCAATCTCCTGTAATATGCAGGATAGATTCAGAGATGTTTGGCAACCATATCTGCATCTATCGTTGTTGATAGAAGAGTCTTTGACAATGTACTTTAGATAGTTTTTATTATTTACCATACTATTATAACCACTATTACAGTCAGTCTACACAACTGATCTAAAGAATTGAAATCCTTAGAAGTTAGACGAACTAAAGACGGATCCTGTTTAGAAACATTTTATTGAAAAGGTTGCAAGAAATCCAAAAAGTGGGCATGTTTTGAGTAGTTTACGAACTTATGTTGTGTGTCTTTTACATTGAGGACTCATAATTTTATATAACATTAATCTTTAAGCAAGTTCGGCTTCCAGTATGAACTCGGTAGCTGACTTTTGAGGCACTCTGCAGGATATGGGGAGAAAGATTTCGAGGAGATGTTGGGAGATTTAAAACCTAGCACAAACAACTTCTCTGGTAAAAATCGATATAAATAATGCTATGCCAATAAATTCATTCGTTTGAACATACCTCCTGATAAAATACCTAGGATCGAAAAAATCTACTGTGTCTAAAAAAAACTAGAAACAACATGAAGTTCACTTTTGACGAGATAATGAGCATTATTCTTCAGTGAAATCAAAAACGCAGAAAAAAGCTGAGAATGATTTTCAAAAATAAAACCAAAAGTCTATTAGTATAACGAACTAAGATTTTCAACTCTAATCATATCAATATATGTTCCAGTTTCGCTTTAAAGTTAATACACATGCCAACCAATTTTCGAGCTCGATCTTGACTTTGAGGCTTGGGGAGTAGCCAGATTGAGGCCCCCTCCCCAATCTATCTAGAAGATTTGCTAGTCGTTTCTTGTGGTTTGAACGGTAGGTCGATTGAGATCCAGGGTTTGATCTAGATGCTGATATTCTCTTTTATTCGTGCTCGATCCAGTCTATGTAAATATCGCATTTTATTGAAACTAAAGCTTGTTAACAGAGGCCCAGATTTACACATATGAAATAGATGACTATGGTAGTGAAATGGGAAAAATTTACTTTGAAATACTTACACAACTCAGTTTTTAAGTAAGAAGCAGGGACCAAGTTAAATTATTCAGAGTTTCTTCGTTTATAGAAATTTGCTTTTCGTTCTAATGAACAGGACTATTCGGCCAATCAAAGTGGTGTTCCTGTGAGGATTATCTAGGCCTTACCATACCTCTCTTGGGATAGTCCTAGTATTTTTCCGACTATATATGTCTTTGAGTTGTCGCTATATTTTAACATAGGTCAGAACAGCACAAAAAGGCAAGTTTATGTTTGGTAGGACAAGGATGACAAACTTATATGGGATTGCACTGAAAAAGCGTCTAGCTGAAAGCATTAAATAACAAGTAGAAGAAATGACCAGAGTGGTGCTGCTATAGAAAGAGGTATGATGTGAATTGCTAAATATAAAATAATATTAATGTTAAGCGACCGATTTTGACTTTCTTTTCAATCAAGGATTTGTAATAAAATATGTATATTTTCCTAATATCTCTGAAATATTCTAAAAACTTTTGGAGTGTTGTTTAAAATCCACCCTCTTGCTACATCAGAGCCACCCTAATTTAATAGACGCTTTTTTAATATGTATTCTATTAAAGTATATAACAACATCTATTTTAAACGATTAGTCTGGAGATACTGTTATATTTACAAAATATCCACTTAAATAAATAAATTTAATATTAAAAATTAACTTACAAGACATGTGTTGCTTTGAAATTATTTTTAAATTAATAACATTAGGATTAATACTTGAATCGTAACAAAATAGTGAATTATTTTAATTCTCCTGAAATTTATATCCATTACAGAGAAACTTGTGTAACAAATTTTCGCTTCCATCATTCAGTCTTAAATGGCTGCCGCTGTTTTTTTATCTTCCTATTAATCTCTCGAATGGCCAATCAGGAACCGAAGTGTCGATAATATTTTGTTTTTAGTAGTATTTTCCCTAACACTAGATAACCCAAGCTAAGCATTTGATATGCCTCAATGAAGCCAAAGAAAGTGAAGGAAGGGACTGGTGGTCTAAGCCTAAACGTCCACTGCACCCGTGAACAGCCGAACTACCATTCAGCCGTGAACGTACTTCAAAACAGACGAACAGCGGAAGAACCGAACTATAGAACAGTGAAACCGATGTTCGGCCGTCAAGTATATCTTGTCTTTCAAATACTCCATTCTTTAGTTTAAACTCCACACATTTTCATAATAATTATACAAAATTAATTACAAAAATTACCTAATTTTTAAAATGGACGTGGAGGAGGGTATGCTATGCTTTAGATACTTTCTCGTTTTTGGATTATCTCATATTTAGGTATTTTTCATCTTTACATAAAACAATGTCGTCAATTTCTCGAGACCGGTTCGAGTAACAAAATCGATTTATTATCAACTAATTAGCAACAAATTCTGAGATATATATATATATTTTTAATTTTCGCCGATTTGGCATTGTCAGTTATATGGAGCTCCAAAAATGAAGGAGAGGACTAAGTGAACCTGACTAGCCCCATCCTGATCCCGCCCTCCCTTTTTCTGACCACAGCCCTCCCCTCTCTTGATGGGTTTGGGAGCATTGTGTTTATCAGAAATGAAAGTACAAGAGCAAGAGGACTATGTGACCCTGACAAGCCTCAAGTCTCCCCTCTTGCTCCCTCTTCTCCCTCCCCTATTGGAATCATTTTGTTCACCAGCACCCTCCTGATTCCCCTCCCCCTCTCACCAGGGTTGTGCTGGTTCCTGAGGAGATTGGGAAAAGGCTGGGGAGGGGAGGTGAAAGCTTGGGCAGGAGGGGCGAGTTAGGATCACATAGTCCTCTCGCTTTGTACCATCATTTCTGGTGAACACAATGTTTCCAAACCCTCCAAGAAAGTGATAGTTCATACGCCACTACAGTTATAAAATCTTTTTTGTTGTTTTTCACCCCCGAATGGCTTTATATTTACTTAACTTAGTGTTTAGCATTAAATAAAGCCAAAAACGACAAACGATAACGTACTTAAAGCGTAGTACAGCCGGTAGATGATATTCTCATTCTCCTATTGGAAAATTCCTGTCTGACTCGTCTTATTGTGGTTAAGGAAAGCACGATAACATGCATGCAAGATGCATCCGTTGATATAAATGAAAGGATTTCGCTTGGAAAAGTTTCGCACAATCTTCACAATAAACTTGAACAAGATAGGGAACAAATTTTCCAATTCTTATCGTATGAATGTAGAAACGTTCCTGTACATTTTGGACGTTTCTTCGATGATATTCCTTCCTCTTCATGTCCCACAAAGGATTCCTTTAGATACACCTTTGACCTTTAATATGCACTAATCACCCTTTTTTCGGCCGAAATCTGCCGAGAAATCCCATTTCGCCGGAATTCGGTTACGTTCGGCCGAATAAATCAGGTGTAGTGAAAGCTGAGTAACCCCGATTAATGCTTTGGGATCGATAGGGCTTATAGATGAACCAAAAATATCTATTTTTTTTTCGATATAATATATCGCAATGTTGTATCGATATTTTGAGATATATCCATGAAATATATCGGTATTTAGATATTTTCAATATATCATATGTAATTTGTATTTAACTAGTATTGATACCAATTTAGCGGGAGGAAAGCCCCGAAATAAAACAAATATGAATTTAGCGAGGGGTGGGGGGGTGATAACCTAAAATGCATATCATCTGTAGAATATATATCGGGTAAAATAATATCGATATTATATGTCGATATCATTTGATTCGATAATATGGGATTGATTCGATATATCGACAGCATATATTGATATTTTATGATATATGGATACATATCGAGCATCCCTAGTAGATGGCCGAACGACGGTTCCACTGGACTACTGGACGGTTGGTCTTTAAGAGTACAATATCTACTTTTACAGGTTACATAAATTGAGTTCACGTTTTTTATCACTAAAATGAATAAGGCTAAGCAAAAGTGTTAGCTGTATTGTTCATATTTTGTTAAGAAGTACATTACGGTTGAAAAAACTCGCTCAATAACCTGAAGATTCAATCAAAACGGAAGCACCCGCAGCAAGTATTTAAAAAAATGTAGCTAAAGATCAGGCAAGCAAGCATTTGGAGTCGTATCAATATGACTTGGTCTAAAAAAAGTACTTTTCGGTGTTGCAATCAATAAAAACATAATAAATTCAGTACGTACACGTATTCGACGACGTCAAAAAAAAAAAAATTCAACCAAGTCATACAATTTGTCCTGATTTATCACCTATTCATCCGTTGCACGAAAAATCGATGTTTTTTTCACTCCATATCTCATTGCTATTCTCATTAATAAAATATGAACAATTTTTTGTGGGACATAAATTCTGGAATTTCTTTTCAACCGACACACTCTCTAAAAACTTTCTTCTTCGTATATAATACGCGCAAATGTACGTTACACGATCTACTGACTTTTTTTATGAGATTCAGTTCCGGATTTTGAACAGAACAGGTTCGGAACACTGGCTGATGGTGAATCTGTTGATTATTTAATTCGTGTTAGTCCAGGCAGTGTAGGCGAAAAACATGCGTGATTTGGAAAGTTGTTAACAAACAGTGAATTCAACTGACAACTTTGCAAAACGGTGTTTTCAAACTTCGTTTGAAGACATTTTTTATTTAATTTGGGTCTTACTTGTTTTATAGAATACATACATAAAATAAGCTTTTGTTTAAAAACTATACTATAATAATGACATATCATGATATGTTTAAACTGACAGCGTAACAAGATTGTTTTTAATCTGTTCCTTCTATGGTAATCGTAGGCATGGAATCCAGGGCTGACAGATTGCTTGGAAAAAAATCGTAAGATGGATTGAAAAAAATGCAGCAATTTAATTCAGTTAGATTATTATATTCAAAGTTTTTCACACGTTTGGGTTTACACTATATGTAAAAATAATACAAAATAGCATTCTTTAAATTGTTATGATTATAATTCTAAAACAAAAATGTCGTGATAAAATCATTTTTGGTGTAAATGATTTTATTTGTTAAATCTCTAGTTATTGTGCGGGCAACTATACAATCTTTAAAACATGGGGTGGATATTTTAATCGAAAAAAAAAAGACAATACAAACTTATTATGAAACCTATGAAATATATATGAAACTTATTTAGGTATACAGCGAGAATTTGAGTGATACAATTTTATGTGGTGCGAATTTCAGGGATGTTTTCGTCTGCTAATGGATAAAATATTAACGAGTCGTCCATAATATTTATGGATGCAAATAAAGGAAGCAAACTAAGAGCTTGAGAAATGCCACGTAAGACACAAAAACATCAAACTAGTTGAGTCTCTGGAAGGGCTTTGCAGACGACACAGTATTAATAACAAAAAGAAAAAGGAACTCCAGAATTATTTAAATAAATGGACGAAAATCTTTAAAAATTTTAGGGAGAACTTAGGTAAGGAAAAAACAATCGTTTCTTTCTCCCTCTCTAATTTGTATTTTTTTTTTGTAAATTTTTCACATATTTTTTATTCGTTTTATTATTTGGACCACTTTCTATAAGTGTAACTCTAATTCACCCTATATTGCGACCACCTGTATAGGTTTGTGTGTATTGGTCACCCAATATAAATTATTTCTCCATCATTTTCTGAACCACCCTGTACAACTATAATTTAATTCCACACGATGTTGCAACCGCGCTGTATAAGTATTAATCCTCTCCACCCTATTTGCTATTTCTATTTTTTTATTGGTAAAATCACACTGTATACCTATAATTTTACTTCGCCTCATATGTCAAGTGTAAGCAAATACTTATGTTCCACAATATATAACATTTTTTTAACCACCCTGAATAGCTATAATTCCACTTCACCTTATATTTCAATCAATCTGTATATGCAACTACTTCTAACATTTTTGAATCCTCCGCCGTTTTTTTATCCACTTTGTATAAATATAGTTTTACTTGACTCTTATTTCAACCACCTAGTATCCGCCACTACTTATGTGCCACCCGATAAAACATTTTTTGAACCACCCTGTATAACTTTAATTCTATTCAACGTTATGTATAACATGTAATTTTACTTCGCCCTCGCCCTGTATTTCAACTGCTTGAATTTCCATGCACGCACACATGCCCATCACCGTATAACGTGAAGAAAAGATCGCTCACGTAACAATTTTTGTTTTAGATATATTTCACTCGACTATTTAAAATGAAAACCGTTACAAACACCCTGTACGATTTAATTTCATGGCATATCTTGACATTTATGCTACATATTTATGATGAAAATGCGATATTTACATTGATTTTACTGTTTTTTGCACATATTTTTCAGATTTTCACCAAAAAGGTATGTTTTACCTTATAGAAAATTATACGAAATCAAGCTGGAACATCTGTTTGTAGAATATAATTTAAAATATTTAAATTGGTTGGCCTGTTTTAGAGAAAACAGTGCAGATTCAATGAAATTCACTTAAGTTTAGTCTCTGAACTATTGTTTTTTCTGATTTTCTGGAAAACCGTAAATATCACGTTATAGAAATTTATATGGTACCTTTCTGTAATATCCCTTAATACAATACCGTTTAAATAATCAAAAATGTCCAAGTCGTTTTTGAATAATCACTGAGCATACACAAAAAAAACCTGCCGACGAATTGACAACATTTTTCGTCGGTTAAAAAGAATGTTTAAAAATTTTGGCGCCAACTTATGTAAGGAGAACACAAAAGATATAGGAATAGGAAAATGATGTTTTAAAACGAATGGAAATTAATAACAAGGGAAAACGCAAGATGTATATAAAGCACTTTATAGACCATTACTCACGTAAAACTTTGGTTAGCTAAGACCCAGAAGTGGGACGACAAGAACTAAACAAAAAAGAAATCATGAAGAAGAAAGGAAGTAAAATTATTATCTAGAACTAAAATAGAACAGAATCACCGACCACAAACTCGGAATAAAACAAATCAGTTTCATAAGGTAATTCTCCTATATCGATTGGACTATATACATAGGCGTGCATTTCATTATCATATTAATGATACTGAAGGTTTTTGCGTGTTGTGTAATGCTTCAAAGGCTTTTTGTTGTTCTTCTTCTTCGGTAGGGTTGAACGTTCCAAAGAGGCGATTTCTTAGTCGGAATTATTCTCCATTAGAAGAGTTGAAACTTGCAGTCCGGAAAATGAGATGCTAATAGTATATTTCATTACTATTATATGAAGGCCTGTAGATATGAGTCTTTATACATAGAAAGAACCGTTTGCAATTTGTTGTTTTCTAGATGTAATAGAGTCAATATACATCTAGGTATAATCGTTTCTAACAGTTATAAATACTATATATTTTTAAATCGAATTAAATAAGATAATCTAAACTATTGCTGTGCATTGTTGATCTTTTATTTATGTAACTTTAATAAATATTTCCAGTATTTTATTTATTAAATGTATGTTGATATATTGTGTCTTGAAATATTGTTTCACGGCCCATAATTGTGTATGCCTAGTTCCTATAAGGTATCGTATAAGGGTAGTAGTTGTTTCCAACATTTCAGCATATATTTCATACCATAAGCAATAGACCAGGCGCAAAGGTGTCTTCCATGTTGACAAGGTTGTAATATAACAGAGCAATAAGTGTTTCAGTTAAGATGGTTAAAGTGCCATCGATAACAATTATATTCACATTAGATTAAAGTACATATTGATAATTGAAAAAATGTAGATAAAAAATAAAACAAAACCTAGTTATTAGGGTTCCGTGAATACAATATACGGATACCCTTATAATATCACTCCGGATTTTTGCCCCTGTTACATCACCGGAATTTTCTCCTAAACTACTGGACGGAAAAGGTTGAAATTTGGTATCAATGTATAGTTTGGTGACCCGATCAGGAGTACATATCTTAAAAGGAGAAATTTTGATTTTTAGGGTACTTCTGGTGAAAAAACTAAAAAAATCGACCGTTCCCCCCGCCTGATCTCCGAAACTACTGTGCCTAAAATTTTGAAAAAAATAGGAACGTTGCCCGAACTTACAGGAAAAATAAGGAGAAACCATTAATATTAATTTTGGGGGCAAATTATAGAATTAAATGAAAATTTAAAAATTTTTTTTTTTCAAACGCATCATGTAATACATCAAATGAAAGGTCCCATTCCGAGAAACACAAATATATTTTTTTCATATTAAAAAAAAAATAGTTAAAAAGACATTAACGAAAATATACCAAAATTTACCCATTCCCCCCCCCCTTATCACCAAAACTATAAAACGTAAAGTTTTGAAAAAAGTTAGAGGTATAGGGTTTGACCTGAAGTTTACTGAAAAAATAAGGAGAAACTTCTACTTTTAATTTTGGGGGGCAAATTACAGAATTAAATGGAAAGTATAAAATTAAAATTGTTTCTAACGCATCATGTTATACATAAAATGAAAGGGCTCATTATGACGAAAACAAATATATTTTTTCCATATTTTTAAAATAAATAAATTAAAAGATATTAACAAAATGTAAAATATTTTATCCATTTCCCCCCCCCCTTATCACCGAAACCATAAGCTGTAAAATTTTGAATAAAAAAAAATAAAGGTATTGCGCCTCACCTGAACTTAACTGGAAAAATAAGGATATATTCATTTTGGGGGCAAATTATAGAATTAAATGGAAAATAAAAAATTATAATTGTTTCTAACGGATCAAGTAATGTATCAAATCAAAGGGCTCCTTATGACGAATACAAATTAATTTTTTAAATATTTTTAAAATAAATTATTTTAAACTTATTAACAAAAATATTAAAAAATTTACCCATTCCCCCCCCTTATCTCCGAAATTATAAGACGCAAAAATTTGAAAAAATAGAGGTATAGCCCCTCACATGAACTTTATTGAAAAACCCCTTAATATTGATTTTGGGGGGCAAATAACAGAATTAAATGAAGAATAAAAAATTAAACTTGTTTCTAACGGATCATGTAATATATCAAATGACAGGGCTCATTATGACGAATACAAATATATATTTTTATTTTTTTAAATTAATATTTTAAAATATATTAAAAAAATATTTAAAAACATTACCCATTTTTTTTGTTTATAGAAAAAATACGAAGAAATCCCTAATATTAATATTGGGGGCCAAATTATAGAATTAAACGGAAAATAAAAAAATATTTTTTAACGCATCATGCAATACATCAAATGAAAGGGTTTATTATGAGGAATATAAATATATATTTTTTCATATTTTTAAAATTAATTGTTTACAAGATATTAACATAAAGATATAAAAATTTCTCATTTCTCGCTTTATTTCCGAAACCATACTACCTAAAATTTTGAAAATAATTAGAGGTACTGGGGCTCACTTGAAATTTGTAAGAAACATTATTAGAAAAGCCCCATAATAATTTTAGGGACAAATGATACAATTAAATGGAAAATAAAAATTCAATTTTCAAACGCATCATGTAAAATATCAGATAACAGGCTCATTCTGTGAATTACAAAAATATCAATTTTTAAATCATTTGTCTAAAAGATATTAACAAAAATATTAAACATCGACACTTTGGAATCTACACTATTTAAATTTTGAAAAATATATATTATTTGCATTTTTAAATAATTTGAATAACAGATTTAATAATTTATAATATAAAATTTGACCTATTTTGCCCTTTATCTTCCAATCTACAGAGCCTCAAAATTCAGACAGTAGATTATAAAGGCTTTCCTGAAAGTTTATTAGTAAAATAAAACTCTAATGTTAATTTTTGGGGACCAAATTCGAAAATTAAACACATATATATTCTTATAAAAATCAAGCGAATTCTGAAGCAGATAAAATAAAAAGTCTATCTGTGAAAAATGAAAGTGTGTATTTTTTATAAATTTAAAACGCTTTCTTTAAAAGATATTAGGGTAAATATAAGAAAATGCACTCATTCTCTGCTTGTCTGAAACTGGAATATTAGAATCTTGAAGGTGGTACGGAACCCTTAGTATGCGAGTCCAACTCGCACTTGACCAAATTATTTTTAAATAATATTACTATAGTTATTCTCAATCATTTAAATGTTTTGTTATGTTGGATGTTCACCATCTTACTGAAGGATTTGAGAAAGAACAATTTATCACCATTTTACGAAATTTGTGTTAAAAGCATACACTACTAGCACATAAAAATATATGTATATTTTCTTTATAATTTTTGGGCTCATTGGAGATTTGGTATTTAGGATGTATCCTTCCTTTAACTTATTTTATTATGTTTTCTCTTACATTCCTTATGTTTTTTTTGTTTGTCTAATGTTTCTAGTTAGTTCATCATTTTCTATATCTCCTTGCAAACTAGTACATGTGGATTCTTAGAATTTTGGCCCGGATGTTACTGATATAAAATTTGTTTAATAGTTCTTGTTTAAATTCAAATTCTCTTCTATATTCCTTCAGTAGCTTTCTGTGATATTTGAATTTTGGGTGAATTATCAGAAGGCAAGAACAGTTTAATCGGTTAATAGTTTACGTTCTAATTATATTCTGCTCCTCATTTAACTCTAAAGTCCATAAATCTGATAGTACTGTTTTATTACTATAATGACCTATAATTGATCATATTATTCTAGTTTCCTGAAAAAGTGTTTTTATATCGGAAGACACTTTCGGTATTTGTAAGTAATTTTATACTTTAACGAGTTTCTTACTACTGCAATAACGATTTCCTCTCAAAGCAACTAAATATTAAATGCAGGGTTCTCTCTTCTATCTGTTCTGTCATTTAGATCTCCGGTAATAATCAGTTATTGTGATGATTTTATTGTCAAATTTTCGTTTAAAATATGCTCCTGAATTATTATTTTTATCGTGGGCACTATACACCAAATATGATATATGTGTCTTCCATATATCGTTACAGCAACTTTTATTCTTTCCATTAGAGGTTTTCAAAATTCCACTGTTTTCATTATTCCTTTCGTTTTTGGTACTGCTGGTTTTCCTCACATATCTCTTTCCTTTTTTTGAACACTCCATCAGTGAAGTTGAATATCTGCGTTGATTTCCCCAAATTCTTCAATCGCCTCGTTGTTCTTGTTCTCCACGCTTGGTACCAGGTACCAGCGTAGATTTGTAGAGGTGTGGGTTTTCAGACAAGCATTAATTATTTTTGTATTATTCATCCTACAACTTGTTTGCCGTTCTAGATCAAATGGTGTTACTCATTACCCCTATTGTGTTAGACATGACTGGTAGCCATATTTACTGGATCAAATCACTTTTTCTGTGTCTTTCATGTCATTGAGGCTTTCATCTAATATCCTGGGGAAGGAGCCCTTACAAGGTTCTATGTATCAGAGCCATCTGAAGCCTTCTTTACTCCCAGTTCAGTCTATCCTAGCGACTTTCCAACCCTATGTAGTTCTCTATGGAATTGGAATGGAAATGTATTAGTGTTTTCAGAATTTTTGTCAATAAATATAAATTTACAGCATATCTTCATTATAATGTTTAAAAAAACATTTTATTTTTTTCGTGCGATATTGTAGTAGTAGGTAAATATAAAAAACTTAAAAGACATTTGTTCTGATCGAATATCGAATCAAATATGAAGATTTTACAAACCACTGAACACAAGACTTTTGTTTCTACTATCCAAAAGTTAACCTATAGGGACTCGTGTGATTTCTACCTTAGGAAATCACAGGGATTGCAGACAGTAGGACTCCCGATATGGGGTCTAGTTTACCCTGAAATTCATTTATATGTACTAAATATAGAAATAATTATTTCAGATTTCAAATAGTTGATGGAAGCGCAACTGATGACGGTTCTCGACTAGAAACAATCTTTTGTTCAATGGATTGTAAAATCTAGTATTACAATAGAACAGTACATAGAACCGCATCAGTACTTTTCTTTTCAAATCTTTCGTTGACTGTAATACTACAATGTGAATTATTACGGTTGGTTACAGTTTATCGATCTTGATGTTGAATTATAGGATTGGCAATTAAATAAATTGTTAGAACAAATGAAAAGCCCACGCTAAATTATTAAATGAATTAACCAAGATATTTAAATTAGTTGGAATTACGGCGCGTTTTGACCGATGAATCATTCCATTGTTTTTTATTGTGCTTAATGTGCACTGTAGCAGTCATTGCAATTTTTAAACAGACAGAATACGTGTTGGAAATGTAAGTAAAGTCTGCGGATTTCTAATTGACAATTATCTTATAGTTATGTTGGAATTGAGCTCTTTCAAAAACATGTCTGATATGATTTTAGCGACAGATTTAAATTAGGAACCGTGTTTGAGAGCTTGTAGTTGGGACGAGTTTGCATTAAATAAAATACCGTGAAAGTCAGTATCTAAGAATACAAGAAATATGTCTTCTAAACGTTGTTTGTGGCATATTCTTGATTACTTTTATGTTTTTTTTGTACAATAACACCACAATCGAAATAAAACGACGTATATTGCAGGAATTCCAAACGTTTCAAAGTCTATTCTGACTTCGTTGTCAATGGCTTTATATTTATTGATGTAGATTGCAAAATGAAAATTTGATTTATGATATTTAAAATTGACATTAGAAAATTTATTGTTTTTAGATATAGAGGTAGCACAAATAATGCTAAAGATCATGAATTATATACTCTCTTCGAGGTGTCATTCCTTTGTACGCAAGACAATATATATTGTTTCTGGTCTGGAACCTTCAACAGTTGCGCTTCCCACAATTGAATGTCATCTCGAACACTTCTTTATGCATCAAATGCATTTGATGCATTCAATATCTCTGACAGGTGAAGTAACCTGAAAAATTTTATCGTGACATTCTGTCCTAGGAGTTCAGGGAGAACAGCAATTACACGGAACGGCTCCAGATTCGGAACCTCTGTGTACTGATTCTCTTGAAAATCCTAGATGTCGGTCTTACATCTCGCGTCTTCAAATCATGAATTATAGTTAACCAGCTTTCAAATTAGAAGAATTTGAAAGAGTTGTCTTTAGAATTTATAAGTGGCGTACCTAGGTACGACTTTCATATAAGATAGCGCATTCGCCAAAAATGCGATCAAAGAATTCTATTGTTTCAGTGATCCCATTAACGTCATAAGGGAAAACCTAGGAAAAACCTTTTGAACTATCCCGATATTGGGTTGTTCAAAAGGAGGTTACCATTAATAATTTCTTCCTTAATTGTCGGTAACCAGATACGATTAAATTCTACAGAAGTAGAAGCGATTCAATCGTCTTCATTCAAAAGAATTAAGGCAGACTCTTTTATTTTTCGTTTTGTGTTATGTTGTTCTTTGTGAAGTATAGTTGAATTGTCAAATTGTATTTTATGGCCTAGGTCCCAAGCATGTTCACAAATTTTTGATTTTTCAAATTGTCGTTTCTTTATGTAATTCTTTTGTTCATTTATTCGTACGTTTAATGGTCTCGATGTTTCTCCAATATAAAATTTATTGCATTCGCAAGGAATCCTATATATGCAGTTTTTTGAGTTCTGGGTTTTGTTTGTCAGTTTTGTTTTCGATATTAAAGATTTCAGTGTATTTCTTGTTTGGAATGTTGTTTTAACATTAAATCTGTTGCCCACTCTTTTCAATCTTTCTGACAGACCCTGTATATGTGGTATAGTTGTAACTGTAATGTTGTTGTCTTGAGTAGTAGTAGTGTTAAGAGAAGTTCTGGGTTGATTCGGAAGGTTTGTTTTGTGTTCAAGTCTATTTAACTCTTTGTTGATAAATTTTGTGGGGTAATTGTGAGAACATTTTTTATAATTATTTTTTCTTTGTTGAATTTATTGTCATCAGAACAGTTGGTCTTTGCTCTATCATATAATGACTTAATGACACCTTTCTTTACTGTATTCGGATGATTTGAATTGAAATTTAGGTTTTTATGAGTTGGTTTTCTATAAACTTCTATTTCGAATGAAGATTCTGTTTTTGTTATTAATATGTCTAGGAAAGATAGTTTGTTATTTTCTTCAATTTCTAGGGTAAATTTGATAGTTGGCTCTTTGTTATTTATGTCATTTAATAATTTATCTAGTTCTTCAAGATTGTGTTCCCAAATTACGAAAATGTCGTCAACGTAACGCCACCAAATTATAGGTTTATTTTCTTTTGATAAAATTACTTGTTGTTCAAAATTTTCCATAAATATGTTACTTAATGCTGGTGAGAGACAAGAACCCATGGCCATGCCAAAATCATGTTGGTAAAAGTCATCGTTTAATTGAAAGTATGTAGAGTTTTGGTACAATATGTTAGTAGTTCCATTATTGTATAAATTTATAACTGAGTTCGTTGATTTAATGAAAAGTCCCGTTCTAGTAGTTGTTTTACTATTGGAAGTGTTTTGGAAACAGGAACATTGTTATAAAGATTTACTATATCAAAACTTGCTATTGTAAAAGTATTTTTGTATTCTATATGAGACAGTTTTTCCAAGAAAAGTGCACTGTTTTTTAGATGAGAAACTGAACTTCCTGTAAGAGGACGAATAATGTTTAAAAGAAATTTTGAAAGTTCACTACACGGAGAATTTATAAAACTGACAATTGGTCTTAAAGGAATATTAGGTTTATGAATTTTGTGGTGGTTTAGTATAGTGTGGAGTGAGTGCTTTACGTTCTTGTTCTGTGAAATCATGTTTGTGGTTGTACAGTAAACGGTATATTTTGTTTTCTATTGAGCTTGTTGGATCTTTTGTTAGTTTAGTGTATTGTCCTTGGTTTATTATATTTTGAATTTTGTCATCGTAATCAGTTTTATTTAAAATTACTGTTGCATTGCCTTTGTCAGCAGGTAAATTTTTATAAAAAAACATAAAAGTAAACAAGAAATATGGTAAAGCCAACGTTAAGAAAGAAGAATTATTTGATCAAGAGGTGTGCCGGATGTTGGAAACTTGGCTACTTATGAAGAAAATCAGTCAAATTTGTATATTTGGGAGAGAAATTTTAGGAAGTTTTTTGGAGCGCCAAAGGGTGAAGAACGAAAGTGGAGTAACGGAAGAAGTAAAAGCGGAATATTTCTGACTTAAATGATGACCAAGACTCTCAAAGAAGCTTAACTGTTGGTCGTTTTAACAACAAAGAGACTTTGTTCTAGTTATTTGAATTTACAGCAATTTTTATACGTGCATCAATTTTTGTTTTCCGAGTAATTCCTCTATAAATAATAGAAACCCTCATTGCCCACTCAACTTATCTGTTTTCTTTTAGTTTCTGAAAAAATTTGACATTTGCTACAAACATTTTCCCGTCTGCCCCGTATTTGATAACAAAATGAAAAAATTAGTTTCTATTTATTTTTGGAAATACTACTTTTTACACCTGTATCACTTTCTGTTACCGAAATATTGGGTTTTCAAAAAAACACTAGTGACTATCCAATAATTCAATTTTCGAAAAAAAAAACGAATTACATATTTACTCATTTAAAGAAAAGACAATTCACCTATCAATTTCTATGGCTATATCAACTTTGGTTCCCGAGATCATAGCGGATTTTTCAAAAATCAATTTCCAACCTCCATGAGATTACTAAACTTTTGCAAAATAATTAAACTCTTTTTTATTTTTTGCAGTTTACTGCTTAATAATCGATTTCCATTTAAAGACGACATTTGAAAATTCTAAAACAAAATTTTAACAAACAACGTTATGTAATTCAATATCCCAGTAACAAGAAGTGAAATTTGGTATATCAACGTGTCCCAAAATTCAACGTCAAGCCGAAACCCAGGAGTGGACCAGTTTATAACTAACCAGAGAAAAATTATTTAAAAAATCGGAATAATTTTTATAAAAATATATAACATTATTGGGAAAACGTCCAAAAATAATACACTATACTACATTTTCCAGTACTATAATTACTATTTTGAAAATATATCACTGTTGAAATGTCAAGGTATGTTGTTTTCTCACAAAAAATATACAGGGTGAGTTTTTTTGATGATCAGTATGGGGATCTCGGAAACTAGCGGAGATAGAGCAATGGTTAAATTGGGAAAGATTTGCAGTTTTACTGGCCCAATTTAATGACACTTTCGGATTTTTGTAAAAAGTCATGGCTTACTAGATATTTTGAAAAAACGAAATTCTGTCGATTTAGTCAAATCCCTCTAACTCCTTTGTTTTTGATTTTATAAAAAAAGTGTAAATATCAAAATTGAAGGGAATTGTATCCCGAATGTGATTGTCATGTCCTTGTTTGCGTGACAGCTCTCGTTTTCGAGATATGACACAAACTTATCTTTTTTTTTTAATGGAAACCATAGTGGGCTATGACCTCGAAAAATCGGACATTTTTAGAGCTTTTCAACGATATAATACTCGATATAGTTATTCATAAAAATAACGGAGTTTTGGATGTATATTGTTACATTTATTAACAGGAATTTGGAGAAATATTTTGTGAGTTAAATTTGACACTTTATTGTATAAATTTTTTTTTCGATGGTGGTGGGCTGATTAGTACTGCAAAATCTGTACTTGTATTCATATGTTTCCAGCATGTATAAAAATGTAAAATTTATTCTTATGAAAAAGATGATTAATTTGTTAAAATTGAATACCCCCGCACTCTACGGCGAAACAAATGTTGGCATCACGAGTGAAGTTTGCAATCCAAGATTCCAATATTCTGAACCAACTATTAAGATCTTTCCAAAATTCTTGACGGTTTTGAAATAAAACGAATATGAAAGTTCAATTAAACGGTTATGAAATACTAGACCAAATGTTCAAACTGTCACCAGTCACCAGCATTAATATATACACGACATCGTCTTAAAAACGAACGATTCTTTGACGTAATTAACTAATCGACTATGACCCCAGATTTATTGACAGATACAAACGTATAGGAGGTTAGAATCCGATCTTAGTGCCACCTACCGGGTTCAGTTGGCCTAAGAACCAGCTCTGCCTTAGACCGGGTCCAGAGGACGAAGAAGCCCAGAGATGTAAGTCACCATTAAAAAGTGAAGTATGATAACAATCTTTATTTGACAACAATGAGACCAACCTACCAAACAAAGAGAAGACCGAAGATTTTCAGTCATGCTAAGGGTACAATTAGCTATATATCATGAATGAGCAACGTAACATAAACTTAAGACATTTTTCTGTAGGTCACCAAAATAAAGCAATTTCGGAATCAAACCATAATGCCAATATAGGAAGACAGCGATTATGCGAAGGAACATACATAGCAGAGACCTGAGTTAAGTCTCAACCGATTTGCTCAACTAAAACTTTGTTCTGAAGGGCAAATCTATTCTCGCGCAGGGTGTGGACGATTAATATCACCAATTGCTGAATTATGGGTTTCTGACCAATGGAATCTTAAATCGGGAGGGCGGTTGGCGGGCCATAAACATTGGATTCCTTACACATTCGGTCTGTATACTTCTTTGTTCGAGTAGTTACTACTACAGGACGAGCATAATGAGCAGGACAATCGTCATTTTGGTACAACATTGTATGTAAAATGGCACATCTAACTGATTTGGCAGATGGTTTTGCAGAAACTCTAGGTAAATTTCACTATCCAAATTCTCCAGCAATTCAAAAAGTCCAAAAATAAGGTCGTTTACGTACAATGTGGTACCAAAAAGACGGCTGCCCTGCTCATTATACCCGTTCTGTGCGAGAGTATCTGAAACAAGAGTATACAGATTTTTCCCTAGTCATAATCTGGTTGGATTTTGGAATGCGTTGTGCATATACTCCTCGGTTCAAAAAATCTCTAGAGTGTTTATGGCTGTATCACTTATTGATTCAGGGATTTTGCATTACGTTAAAAATTTAACGCTTTTTGTTACCACTTGATTTTACAACTCATTAAATTGTCGTTTTTAAATAAAAAAAAAACGATAAAATTCCAAAAATTTGTTAATTTCCCATATGTGTCGGTAATGTCTTCAGCTCCCCTGAATCCAAAATTAGTCGGTTTTTCATATAAACAAAATATGCAAAAACAAATAAAACATCAATAAATGTGTACATAATGTTAATATTTGAGAACTTTTTTAATACTTCCTTTTTATGTCGCTTTTAACATTTTTACAGGCCATTAAAAATTCAATAGTTATAATTACTACTATTATGTTTAGATTCTTAAATGCGAAAGTGTGAACGGATTATAGTTTAATGATAACTTTAATATACGATAATATTGGTAATTATGATTATTGTTGTCGTACGGTAATACAGTACAGTAATAATGGGATATTAGACTGTTAGCAGATAAATTTGTCATTAAACATGTCGCCAGTATGTTAAAAAGAATTATCATGAATATTAAAAAATGCGTTATCTGAAAATGCTTTTAAGGTTTACGTAAAGTAGAATGTAGGAGTCGCTTATCACTATTCGGTACAATGGAATGAGTTACAAGCCTAAAAATATTGCAAAACGTTTCCGTGCAGTTTTGAAAGTATAAATATGTTGAAATTGCAGAATGAGTTACGGAATTCGTGAAATATATGTTGTTAGTTTTTTAATCATAAACACCCACATATTATCACTTTTTGTTAAAATTTATAATGTAAAATTTGTATTGGTTTTATGAAATTTCATTGGTTGTTAATTGAGGATGAATCTCTTGAATCGAATTTTATGATGTTAAACAAGGAAATCTATATATAAACAGGCAAAGACAAAACGGTTCGGTACCATTTTCTCCGCTGTCCCTCAACCGACTTGCTTTATTTTTGTTTTATTTAATAGCTACGGACAACCTTCAGTGCAGAATGCTAAAATTAATTAATAATATTGGTTCACTTATTAAATAAAACTAGCTGTCGCCCAGTGGTCGAAATTCGACCAATTGTGTCAATATCTCTGGCAGGTTAAGTAACCTGAAAATTTTATCGTGACATTCTATCCTAGGACTTTAGGGAGAACAGCAATTACACCGAACGGATCCAGATTCTGAACCTCTGTGTGATAGTTTCCTCGAAAATCCTAGATGTCGGTCTTACATCTCGCTTCTACAAATAAGTAACGAAATTCAAGTTTTTTTCAGATATAATTAATAGGACTTTATTTGTGTTAAATTCGTAATTCTTAATTTAATATGACAACAAATCAACCGCTAATCGGCTACCCTACATATTTATTTTTTCTAACCTCCCTGTATAGCACTCAATTCTCTAACATTTATTAAAATCCTCATTATAATAATTCTATCTCATTATATATTTCCACCACCCTGTATATGCAACTGCTCATGGACCACGCATAATTTTTTTAACAGTTTTGAACCACCCGGTAAACCATTCTGAATATGCCACAGCTTATGAGCCACCGTATTTATTCTTTTTGTTTATGAAATTTTTAACTATCTTCTGTAACTATAATTCTACTCCGACCTATATTTCAATCATCATATATATGGAACTCTTCGTGGGCTACTCTATAAATCATTTCCTTTTCTAACATTTTTTATCATCATCCTGGATAATATTTTTTGCACCACCCTGTTTAACTGTAATTCTACTGCACCTTCTATTCCAAATTCAACCGCTAATGGGCTTCCCTATATAATTATTTTATTAGTTATAATTGCACTCTACTCTATATTCTAAACACCCTATATATGCAACTGCTTATGTGCCACCCACGAAAAAATGATTTTGAACATATCTGGAATCGCCCCGTATATGCTCTAAGTATATAACAGCATTGGTCCTTCTATATATAATTACTCAATGTTTTGAGTCTGGCGGCGGCGGCACATTCAGTTGTTTGGCGTTGACATTATGACGTAAATAATGAATTTTTATTATATTTTATTTAATGAATGAACCAGTATTATAAATTAATATTAGCATTCTGCACTGAAGGTCGTCAGTAGCGACTAAACAAAACAAAAATGAAGAAAATCGGTTGAGAGACAGAGGAGAAAATGGTACCTAATCGTTTTGTCTTTGCCTATTTATATATAGATAATTAAAAAAATCATTATTTACATCCAAACTGTCAATGCCAAACAGTGTTGCCAGTTTGCTTGGAGAGAAAATCATAAGATGGGTTGGCTCCAATGTGAAGAACAAACTAAATTAAATGTAAAACTAAAAGTTTTGGCCTTTCCCTAAAGTTATCCTACATAGTAATGCTATTGAAATAGAATCGACGAAAAATTATAATTAAAAAATAATATGTAATAATCGCCGTTTATTGGGCGCTCCCAGTTTACAGTTTGCAACTTTCATTGCATTGTAAATATGGTTTGTCAACTAAAATCAGAATTATGTTGCACCTGATCTATTTATTTCTGATAATATCTTAGTAATTTTAACCTTATACTTTTAATTTAGATATTTTTATTTTTGTCGGATAACTTTCATATAATTTAACTAAGATAACAAAAATCGTGAAATTATGCACAAATTCACGATAAATAGGTAGATCTGGCAAGACTGAATTCAGGGCTATCTGCAGGAAATTTGATTTAAACTTTGACATTTCATTGCTTTTGCAGGTTGAAAGTTTTAAGGTTTTAATTTCAATTAACAAAAAAAAAATGTCAAAACAAATTTATCTAAGATTAATTAACAGTATGTGGTTCGTATTTCTCTATATTTTCAACATAAACCAGAAACCAGGTAGGTAAGTGTGTTTTAATTCACATTAATGAAAATATACTGAATCTTAAGATATTTGACATTTTTTATATTGAAAATCATACTAAAAAGTGATGTTTTCTGACAATGTGAATATCTTATAGTTAATTTATTTCACATTACATGGTCCGATTGCTGCAAAGTTCTGACTTTTAGAACCAGGTGACTAAGTTTTACTTAAAAGAAAAATATCATGACATTTTATTAGGTTAGGTACATTTATTCTAGAGTAAAATATATATTTATTCGACATATTTTTCCATTGCAATCTTATATTACTGGCTTTAAATTTTTTGCTATCAATGTCCAAAAAATGTAAAATTCATAACTCACTACTACAACAGAAACCACTGCGTAATTACATATGCTAGGTTGGTTCTCAAATGATAAACACGGCAGTGACTGTGTAACGCTCTTTCAGATCATGTGATGACCATCTTTTACTGTTTGGAGTTGCCTATAGTTCAATAGGAAAATATTTAGTGTTGTAAATTGTAGATCAATATTGATTTTTCGGACAAGTAGTACTAACTTTCGCAGAAAATAATTTTTGTAATTTTTTTGTTGTGATTATAATTCTGTCATTAATATAATATTATTTTCACAATAGTCCGAAGGTGTTCTAAAACAAATCATCAATCATCGGACAATAGAAATTACATTTAAGATTGGAGTTTTCATTGGGTTGTTTGCCATCACTATTTTTGAAATCTTTTGTGTAAATGAGGGAAACTTTTAGGTTACAATAAAAAATCCGCCGATAATTACATCGAATATGTTGCATAGACACTCTTACATTTGTGATAATGTACATGACATATTTATGTAAAAATAATCGCACAATAATATAGATAAATAAAAAATAATTTCGTTAATTATTTCTACAAATGTAATCCAAATGAAATAATAGGGATAGCAACGGCCTGGCCTACTGTTTTAATTTCGCCTCAATTCTATTTCTAATAGAGACAAAATAACGTGAATAATGCTCAACTTATAATTTTAATGAATTAGGGTCGAATTTCGACTACTGGGCGATCGCTAGTTAATTTTTAAAATACATAAGTATATGGATGGGATATTATTCTTCTTATTATACCACTACTAGTTTTTAATTAAGTAAGTTCTTAATAAATGAGGGAGTAAATATGTTTGTCTACCGTTCGAGGCCGACGACTAGCATTAATGGGAAATCGTCGAATTTTATCGAATCTTTGAGAACACATTTCCCGATGGCTCGTTGACCTACAAGAGAATTCAGAGAGAAATATATAAATATGGACAGCTGGCGATAGCATTCATTCAGTATTCGACTACCGTATAGTTTAGATTAATTGTAAATAGTTCTGTGAATATAAATTGTGTTAAAGTAGTAGAAATAAATTAGAGGGAGTTGGACTGTGTTTTTAAATAAATCCAAGAACTGAACCCGAGTGTGAAAATAAAAAAATTACAGGGACTTGATTGTAATTTGGATTTTTACTCCTCATACGATTCTGAAATTGTAGAAATTGCCCGAAATACTAGGTGTCTACTACCAGAATCATTATCGACTGGAGTGATTTGTAGGTAACATTAGTTCGCTGGACTTTTTAAAGTTCATGGGACAAGATCTGTTGCCATGGTACATCTATCTCTATAGAGGGTGTCCCAGTTTCACATTCTTCATCTACATACACACACTATGAGTTTCGTTATTTAGTGTGTTCTTTAAGTACTTTTCCGGTTTATACGAAAACAAAATTATACATGTTGGAGATAAATACAAAGTAAAAACGGTTTTGAAAGCAAGCAATACAGAGTGTATGGTTGTCACGTAATGCTATTGCTATCATCTTTTTAATAAAGTCGATGTAGAACACTTATATACAAACCTGTATTTTTCCGTGCTACTACGTATTGCGACTATAGCAGTGCTTAATCTTCATCCAACATGCTGTGAATGTCATTAAGGGTTTACGTCCAAAATAAGTCAGCCCCTCCTGCCAAAGTGAATACCCATCCCTGAATACGCAAAAATGTTGGACCTCCTATCCCACTGCAGACACCAGGTTTAGCAATATTAAATGTAAAGAAGCTTTTGCTACTTACTTAACAGAATATTATTGCAACAATAGCCTTTAATCATTTTTACGCAATATGAATGTATATATTACCAATAAAATATTTGAGAAAAACATCGCCACTAATTACAGCGGTATCCTTTGGGTTTTACTACGACAGATATTGCTGTTTGCCGATATATTAATATTTATTGTTAACGACAAAAGCATTAATATCTTTCAACAATTAACGTGAAACAAAAATTTATTAAAATTAGAAAAACACAAATAGAAAATAATTTATACAGGTCATTCTCATGTAAACTTCATACAATGATATTTCTTTCTGGTTTAAACTTCTCACATTCCTATCGATAAACTCAATTTTTCTATTTGTTCAGTCAACAAATCTATCGCTACGTATCTTTTTTCACAGGGTTGACGTTTCATCACTAACATTTTCTTTATTTGATCAATCCTTCCTTCGATCAGACCATCCAGAATGCAAGAAACGATCAAATATTCACAATCGTCCAAATTAATTCCTAGTTCTGAGCTGATGAATGCCAGCTTGATATTTTTGTAAGGTTTGACTAGCATCAAAAGGACTTTGGTTCGTACGTGCTTCAACAACTCGGCAATGTGTTCATGAATGAAGTGGTCAGCCATTAGGGACTCTTTGTTCTCCTAAAATTAATCTTCGATAACTATTCATAGCATTACAATATTTAATAGCTTTGCTGATCATTTTTGGGACTTTATATTTTTGGATAACACTTAAAGAACAGTCTGTATATACTCGATAGGTAGTTAATTCAGTACTTCATAATAAGCACTGTGATTCTGTTAATTACCTTGTTTATAGGTTCGACCAGGTTCAGAATGGACAAAGAGAAGTACATATTTGAAAGACATAAATGAAACAGACTATTTGGTATCTGATATTCCTTCGATAGTCCAGGATGTGTCAGTGATAAATATAGTTAACACTGGCAGCGGCCACCGATTAGTGAGAGATTAGTAAGTTTCATATGACAAACTAGATAGGAAAAATATAACGATAAACAATATTATTTGGAAAGAAAACGATCTTACGAAAATTATTGAAGAAGCTAATGATGAATCGAAATAAGTTATAATAAAGAAAATAAACAACAACAAGTTGGTAAGGGCAACAATCTAGTACAATGGGCAGAACTCAATAAATTGATAAGAAAGTAAGTACGTAACAACATCAGGAAATATCATACCAAAGTTATAAAGGAAATAGTTGATAAAAACAAGGGATCAACAGTTTTTCCTCGGTCTGTGACAGAAAGAAATGATCTCACTGAAAGATAAAAATAAAACAGAAAGAAGTAGAAACGGATTACATACATTTATACACGAACAACATTCATCCAAAACATAACCCAATTCAGATACTAAATGTCAGAATGAGGACTTTTTTTAAGGATCTCAGACAGGACCAGAACACAAATCTGTTGGATCAGACGGCATAATTGATAAAATACGGAGGGGGTCAAACTGACTGAAGGCAGTAGCTGCCTATTATAGGGATAAACTCCAAAATCTTGGGCAGAAGCTGAGGTGACCCTTATTTTCAAAAAAATGTGAAAAACGTTTTAAGTATGGACCCATAAATCTGCAGTCCCCAACGTGTAAAGTTATAGCAAAAGTGGTCACTAACGGGTTGACTATCGACAACTCAGACAAAAGGTTAGATTTAGCTCAGGCTTCACTAACATGGATTAAATTAGATCTTCATATGGTTGTTCGACAATATTTAATTATAACATAATTTAAGTTTTATTGCAAACAAAGCGTTTGGACCCCTCCCACTAAATGTGTTAATTAATTACCTGAAAAATATGTTCGAATTCTTTCATATTGTTATTTTGAAAAGCTGAAATCAAATCCGTCATGGCTCGGACTTCAGCGTCATTCTTGTAGGGCTTAGCCTCTTGAGAATCGAAAGGGTTTATTGAGGATTTCAGCAACATACTCGTTAGGATTAAGTACTTCAGACAATTGATCCGTCTTGGACTCCCAGCCTCGTCGTAGTTTTTGAACGCTTCAAAAAAATCCGTGTAAGCCTAAAATCAGAAGAGTCAATTTTGGATATTCAGATCTAAGTATGTGAACTTCTACTTTTTCGTAATCTCCAGAGCGCAAATGCATTTTGCCCCCGCATTCTCTGATGATGCTCATAATTAAAGGGTGAGGAATGGCTGACCGTACTTTAAGGACTACGTTCGTACAGCTCTTTCAGTTGTTTGTTATTCTTCTGCTCGGTATACATTTGGATTTCCAAGCGCGTAAATTTCCAACAATTGCGTACCTTTATGAGGATCGAGTTCCTGTGTGTAAGGACTGCAAGTTTGCTTCAATTGTTTTATGATGTTTGCCAGTTTACTGAATTCTTCGCATTCGAGATACACTTTACCAAGTTTGGTGTTCGTTTTAAACCACAGTCTTTCGTTTTTGGCATTTTTTAGTGCTGCTAGAGTCGTTTCGTAAAATTTTTGTAGCACCTCCATATCTTTAGAAGTAGATGTATAGTCCAAAATTGAGTTTATTGTCTTTTCTCCGTGGTTTTTTCGTAACGGAGTTGTTGATGTATCCTAAAACATTTTTAATGTTAAGAATATAGAAGTTTCATTAAATAAGAAAACAATAGATAACATCGAAGAAAACATGTTATTCTATTAGCAATGATCTAGTTACCTGTTGAAATCATTTCATTCGAATTTTTGTGATAGATGCTACCACTAGTTTTAATTTTCATTATTCATTTAATTTTTCATTTTTCACTTAATTTTACTTTTCAAGTCAATCGAAAACCATTTCTGTACGTATTATAAAATTAAGACCCCCCCCCACGCTGCCCCTGCTTGTATGTCTGTCTGAACGGGATAAATTCAAAAAACTACCGAACGGATTTTCATTCAGTTTTCAACAATAGATGGGGTAACTCAAGAGAATGGTTTACGTGTATAGTACATTAATGTTTTGTGCAATTTGGTTGAAATATGAAGAAGAGTATTGAATATGTCTGAAAAAATCAAGGCGACAAAATAAATTCAAGCGGTCACAGACTGACGTAACTTTAAATATTTGCAGATTTGGAAATAAATTACATTCAGACTATTCCTCCACATGTTCGACACCAAAAGCTGATACGACCCTACGATGAATCATGTTATCTCACTTGGTGGGCGGAAGAAGCTCCCAATCGAATAAACTAGCCTGCTACCTCCAGAAGTACAAGACCTTAGAGCATATACTTCATAGAACTTTAAGAGCATAAACTTATCATATAGAATTTGAAACCAAATGAAAAGTTAGATTCTTTGCAGGTTTGTTTCTGTTTGTGTATCACATTTATTATTTATGAAATCTTGTTTGAGTACCTACCTTGTGAATTTACATACTTATTACCATAATTATATAAATATGTCATAGGAATTAAATTATGTCGTGTAAGTGTAAGTGAGAGGGGATTTAAAAAGTAAACATATCAGGAAAAGTTTACATATAGGCACTTGGTGAAATTTTGAACAGATACTTGTTTAATTTGTACTAGATTAAATTATATTACAGCCACTATTTGAAGAGTATTCTGGACATGCTTTGATATTTAAAAAATATCTACTTGTGTGTGTCCTTATTATATATTCTCTAAATATGAAATAGGTGAAGTAGGTTTGACATTATAATTTTATATTTTAATTAAAAATTAACTTACACGTCATATGTTCCTTTGCAGTTAGATTTAAATTAAGAAGCAAATTACACATTAGAATGATAACTTTTATTGATTTTCTTGAAATTTATGGACATTTTTAGGAGTGACACAAAGAAAGTGAAACAAGTACAGCGCGATAACGATAGATGGGAAGTATATTTCGTAAGAAGCTTTCACTTCCATCGTTCAGTCCCAAATGACTGCCGCTCTTTTTTCATTTGTATAATTCCCGCCAGAATTTCTCGCAACTGGCGTTACAGGAAACTCTACAACGTGAGCAATAATAATAATATTCTTTATTCCAAAATAATTGAATACACAAGCATTTAAAAAGAAAAGACGTCAACAAACAAACGGTTACAAGGTAGTAAGCAAAAAATTAAAACTTCAAGTACTCGGTTAGAGTGTAAGGCTCAACCTCATTTATATAGTCAAACATAGCTTTCTTAAAGCTACGAAGCGTCCCCTGACAACTTGTTGAATATTACAATAGCTGAATAAAAACACCCCTTTTCGAAAATGCAAAGGCGGTGTCTCGGGTACTTCAGATTTAATGTTCTTAATAAGTTGAGCCTCAAATCTTTAAAAAGCGTAATATTTTTAAAAATAAATATACAATCCTAACACAGTTAAAATGTTATTTTCTCTAAAAACACCTCTGCATGACCTACCATATTCCATGCCCAATCTTGTTCTCATCGTTCTTTTCTGAATTACAAAAATTCGGTTCAGAGTAGAACATTGACCCCAAAAAATTATACCAAATCTCAGTAAAAATTGAAAATTTGCATAATAAACCATTTTTAATATTTCCCTACCCAGATATTTCATCAATACTCTGAGAAGTGCACTTTATTTAATTTATTACTGAGGAGGAGTACAATGTGCCTGCCCCAATGTAGGTTCTCATCCAGTATCAGACCTAAAAATTTGACATCGGGCGACACCCTTTGGTTGACTTTGTTAAGTAAGATGTGTTCAGGGGTATCAACCCTTGACCACTTAGTTGTGAAGATGACACAGTTGGTTTTACTTTGATTCAGAACTAATCCATTCCATGAGAGCCACTCCTGAACGCCATTCATGAGATGAGAGCCTTTTCTAACGGTACTGTTTACGTCCTCGGCTGTTACTAAAATGTTTGTATCATCAGCATAGCTCACTAGATGATTCTAGCATTAGGCACAGAGTATGGCATGTCATTTACATATATTACAAATAGAACAGGACCAAGCACACTCCCTTGGGGTATTCCCAAGGACAAGTGACATTGATTACCACGCATTATTTGAACCTTTTGTACATCAGTGCACTTCCTCTTACCCCATATTTATCAAGTTTCTCAATAAGAATATTATGATTCAAGCACTCATATGCCTTGGATAGATCAAGAAATATACCCATAGCACATTTCATTTCCTCAAATGCTGTCAGTATACCTTGGGAGAAGTCATACACTGCTGTTTCTATTGATCGACCTTTCCAATACCCATGATGATTCTTATTGAACAATTTAAAACATTGAAAAAAATCTAACAATCTATTACATATAGCGGATTCAAATACTTTAGAAAAACAAGATAATAAGCAAATCGGTCTCTAATTGTCAATCAAATCCGGATCCCCTTTTTTATAAATTGGTTTTACCATATATTTATTTGATTAAACCATGGGTAAGTATAAATACTACAGGCAGCAGCACACGAAGTATAGATATAAGGAGTCCGAACGGTATAGGCTTTTTCGTAGTATTCGTGGTATACAATATTAAACCCAGATCATAGTTCTCTTTTCTGCCACTAGCTGCGCAAATGTTCAGGACGTACCGATGTTATTATTATTATCACACGTAAATACGCGCTGGATTGCGAATGTCGAAATTATTAAAATTATAAAACTAAGTATAAAATATTAATGTAATTGTTTAAAAATAGTTTTAATAAAAAAATGGGAAGGTGTTGTGCTGTTCATGGTTGCCTCAGTGGCCGAAAGGCAAGTGGAAATGTGGCTAAAGTGGGTATATTCAAAGTTCCGAAAGTGAGTAACCTAAAAATAATATTAAACATCAGTGTTGTTAATAAATATTGTATTGTATACACTAGTGTATTTGTCAAATCTAAATTGTTTGGTATTTAAATGTTAAACGTCTTTTATTTATAACTAATACGATTAATAAATAATATATTTGATTGTAATCAATTAATTACTTTCCTATTATCAAGCATTGTAATACTGAAATAAATAGGTATTTAACCATTTTTGAATTTATATTTACTACTTAATTTGCAGAAACTATGTTTAAATTCTTTACTTAACTTACGGTTTGTTTAATAGTTTAACACGTAGAGACAAAAGATGAACTATAATTTTAATTCTTAAAGACCTGTTGATAACATTAATTTATTTTTTTAATAAAATTGTTTGCTGCTGGTTAATTATATTTATTTATTTACTAATATCACACATTTTTAGCTTTGCAGATTATCGAAATAATATTTTCAGAGCTGTCAGTATCAACAAGATTACCGCGTAAGGATTTAAACGAGTACTTCCTCAAAAGTGGCGCGCTCTACCGGCAAAACATTCTGTCCCCTAAAATGCTACCATTTATTTAACATTACGTTCGGACTCCTTATATCTATACTTCGTGCTATTACATTACAGTCACTTCCAGGATTAAACCTATAAGATTTAACTTTCCCTGGTTTTTATTTTAAACTAAATTTGAAGCTCTTGGACAGAAGAAGAAGAATATTGTTACACGAACAATAAACATCGCGATAAATATTAGTTTTGCATTACCTCTGATTTTGTAATATTCGCCACAATGCTTGATTTTAAAAAGAATTTGTAGTTCAAAAATATTCATGCACCATTTCTGAAATGTCCAGTATACAGTAAGAAGCTTATGGTGTAAATATCGTAATATTTCACCTTCTCTACTACGCCTATGTATTATAGTGTATGACAACAAATATATGATTGTCGGGTACTTACCCAATAACTCTTTGTATTTTTCCATCGTTTCTTTATAATTTTTCAACTGAAAGTTAATTTTAACTAACTGTTTTAAAGCTTTAAAACCCCATTCACATTTTTGTTCGCCTTGTAGATCCAAAACTTTTTGAAAAGACACTATAGATCCTTCCAAGTTGTCTTCTTTTACTGACTTAGCGAAATAGTACTGATTTTCTAAGTCTACATCTGGTTCGGAGGTGCTGTCCTCCGAATATTCCAAACCGTAATCACCGTCGTCCACATCATCGAAATATTCATTCATTTTGACAACACAGTACCCACTTTTAAAGGAAAAGTTCTAATTCAAGAATAAAAAACCGTATCACGCCCGACAATGTTCAAATTCGTTACGACTTTGACATTAAGTAGTTTACCAACGAGATAACGTAAACATAAATCATCTGACGGCGGAATTCGGTACTAAACGGAACTAATCACCATAGTGAATCATGACATATTATTGCTTAACTTGCAAAGATTGGTTTAATATTTAGAACTACGGATTTTAAGATACCCTGCTTGCCAATATAATGTTTACTTTTAAATTTTAAAAGTACCTATTTTATGTGCGTGATTTTTTTTGAAGAACAAAACTACGCATGCGTCGAAGACGAAGTCGTATTTATGTTACGTAAACGTTATAAAGGATGTCCCACTGTCACAGAATCATTAAGTCCATTTACATTTTTATAAATAATAGATTTTGTTGTATTTTGTGTGGGGTTATTTAAAAATGGTACTTTTCACTTACAAAAATCATCAAGCTTGAGCTGATATTAAGTTTGCCATTAAAAAAATAGACATATTTCTTTTTTGAGGTCACAATAAAAACTCATTGATCACCTCTGATATATGCCCTCAGATTTAAAAATTATTAATATTTACCTATTATCTGTGGATACTGCTTTTTATCATCCTTGTGGTAACTGTGATTCTCATTAATTAGTATAGAAGTTGTGGCGTTTCAAGAACAATATTTCAGTATCAATACTATTATCAAAAATTCTAACAATACGAAAGTTGCTTTAAAATATCAAAATATCTTCAAAATTGTGTTAGAACCCACTTCCTGTTTAAAATTGATGTAAAATTTTTAGATTATGCCTGGGCGAATAGTGTATAGACAGAAAATTGTGATTTGAAACTAGTAGACAAAATAACTAGGTCCAAGGAATAGACGATTGTGGTTATACTAATACATATCTTCAATTCTCAGACATATACAAGGTGTTTCATATTGAAGCTACAAATTTTTAATTGAGCCCTCTATATAGTATATTTGGATTCATCAGTCTATATATATTAGTATTACTTTAAGTATCATAAATATTATGTCTAAATGTTGATGTTTGGAAACAGTCAGAGGTGTACTGATATTGACCAGCCTTCATGATCAGGACCAGAATCAGTTTTATGTGCCAGATATCGTCACTTCAACTTTGCAATGTGGAACTTCATTTTTTAAGCAAAAGCTTCTTAAGGGGGGATACATTTATTCTTATGAAAATAGATGAGCAAGGGAATGAATTTGATAACGTGAGATTTCATTTGTTTCGACACCGACACCACACACTTTAAATACCCATACAATTCAGTTCACAGTGTAAGAAACACAGACCAGTTAAAATACATTATGAGTTTCTTCTTTTATAGAATATCAATAATATATAGGAAATAAACTAATATAACATCCAATTAATATAGAAAACTTGCATAAAATTTGCTTTTCTCATAAATACTCCAATTTTCTCTTTGCAATATGTTGCATTACGGACTTGACATATGTCAGAAGTCACAAAGAACGCTATAAAATTCATACTCGTTTTATTAATTTTTTTTTTGCCGCATTTACAATTCATCGGATGTGAGCTTCAACTTACAAGTTAATAATTCAACAAATTTTATTTGGCACTTATGGAAATTTAAATTAAGAATTAAATTACACATTAGGATTAATAATTGAGTAATAACAAAATAGTGACATTTATTTTAATTCTCCTGAAATTATAACCAATACTAATGATAACACAAGGAAATAGAAACAGAGACAGGAGATAACAAGAGATCGGAAGTACAATTCGTAAGAAGCTTTCGTCCATCGTTCAGTCTCAAATGACTGCCGTTCCTTTTTCAAATTGAATCTGATAACTCATTTAATGTCCTTTCGTTCAATATCACGTTATGTGTATCTATTTCTAACACTTTCTTAAAAAATAGAGAAATCAAAATGATTTATCCTGTTTGTGTATATTCTCAGTATTCATAATAATTTTTTTAGGGTATTGAAGGCCGTGGTATTAAATTTCACACGCAATCTAATGGAACAATTCCATTACCTTTGCTACGATATAAGATTATCTGTCTCAGTCTCTAGTACTTTCCTTCTAATCATCCACAGTTGGGTTCACTATATTTTTTTATTAAATACTCATAAATACACAATAATTTATATTTAATAAAGAACCGACTTCAGCTGACTTAAAATGAAAACAAATACCTAGTAAATTATTATTTTGTACGCAAAAAGAATGACACCTCGAAGAGGGTATTCAATATCTCTGACAGATGAAGTTAACCTGAAAATTTCATCGTGACATTCTAACCTAGGAATTACGGGTAACAGGAATTACATGGAACGGCTCCAGATTCGAAACCTCTATGTGCTAGTTTTCCTGAAAATCATAGATATTTATGATGAAAATTTGACATTTATATTGATGTTTGCAGTTTTTTTGCACCAATTTTTCCGATTTTCAGAAAAATGGTATGTTTTACGTTATAGAAAAATATACGGAATCAAGCTGTAACATATCTTTGTAAAATACAATTTACAATATTCAAATTGCCGTTTTAGAGAAAACAAAATTCATTGAAATTCACTGAAATCTAGTCCCTTATTTACTTTTTTTCTGATTTTCTGGATAACCGCAAACCTCATGTTAAAAACAATTATATGGTACCTTTCTGGAATGTTCCTTAATATAATGCAGTTTAAATCATCAAAATTGCCCAAGCCGTTTTTAAATAATCGCCGGTCACACATAACAAGAAGTTGCCGACGAATTGATAACCTCCTTCTATTTGGAAGTCGGTTAAAAAGTACAGTAACTAATTCCCTACCAAAAAATAATTTAAAGATTTGGTCTTTAAATATATTCAAATATAGTTATAATTTATTATAAACAAAAGTTGTTAGCGCACGAAGCACTTCCAAGCAAATGATCGCCTGTTTTTTTTGGAAAAACTGGACATGTCGCAACCGTACCACTAGAACAACGCAGAACAGTCAATTCTGAGTGGTACACAACCATTTGTTTGCCAGTTGTCTTCCAAGAAATGAGGAAAATCTACCCCCGAAGACGGATCACTCGTCACCACGATAATGCGACCTCTCACACATCGGCTCAAACAACTGCATTTTTGACCACTCAAAACATCGATTTGATGAGTCATCCGCCGTATAGTCCTGACTTGTCACCAAATGACTTCTTTTTATTCCCGTACGTAAAAAACAAACTGACGTTTTTCGACACCTGAAGAAGCGGTTGCTGCGTTCAGAATGCATGTTTTGGAGATACCTCAATCAGAGTGGAAAAAGTGCTACGACAATTGGTTCAAACGCATGCAAAAGTGTATAGATCTTCATGGGGAATATTTTGAAAAACAATAAAGCGATTTTCGATGATTAATATTTGTTTTTGTTCTCTAATCCCGAAACATAAAAGGCAGCCCTCGTATATAGATAAACTTATAGTGTTCGATAGGTTGGGAAACTTTGAATATGTCCCCGTACAACAAAACATTCAACGATAATTTTCTGAGAACATTACAATCCACCAGCTGCACATGCAAACATAAATTCATAGACCCGGAATGAACTTTTAGTGAGCATAAATTGTAGTACCCTCCCACAGCAGGAACCTATTATCGTACGAATGTATTTGGTTCAACAATAGGTAATTAACATTGAAAAGTGGTTCACGGAGGTTCTTTATATGGATTCAATTTACTCTAACGATTATGTTTCATTCATGATTCAAAACAATAAATTCATACATTATAATGCGTTTGCGTTCATATCTCGACGCTGAAACGGGCTATTTGGAGGAAGGCGGTACCAGCGATGGCGCTAGACAAAGCATGACTGCCTCGTGGAGTGTATCGACTTTTCGGGCAAACATTTTTACACATGGCTGAATTTATGGAACATCGTATTGTGCAAGATGTTAAATACTCTCAAACTTGTCTATAAATGGATAATTTCTAATAGAAATATTATAATTACCCTACAAACTTATACCCATGCTAACGCAGATTGGTGTCTCTGGTTGCTCGATCTCTTGACACTCTTTCATGTCACATCATTAGTGTCTGTTTAAATACTTTAAGATTTTTTGGAGATTTCGGTGTTTAGACGATAAAGTAACTGATAAGAGATGTAGCCAAGGAACATTATTAACAATAGTACACTCCGAATAAAAGATGTTAGAGTTAAAAGAGGAGCGGAATGTGGCACGGACCACAAACTATTAATTGCTGAACTCGAGCGCCCTGGATATTGGAAAGAGGATAGAGAATAATAAAGACACTGAAGAAAAAAATAAATCCATAAAACACCTCTACCAAAATAAATTAGACAAAAAGCTAGAAAAATTCAGATTCGGAAACATCACAGAAATATACAATCATGTAAAAACATGCATTAAAACAGTAGCGTTGGAAGCATTAGATGAGGAGGAAACACGAACTACCATCGATCATATATATATATATAGTCTAGCAAGTAACGGAAAAGAAAAGAGCAAAAAACAGGGCAATCCATTGTGCATTTATAGATTTAAGGAAAGCATATGACTCGATACCTAGATCGAAACTATGGAACGCTATGGAAGAACTCAATATACCACAACAATTGATAACAGAAGTAAAAAACTTGTATAAGAACAACACAATACGAGTAAAAGTAGGAAATAAACTCTCCAATATCTTAAAAACCACAAAAGGGCTGCTACAAGGTTGTTAAACATCATCAACACTTTTTAAAATATTTTTGGAACGGGCTCTCAAACCCTGGCACAGAAAGTGTGAAGGAATGGGGATCCCGATAAGACATGAATACCTGTACACACTACTAGCTTTGATGTTCAGGTGGTTATGGCGCAAGACGAGGAAGACCTTAGCTTCATGGTTAGAAAACTCGAGGAAGAATATACGAAAAATGGACTAGAAATAAATTTTAATAAAATATAATATCTAGCAACCACAGAAGAAACAGTAAAAGACCTAGAGATAGACGATAAATAAAAGGGACAGACAAATTTAAATACTTAGGATTTCAAAGTACGGGACAACGGAGGACGAAATAACTAGCCGATTAGGACAAACAAGAGCATGTATCAAACAGCTTAATCCATGTCAGAAGAGCGGACACGAATAGATGGGTATCGAATCCAGATTTCATTGCCTTAGTCGTCAGGTCTATACATATATAGTGCGCCTTTTTGGTATTGATTTGTAGCCCCTACTTTAGGTATTACTCTCTTTGTTACCTACACATACACTCACTGACAAAGAAATCGCAACACTAAGAAGGAGATGTTTAAATTTAATATTTTTTTGGTAAAACATAGATGCTATAGTAAGGAGTAAGTCATTAAAATTTGGCAAAGTATGAATGTTTTTTCATGTAAATTTTTTTTATCGGTTAATATTTTAGCTTTTTTTGCATTTTTGTTTAATTTTCACCAAAAAACAAACTGTTTGTTCTGATCCAAAATCGATGTTTAGTAATGTTAAAATGCCTAGAGTACGCCGAATGTATCGCCACCTAAGTGAACTTGAAAGAGATCGAATTATTGGTTTACATTTCAAGAAATCACTAACCGCACGAACATAAATACAACTACTGTTATGAGATGTTGTCAAACGTGGTTTAATAATACTCAGAATCGGAGAAGAGACGCAAGACGTCGAAGGGACACAAATGAAATTCAAGATCGATGGCCTTTAGAGACCGATTTCCGACAATTCGAATGAGTGGTTAAGAGAACAAGCCCATCTTGTAAGTGTCCGAACGATTTACCGCCCTATACGGTCTTTTGGGCTGTAGCATTATCGATCCTATCTTGTGCTACATCTGACAGCTGAGCATCGACGGCAACGACGTCGGTGGTGCAGAGAACGACAACATCGGATTGTGGAATGGCATTAGGTTCTCTTCTCTGATGAATCTCAATTCTGCTTGGTTGGACATGATGGCCGAAGAAGGCTTAGACGGCGTCTAGGAGAAACTCATCAACCTCAATTTGATGTTGAGCGACATGTACACCGAACAATAGGCATTATGGTATGAGATGGTATTGCACATGGAAGTAGGTCAAGTTTAGACTTTGTTCGAGGCAACAGGACAGCGCAACGTGATCTTCAAGGAGTCCTCCCTTTCCTTAATCGACCCATGGATCCCATATTTCAAGAAGATAATGCCCTGCTTATTGTTGCTCAAGCTAGTTTCAACTTTTTTTGAAGAGACCTATGTTAATCTGTTGCCATGGCCGCTCAGATCCCCCCCGATCTTTTGCCCACATAACATGTCTGGGATATGATGGGTAGAAATCGTGGAAATTTACCCCAAGCTTCACTGACTTTGGAAGTTCTAAGACATAAAATACTGGTACCTTGGGATAGTATTCCTTAAGAAGAAATAGACCAGTTTATTGAATCAATGCCAAGATGTCTTGGGGAATGTATACAGAACTGCGCTGGACTAACACGTTATTAAGAAATTATTATTATTAATAAAAAAAATAAACATCTTGGAAGTTTTTTATGCAAATTTTAATCATATACTCTTTCCTACAGCATCTACGTTTAACCGAAAGAATATTAAATTTAAACATCTCCTTCTGGGTGTCGGGTTTTCATTGTCAGTGAGTATATATTCTAGGTCTTCTTTATCTCGATGTAATTAAGCCATTTTTTGTTTTGAATTCATATTTTAGTTTATTTCCTTTTTTCATTCTAGTTGTTGTATCTATATATAATTCAATATTTCTAGAACTTTTCATAGTTTTAAAGAGGTACGATGTCATATGCTTTCTGTAGATCCACCAGCAGTAGATGCAATTCTTGTGATCTTACGGTTTTCTTCTCTAAGGCTATTTTGCTCCTCATACTCATATGGACGATATTGCTCGCATATAATCATTTCATTTATTGTTCCTTACAACCTACCAATTGTACTAATTATTACCGTTATATCTCTTTCTGTTCTTTACTTTATCAACTCTGCAGGAATCCCTTGTGTGCCAGAGAGACGCCTATTTTTAAACTGTACTATTCTCTTTTTGTCCTTTCTATGTTAATGGTTATTGGTTCTATATAAATTTGTATTGCATCATGACGTATTACACTGTATTCTGTTCTATTTTTTAACAGCAAAGATTTGTAATAGTCTTGCTATTTTTCTGTCGGTATGGGGTTTATTGCTATTCTTCTCTTCCCTTCTAATTTAATGTTTTTTTAAAAATCTCCATAATTTTCTGAATTGTCAGTCTCCTAAGTTACTGTTTAATTTACTATTTCAGCTTTGGTTGTTTCTATTCTACCAATTTACCAATTTAAACTCTCTATTTTTTCTACATTTATTATTATCGTTGGCCTATTTTAGCCTTTAACCATCTGTGATATATATAGCTGTTGATTCTATCCCTTGATCATTTGTAGCTGATCGCTTCACCAAAGAATTTGATCTCATAAGCTTTTTATGTTCTATGGCTTCTGTTGCTGCTTGGTATATGTTTTCTGTTGTGAGTCTTGAGTTTATATTTCTGGAGGTAGTCTCCAATGCATAAAAATCGTGACAAGACTAGAAAGAGACGACAAAAGAAAGAGCAAGAGACTATTTCACTCGATTCTGAGCTTCTTGCAATGAACTACGCCCAGTACGTAGTTTATTGGCTGCTTCCCACTAAATGAAATAACATGATGTTTAACATATCTTTATTTTCAGAGCTAAAATTATATAAATTTCCTTACTACTATTCTCTAATTCTATTTTAATTCCCTACGATCTTTTTCCTATTTGATATGATACTAATTCCCTGAGATATTCATATATCATATATCCTATTCCCTAATTTCTTATCCTATTCCCAGTCTTCTTCTCTTTCTTCTCTTCACCACTGTTTCGTCCTCTTGTAGTAGCGCTTGCCGTGGTCTTTTCATCCTGTGTCTCTTTTTTTTCATCGTAGTTGGTTGCCTCTCTCATCAGTGGGTTCCTATGCAGTTCCATCCTGGCTATGGTTTTCTTCGTTCTCTTCGTTATTTATCCCTTGATTGTTGTCATCTCTAGGTCTCTTCTTAGTTGGTTGTTCCTCAGGTACCATGGGGCGTCCGTCATCCTCCTTAGTGCGTTGTTCTGTACTGCTAATTTCTTGATGTGCGTTGCTGCAGCTTGTCCCCAGATGCTGGCTTCATATGTAATGATTGGCTTCACTGATGCTTCGTAGATGTTTCTCATCGTCCTCAGTTGTATAACATGATGTTGTGGTATCATTCCCAATAAGTGCATACACATAGTATTATTGTAGACGCGAGATTTAAGACTGACATCTAGGATTTTCGGGGAATCTAGCATACAGAGGTTCCGAATCTGGGGCCGTTCCGTGTAATTGCTGTTCTCCTAGGACAGAATGTCACGTTAAAATTTTCAGGTTACTTCACTTGTCAGCGATATTGAATATTCTAATCGAGGTGTCATACTTTTGTACGCAAGACAATATATATAATATATATTATTTCTGGTCGGGAACCTTCATCAGTTACGCTTCCCACTATAGAATGTCCCCTCGAACACTTATTTATGTATTTGATACACAACAGTATTTATTGTTATCTATCAAATACATTAATAAGTGTTCGAAAGAACATTATATTGTGAAATAATACGAGTATATATCATATATATTGTCTTGCGTACAAAAGAATGACACCTCGAAGAGAGTATTCAATAGTATTGTTGTATTCAGTTGTCTTTTAGTGTGGCGTCGTTTTGAATTTGATTCTGTTTGTTTTTATTTTTTGTGGTTGAAGGCATTATGAGTTTTTAACAAATAGTGGTCACTTCCACGCTCTGCAGACCTGTATACTCTGATGTTGAGTATCAGTATACTTATTCTGCTTTCCCTTCTCATAACTAGATAGTGAATTATTGATCTTAGGTTTTTCGTATTTTGGGTCCATATATGTGTGTGGATGTAGAAAAATATCTGTTCATTATTCTAAGTGCGTGTTGTTGACATATATCTATTAACCTGGATCCATTATCATTTGTGACATTTTGACCATAAGAGCCTACTACTTCATATTTAGTTCTTTACCCATTCTGGCATTCAGCTTCCCTATTATTATTATTTCTCTATTATAAAATATTTGGAATAGTATCTCATTCAGTGTGGCAATTAGTATTATTTTAGATTGCCCGTAATATTGGGAACCCTCAATTCCCATCTCTTTTTAGGAAGAACAAAAAATACAATGGCCTAACATGACTTTGTCCAGGTCATTCAGTTTTATCTTGATTTTCGGGAAGAGGGGAAAATTTAAATGTAAAAGGATTAGGATTGCCCTTATACGATTGTGACCTTCTCATGACTTGAAGGTTATTTCAAGGCCAACTTTTATATTTTAAATATAAGGTTTTAGTTGTATTTAGAGTAAATAATATAGCAAAATATGTTTTCAACCTTCGCAAACTGTTTAGAAGTAGTATGTGGGATTTTGTAACCTTATTACTTTTATGAATATGAATCTTTTTTTTGAACGTTTACCTTCCTCTATATACGTTTCTCATTATTTCTGCAATATTAACTCTACTACGAATAAAATTCAATAATGCCGTTTAGCTTCTATAGAATTTATTGGAGAATTTGCTAGAGATAAGGAAATATTTTACGACATTCTCCAAATATTTCGATAATTATTAAATTCCACAGCATTTCTAATTTGTATTTCACAACTACCTGACAGCTTTATAATGAAAGATGGTGTTGTGTAATGATCACAGATATAAAACATTGTATAATAAATAACGGCATAAGAATTAGATGACTAACACTAGATGAAACGTTTACAAATTGTTATAGTTTACATCACCAATTTGTCAGAAACATTTCGATATAAGGAATGCCGTTTTAAATCATACACGGTTAGCCATTTATGTTTTTGTAGCGGTATTCCTTTGTGAGTACTAAATTGATCGCAGTCAGTTAATCAGCCCTAATGTCCTTTTAACGAATTAAATTTAAACAAAGAGACATCTGAATCAACCTGGATTGGGTTTTTTATAAAATGACTAATTCACTTATCGTCTTTATTGCGAAATTATAAATTAATAAGTACGCTACAAAAATGTAGACCCAAATTCATGGGCGTAGCTAGAGGGGAGGCCTGAAAAACCTGCCCAGATCCTTCACAACCCTAGTACAAAAAATTTTGTCTCTCCCTCTCTCTCTCTCTCTTTTTGCGAGACAAGAACGAGACGAGAAAAATCTCGCTCTCGTGTGAAGCCTTATTTTCGAACATTTCACTCGACTTTAAACTGAAAACCGTTATAAACACCCTGTACGATATACTTTCATGGCATATCTTGACATTTAAGCTAGATATTTATGATGAATGTTAGTCTGAAGTTGGCAGACAATGTAACAGTGTTCCTCGAAGTTTCCTTGGACTTCCATCGTCTTGAAGTGGTTGATCTCACAACGTTTCAATAGCTGTGTATCTGCTATCGTCATCAGGCGAATGATAGGAAATTCAGAGTATCCGTCGTATTTATATTATACCCTTAACCGGTCATGCGTCGCCGGTCATGGTCATTGGGTCTTATCTGGTCCAATCAGCGTCGTCGTACCTGGAGGTTGATTGCTGGTGATGCGTAGCGGCAAAGGCCGAAGAAGAGCTCTCTAAATTTTTTAATTTGGAGGCTGGGCTCGCTAATTATATTTTCGTTCGAGACTATATATGCTGTCTCTATGAATTTTCTTTTGTACCAATGCTCTTTCTTTTGAATTGCTCTAGCCTGGTCCCAGTTGATATTATGGTGTTCGGTCCATGCGTGATTCGCGGGCCCAGACTTCGTTACCTCTGCCCTTTGAGTAGCTGTGCGGTGTTCCTTAATCCTGGTGTCCAGCGGTCGCTTTGTCTCTCCAATGTAAAGATTGCCACATTCACACGGTATGCTGTATATACAGTTATTTGGTATTGCTGGTGCGTCGGGCTTCGTTCTTCTCCTCAAGGTATCGTTGCTTTTGAAGATCATTCTGATCCCATAGCTGTGTGCATTTCTTCTAAGTTTCTCCGACAAGCCTTTAGTATACGGTAATAGTAGAGTTGCTACCGTGGTGTCCTCTTCCTGCCTAGGTGGTTTGTCCAGCTCTTCAAACGCCTTGGTAATTATCGTTTCCGGATATCCGTTCGCCAAAAGGTCTTCTCTAAGTTTCACTTGTTCTTCTTTGAGGGCTTCTGGTGTGCTGCAGATATTTTTGGCTCAATGGATTAGTGTTTGAATGATGCCAGTTTTCGTTGTTGATGGGTGGTTGGAATTGTAGTGAAGGTATAATCCTGTATGCGTAGCCTTCCTGTAGACTGTTGTTTGGATTCCGGTCCTAGTCCTTTGACACTTTACATCAATCAAGGAATGGTAGGCACCCACTCTCTTCCATCTCCATGGTGAATCTAATGGATGGTTGGCATTGGTTCAGGTGCTCCAAGAATGCCTGTAGTTCTGTCTCTCCATGTTGCCAAATAATAAAGGTGTCATCGACATACCTCAACCATAGCTTAGGCTTCTTCTCGAAACTCCTCAGTGCATGTTCTTCGAACCATTCCATGTAGATGTTGGCAATGGTTGGTGATAACGGGGAACCCATAGGCAATCCATCTTCTTGCATGAAGAACCGGTCCTTCTCCTGAAAGTAGCAGTTCTTGAGGCAACATCCAAGCAAGTCCATGTTTGAGTCTATTGGCAGCTCCGTCCTCTCCATCAGGGTTTCTTTTTCAGTAAGTTTCTTTCTCACTATGTTGAGAGATTCGTCTGGTGGTACGGTCGTGAAAAGGTTTTCAACGTCGAAACTTACTAAGCGATGTTCTGGTCCAAGTTCCATGGATCGGATGATTTGGACAAAGTGCTTTGAGTCCTTGACGTGCGATGATGTTTTGCCCTCCAAAGGTTGGATGATTGGTAGAAGAAATTTCGATAGTGCTGCTGTTGGTTGAAAAAATAACAAGGTATCAAAATTGTCCAGAAATGATTGCTAATTTAAACAACATTTTTGTTCGATTTTTTGTCAGGGTATATTGGAAGAAAACAAGCGTCTAGGAAATAAATCCGATGTTAAAATAAACATTATGCTATATCCTTACTTATACTAAATCATTTAAGGCAACTCAAAATTCCTAAAATTGTGTGTATAGTGTTGTTTGTGATTGTCTATGCATGTATTGATGAAACTTAAAGACTAAATTTGGACAATCATGTATTAATCAGCACTGGCAGCCATAGGATAGACAATCATAAATCAAAGATCTTGTTGAAAGAATAACATAAAAAAACAGAAAACCTAAAGTGGCCAGCTGTATGAATGTAAATAACGCTGAAATCAGGGTTCCTTTAGATGGTCTAGATTTAGGATAGAGAAATCTATGCTAGAAGAGCAAAAAACGGTACCCTCAGTAGATATCAATATCAAGTGACCACCACCCGCTAAATGGTCACTGTCAATAATCTTTTGACAAAGAAGAAAAGTTACCATAGGCACAAAGTCTAACAATGGACAATTTTAGACTTTGTCCCTATGGTAACTTCTGATCAGGACGTCATGAAGTACAACATATCAAAATAGCGGCCAATTTGACCGGGAACCCAAACCCATAAGATTTATGCGGGCTCCTTTATATCAAATAGTGAAAAGTCTAGAAACCATACTGCGTTCCTCAGTTCAAATACTTCTCTGTTGCAAGATTGATTATTTTTTTTGCAATTTACGTGTCTACCTCATAAATTTTTGAATTAGCGGTTTTTTATTGTTTCACGGAGAGAAATTCTTAGTAATAGAAATGTCACATTTTTTAGAATAAAATCAATACACCCTATCGATTAATGAAATGACATCATTCACATTAACTTGCACATAGATTTATTGAAGGCCAATCGTTATTCGTTTCTAGACCACTAGTAAGTTGGCAATAATCCTTTATTTTACGATAATCGACGGTGTGTGCATTTTTCGGTAGACGTTTCTTTCACTCGACGCGCATTGTTTCTGTGCCATGGGAACCTAGTCGCCTTACGTGGGCGTGTGATACAGAATCGTATCTTTACGATATGCATGCATGGTAGGCTGAGGCTTAAATCCGGCATGAACGCCGACACCAGAAGTTTATTTGAAGGATATCTAAATAGCGGACGTTAAAATTTAAACGGCGAATAACTTTAATAGATATTATATACGATGATAACGAAATGATTATGCAGGATTCGTCGTGTAGGTACGTTTGAAATTTGTTCTGCGAAGTTTTCGCGTAATAAACGAAGTGCATATAAAGTTTATTAGAGAATAAACTAGGTGTAGGGTCTACGCTTAAACTACACACTAGGAGAGTCATATATTTTAATGAGATGCAGAATTTTGATGAACCTTGTGGAAAAGTAAAAGTATGAATTAGAAAATCCTGCAAATTATTTGTTCACTGTAACACTGGGTATGATTTAGTGGTGGGGTTTGAATGAACGAACATTTTTTTTAATGTTTATTTCGTATCAATTGATACACTAGCTTATAGTCTACCGATAAACTAGTTTACTCGTGAACCATATTTGTGCACCGTCACAACCCGACTATGGACGAGATAAACTGATAAACACATGAAAAGCCTCGAAAACTCAGGTCATTTTGGAGAAAAAGACCTTTTGGTGACAAAATTAATAGTAAAACAAAACCAACATCAATGTGTTCTAATGATAAAACATAACCAGTTGACATAAAATTCATTTTTTATAGATAGGTTTTTGTTTTTTAATAAAAAGCCTCAAAAAAATTGCTAACAATTTAGTTTTTTCCTTTTACCCAATATTCTACTCTGGGCAATGTTGAAGAGAAATGAAAAACTTCCAAAATGAGCTAATATACGCTCAACTTCGTTAATTGGTTTCTTAGATAATAGAACCTTTACCTGAAATTCCAAAAAAAATAAATAATCGTTTATATATTTTTATTTCATAGCTAAAACATTCTTATTAACTGAAAGGGTAGATCTTCTCATACTCAATCTATGTTCTAAAATTATCTCCAGGAGTTTTTGCAGAATTGCAGTCAATCCTATGAAAGACATATTTTTTATCTCACAGGATGACCCTATCATTATGAATAAATTACCGTTGGAAAGTAGAAGAGTTGACTTAGAGACCCCTCATCTCACTTTTCCAAAATTTAAAGTACAAATACATATAACTATGGAAAATATTTGCCCATTCCATATCAATTTATTTGGACGAGTCCATTCAAAAAACTGCAAAGGGGTGGTACCTTTGAAACCATATCCCTATAATACACAATCTTAATGCAAATTTTAGTTTTAAGCCTATTTCTATTCTACGATAATATGGATTTATGTAATAAATTTAGATAAATGGCATACTTTAACTCCATTAACGAAAATTTGCATTAAGATTATTGATTACAAGGATATGATATCTGTTGGATATTTTTTTAATTGGTGGTAGGCTAATTAGGACTGCAAAATTTATATTTTGCTAATATATTTCCAGGATATATAAAATTCCATAAACATAAAATTTATTCTTATTTATTTATTCCACACCTCCCTCTTCACGCTGGCCACGGCCTTGCTACTCTCCTATAGGCATCAGAAACACGGATATTTCATCAATAATTTTTTACGAGATTTTTCAACTCCATCTTTTTGTAACTATGTTTCAATATGTCAAAATAAATCTTCCCAAATTTTAAAAATTTGGCTGCAACTCTTGTCGCTTTATCTCAAAGTTACAAAACTATGCAACCAGCAATATCAAAATCCATGTGGATTGATTGACTTTTCTGGTTTATTTGAAGTTACGGGCGATATCTTGCATTAGTTAAAGTGAAAATCATATTAATAAACGGTTCCAGACTAAATAAGAGCAAGACTCACGTGGCATGAACAAATGAGTTTGATAAGAAATTTTAAAATGATACCAAAATATTGTGCTACAAATTTTTGGACAATATGACCGCATATAACTGGTGAATTGAAGGTCAATTGACGGGTCAAATGTCCGTGGTCCGGTCACTTGACATTCCCCAACTCTACTGATAACACACAAAAAAATAGATTAATGAGGACTGAAAAATTATCTCATTTTCACTCTATTCGAGAAATGTTTTTGGCTCTAATTTTTCTGGGGATATACGATTTTTTTACCTTGATTCTGATTCAGCGTCAAGAAATACTTAGGAGTAGAAGGCTAGCCTTTGCAGGTCAGAAAGATTCATTTAAAGAAAAACGTCACTGAAAATTACTTCTAATTGGCAAAACACCTTCCGTATTCTCCAGATTTGGCACCTAGCGACTACAGTAATTTCAAAGCTGAAGGGAAACCTGAAAATGTATTTTTAGTATTCAGTTTGTGTAGTTGGCATAATAGGAGAGCCTACGCCCATGGACGATACTTTTAATCGGCAATCTAAAACACAACACACACCATTACCAGACCAGCAGCAGAATGAACGAATGAATAACAGACGAAAAAAAAAAAAAAAAAATCCAACCACACCACACAATGTTTCCATCCATGTATCTATCGTCTACACATATTACGGCCGTATCCAATATTGGCACGCAACTTTTTGCCTACGGGGTGCTTCAAAAATCTGAACAGATCCGATAGAATGAAATGGTTGTAATTTCATAACAAGATTTATCGATAACGTATTGGAACGAAGGTTGCTGGAATTGTAGTGCGGTGTGTTTCGTCACCTAATAACCCGTACCGTAGAATCGTATTGTAATGGAATACGAGCTCGTTGATGAAGAAATTTTTTAAAATAAATCATCAGTGTCAGTTGAGAAATATCGGAATTGTGATCATTTACTTAATGTAATATTACATTTCAATACATGTATTTTTTCTGTACGCGAGTGTTTCTCTCCCGAGTTTTTCCTGCAACAGATAAGTGTTCGAAAAAGAATGGAACAAAGTGTAGTAGGACAATATCGAAAAATTTGTTGTCTCTTCACTGAAATTCTTCTTCACAGATATTGTGATACAATTAGATGTTTATGATGTTATCAACCAGTATTCATGTGTATGGTGTTATATACAGGGTATCCCACGAAGGAATTTGGCAACGTTGGCAAGCCGATAGATTCTAGGTGACTAAAATATTTTCAGATTTGTGACACTTTCGGGTACATCGGAGGTAGACCACAACTTCCTTATATCGAATAGAACATCCTGTATGGTATTGGATATTTGGATGCTAATTTTAATTGTAGATAAATTTTATTAACCACATGTTATCTCTAAGTTTAACAATTCTCAAGATATTTGGATTTTTATGTCAAAAATGGCAGAAGCAGTCGGGTATTCGACAATGTTCGTTAAACAATTATCTGTTTTAAAACTGTTTTTTGACATGTCTTACTGGAACCCAACAAACAGCGCTGAAAATATCACCTCTTTTTCTACAGGGTGTTCTCAAAAAAATAGTGAAAATGACATTCACAATTTCTTATTCAGCACTAAAACTGAAGGTATTAAGTTCCCTATATCTAAACACCATAACTTTCGATTAAATTAGGAAAAACCGTTTTCCGTCCATTAAAATATGATGTCGAGTTTGCTTGGAAAAATCACGTTAGCCGTGGCTGCTAGAAAAATAACTGGCGGCTACGAAATGCCAGCATAATTGGCCATTTTGAAAAACTGAGTGACATTTCATAGCCACCAATTATTTTTCTGGCGGCCAGAGCTAACTTGATTTTTCCAAGCAAATTCGTCCTCATATTTTAATGGACAGAAAACGGTTTTTCGTAATTTAATGAAAAGTTATGAGATTTAGACAGAGGGAACGTAATACAAAGTTGCCTTCATTTTAGTGCTGAATATGAGTTTTCCTTTGAAAATTTTGAGTTTTAAGCATATTGTGAATGCGATTTTCTCTATTTTTTAAGAACACCCTGTAGAAAAAGGGGTGATTTTTTTAGCACCGTTTCCTGGCTTGAGTCTTTCAGTAAGACATACCAAAAACCGTTTTAAAATAGATGGTTGTATAGCGAATATTGTCGATAACTCGCATGACTGCATCTCTCATTTTTGACAAAAATGCAAATATCTTGAGAATTGTTAAATTTCGAGATAACATGTGGTTAATAAAATTTATCTAAAATTTAACTTAGCATCCAAATATCAAATAACTTAAAGGGTGTTCTATTTGATATAAGAGAAAGTTGTCTACATAGAACCTATCGGCTTACCTACGTTGCCACTTTTTTAGAATTTTAATATCGATATTTTTGAAGTTACAGGTAACCGCCCACCTGTGTGGGACACCCTGTATATATTGTATGATACTTATGCGATTTAGAGACGATTCACATCCAAATCTAGAGACCTTATCAATGTCTGTGTGTTTTAATTGAGCGCAGTTTCTTAAATTTTCGGTGGGATATCAATTTTGATTGTTAAAAAAATTTAATAGTGTCAATCTAACTAGTTGGGAGATCACTTGATACTGAGGGGTCCGTTTTTTTGGTCTACTAGCGGTACGTATCTATTGATTTTGTTTTATCGCATTCTACCTTGTGGCTGCTGGTGTTGGTTAATACTTGGTTGGTCACATGTCTTCGGGAAATGTTATACTGGTTAACAACTATTATAGTATTCCCAGGTAATAACCTTTGTTTGAAGGTAGAATTTTAAATGTGTTATTTTTTTAAAGGTCTTCAACAGCATATTTTTTAGTTTAAGTAAGATTTTGTTTCGTCTTGCATGATCTCTCTAGAAGTAATTTATTTCTTAAGCAATTTCGGATTTTTATGTAAGATGTCATTCTAATCCAACTCCAACAGAAGAAACATCCAATATAATGCAGATTCTCTATAAGTGGAAAGCACCAGGGTCAGACGGTGTGCATCACTGGATCGAGAAGCTGCTATTTTGTCAGTCTGGTTTTCTGCTTCGCTATCATTGCTGTTAGAAAAAGGAGTTGAAGTTAGGTACGTTTGCAGTCTGTGTTGCTTATGCCATTGTTCGATAAATGCTAACTTGCAGTAAACATATATTTTCTTTATTTTTAGCGGACAATAAGGCTTGTTAAGTTTGCCCAGTAAATAATAGTTGTTGAAAGTAGCTATGCTAAGGTACAAGAATGACACCTCAACATCTCCGACAGGTGAAGTTAACTTGAAAATTTCATCGTGACATTCTAGCCTAGGAGTTACGGGTAACAGCAATTACATGGAATGGCTCCAGATTCGGAACCTCTATGTGCTAGTTTTCCTGAAAATCCTAGATGTCGGTCTTTACATCTCGCGTCTTCAAATTTAACGATATGTATCAAATACATAAAGAAGTGTTCGAGAGGACATTCAATTGTGAGAAGCGTAACTGATGAAGGTTCCCTAACCAGAAACAATATATATTATATATATTGTCTTGCGTACAAAAGAATGACACCTCGAAGAGAGTATTCAATATCTCTGACAGGTGAAGTTAACGTGAAAATTTCATCGTGACATTCTAACCTAGGAGGTACGGGTAACAGCAATTACATGAAACGGCTCCAGATTCGGAACCTCTATGTGCTAGTTTCCCCGAAAATCCTAGATGGCGGTCTTTACATCTCGCGTCTTCAAATTGATAATCACTGTTCTAATTTAACTTTTTTACAAACAAGCATTACACTACTTAAGATACAATTGTCACCATAAAATGTTGTGTGCTTTTTTAGTGTTTCTTTTACTAAAACCTACCCTCAGCGGGGTCAACCCCGCCCCTCCCTCCACGCCAACGACAATCCTAGATCAGCAACTGTTTTACAGACCCTCATTTGGCCTACTTAATTATAGAAGAGCAATTTCCAAAACATGATTCATAGACCAGAGTTCCTATTCTTGCAAAAAACTCTCATCTTGTTCAAGTATCAGATATTGATTTACAAATATTTTTTTCATATTTGTTTCTTAGGTCAGCTCATTCTAGGAAGCATATTACGTTCCCACGGTTCAAAAACAAAAAAAAGGACATCTATAAAAGATATATAAAAAAGTTTATATGTGGGAACACAATAATAGCGTCGATATAACATGGTTGAAATAAAAACAAACCGCAAGGCATGTTATTGGCCAAACAATAACCGTGAGTCGGCTGAAAGTTGAGGTTATAATAAAAGCCGCTGCTAATTTGAATTTATTACGAAAGTGATTCCACTTTGCGAAGTGTGAATATAACCGCATCTTTAGCTCTAATTACGCATTAAATTTCTGTGAAATATTTTATTGTTTTATTTAGTTGATACATGATTCAGAGGCAATGTTGTTGACTTTGAAAGAATAATAAATCAGTTGATGAACGTGAATATTAATGTTTTTGGACGGGAAGTGAATCCAGAACAAACATCTCACAGAAAAACGTTTATGGAAAAGTAATTATTTTGAAAACATTGAAGTGCATATTAAGAAATTGTATTCTACTTTACATATTAATTGCGCTTTAGTAAAATCATAGATAATGACGACGAAATGATTTCTAATACCCACAGTATTGAGTTATTGAGTTAGTTTTTGCCTATGATAATTGACTCTTCATTGTCTTGGTCTATACTAGTGCTTATAAGGGGCATTATGGGCATTGTACCCAATCACCATAACTTTCAAAAGTGTATGAGAGTAGCAAAACCATCCAGTCTCTTCGGATGAACTGTGACTACTGTACTTTGTTTTTTTTCAGTCTTCTATATGATTTCATTTGTTTGACAATTTAGTTCACCACCGAAAAACTGTCATTGTTATTCTCTTATAATCCCTTGGTATCAGTCGTCTGTTTTCCGCATCTTTTCCAACAATTCCAACTCACCATCGAAATTGAGTTATTTAACTATTTTGATCTCTTTATTCTCAGAAGTTTCAAGTTTAATATTATAAGGTGATGACGTTATATATGTCGCTTTTCTTCGATTGGAACTCACTCCTCTAGAAGCTGTAGCTTAGGGAATGGCTTTATTTCATTAGGTCCAAAACGAAATGGTTGGCCGTTACTCATAATGGTGGCGTTGCTATAGTCGATGTTGATGGTACAATGGAATTAATTGCTAAAACAAAAAACAAAAGAGAAGAAATATTCAATAAAATAGAAAATGAATTAATGGAAAGAGAAATAGGTTAGCTGGAACTAGATTCAAGAATTGAAATTAAAAAAAGTCAAAGAAGAAAATAAATACATGTGCGCACTGAAATGTTATTATTGTTTAATATAGTCAACATTAAGCATTATTTTATTACATTTATTGACCTTGGGCAATCCTCTTTATCAAGAAAATATATGGGTCGTTTCACATTAAGCGGATCACCTGCATAACCAAAATTTGGCTTGATGGATTTTGACGTTTGATAGCTTTCAAAAAATTGCCTGCGAAATTCACAATTTAAAATAGGGGCTCCAATATGGCCGCTAGAAAGTGGAAAAAATTGAACTATAAAGGTAAAAAATGCTTTCAGAAAAGAAAATACGCAACCTATTGGGTCGTTTTGTGGCTGAAATTGAACCTGAAAGATATCCGTTAATGGCTGGTGTGATGAGATGACAAAATCTATCATGGCGGTATAAAGACAAGGTTCAAACTTTTATGGATGAACTTTAGAATAAAATGCAATAGTCTTCATTTCTATAATACCAGTTGACCTCAAGAAAAAATTGCTCTATACGATTATATATATCTGCTGAATACGAGATGTTTTGTTTAGGGTGAATAAAAAATAATCCCAAGTTAATAGATGTGATTTTCAAAAGTTAACTTGTTTGTACTAAATTGGGGGATTTTGGGGTCGCTGATTTCGAATCCGAAATCGGGTTTACAAAATTCAAGTTGGCAGATCCAAGTTGGCCGATATATCAATTTAAAAATCAATCGATATTTCTGAAATTTGATATATGTGGGTCTTTGGAGTTGATTACAAATACCAAGTCAAATTATTTGAATTTAGATATGGCAGAGCAATGATCCGAAACAAAATTGCAAATATCTACCGCCATCTTCAATCTATCACTTGAAATTCTGATAATTTGATCATGAATTCATAACCAGCAATTCCAACGCCATCTTGAATTTTGTAAACTCGGCCTCGGATGCGTGATCAGCGATCCCAAAATCCCCCCATGTACCAAATTTGGTACAAATTAGTGGATTTTTGAAAATACTTCTCTTATATTGAATTTTTTACCGCCATGATTAAAGGGTATCCTTCACGTTCAATTTCAGCCACAAAACGACCCAAAAGGTTGCGTAGTTTCTTTTCTGATTTTTTACCTTACATTCGAATTTTTCACGTTCTAGCCGCCATATTGGTACCGCCATTTTGAATTAGGGGTTTTGCCGGTAATTTTTTGAAAGCTGTTTTCCAGACCAACATTTTGATACCTCAAACGTCAACATCCATCAAGCCAAATTTTTGGTATTCAGGTGATCCGGTTAACGTGAAACGCCTTATATATGTATATGTTGTTTATTATCTAAATCTTTATAAAAAATATTCGCTCATTTTTCAAAATTATTTTAAATATTGATTATTTTATTACAGACAATCTTACCGAAACTATTACCAATTTTTATTTAATTTTTATATATGTTTTTAAGAAGTTTATCAAGGTAATTTGCACGATTTAGGGTGGGGTCATGATTCCTATGACTCCCCTTGGATTTCCACTCAACCTAGGCTAAAGAATTAAAAGGCTATCAGTTAGACCAGAGTTCCAACTATCACTTGACTTGGCCTTAATAGACTCAATTGAAAAACCTTCGGTACTATATATTTGAAGGTTTAAGGAAAAAACGTTTAGGAAAGTCTTCCATAGAAACACTGGTCAACATAGATGGAAGCCAAAGCAAAATCAAATTGCATGAAGACATCTCAGAATTGATCGTTAACACAAAAGTCAGACAATGATGCAATATCAATTGAGTGAAATTAGAAAGGACTTAATATAAATGGAACTCATAGTTATTAAATAGTCTCAAAAATAATTATCAACATGAATGTATACTCTTAAAATATCAATACAACCCTGGAAACATCATTATCATTTTGATCAACGTCATGATCAACAACAACAACATAGACATCTATATTCTACCAGTCTTTCATGGTGTAGCCTCTTTTTCATGTTCTTTCAATGCGTTCCTATTCGTAGTTTTTTGGGAACAGGTTATGTCATCTTATATTAGGGTAATTGTAGCCCAACTGTTGATTCAGTAGCCAAAGCATAAAGAAAATCTTCCAGTTGGCGAGAAGTAGTCCATTTTGGCAAGCTTATAATGACTTACTATGGTGTAAAATCGTTAGAATACAAAGATATTAAATGTTTTGTGCCTCTGATTTGCTTTCTGCGGTTTACGGCATAACCTTCCGTTCCGTTTTGACCATAAGGAGTTACAGAATCTCTATACATGAGGTATATCGGTGTATTTGAGGATATATTTTTTATGCAGTTTATTTTAGTAGTTCGACCGTCTCACCGTCGTCTCTTGCTTCCCTAATTGTTCTTCTTTTGAAGTTTTTTCTGTTGGCAGATGCTTAGAGCCCTCAAAGTTGATTCTATGTCCTGTTTGCTGTTGATGTTGCAACAGGGCCGAGGTTGTGGTCTTGTTTCGTACAAAGGGAACGGGGGTACTTCCAGAAATCGAAGAAGACTCCCCAGTAGATCGTCAGAAAAACTAAAATGCATCAAACCTAATTGGATACAAGTGACCCAAGTAAGGAAGCAATGTATACGTTTGAGGGAGGCAGTGAACCCGTGAGGCTGGATGATGACGATAGGGTTCCTGAATATGACAACATAACGACTTTTTGCCAGAGTCTCAGATGCCTTCTTCAACTTTCATTGTTTTTGTATTCATCTGCTTACGGTATTATACAAAGTAATTAATTTAAAAATACGTTCTTATGGCGTTACATTAGAACATTCCTAAAACGTATATATATATATATATATATATATATATATATATATATATATATATATATATATATATATACTTATCGAAATTTCTGCATAATAAATGAATACCAATCTCTATTCAAAATATTATTGATGGCAATTTTACTGAATCTTCTGTTCCCATTACTGTAAGATTCCTCGAATATTTTTCAAATGATTTAACCATCAATTGTCACCATTTCACACACACTCACAACACACATATTACTAATGCAAAGAACTTCTTTGAATTCATAAAAGATAACTGGTGACATTCGACAAGCCTATAAGTAGCTTTAACACAAAAAGTAAAAGTTATCATTGACAATAAAAGGCTGACATAAATGTTATGTTAGACCATATCTATAATCGGCAAGTTACATGGGTTTGTGGTTAATGGATTTTTTTTGCTGGGACGTTTTGAGGAGCACGTTTTTTCAATAAATATGGTAAATACTTTCTACACGAATATCAGTGGTTCAACGGTTTTAGAAATTCTTTCATTGTGCAACAGTGGTTTGATAATGTCTAATGGTTATTGAATTATTGAATGTGTTTTTTTCCTCTAAGCAAAATGGTAATCAAGGTGATAGCTATAAAGTGGGTGGGTCTCGACGATGAACATTTTAATACGTCCTTCCTTGAAAGAGTGATTCATCTGTTCAATAACAAACTACTGGACTGGGCATGATAGAGATATTTATTGTAATTGTTATATAACAGAGTATTTTGCACATTAAATATTATACTATATATACAGGGTGTTCCATCTCAAACGAGCCACCTTGAATATCTTGGTTATTTTCAAAACTATTGCAATAAGAAGAAACAGGTCGATTTTTGCTTCGAGGGGGAAATTTTTTGAGATGATTAGCTCTTGCGCGCATTCAATGACCTTGAGATTTGAGATAGGGAAAATAGGTATTGTCGTATATCATTTGAAAGCCGTTTTTACAAACTATACCGTCGTAATAACATTTTTTATTGCAATTTCTGTACATGTAATAATAAAAGAGTATTAAAAAAACGAATTTACATTACATTTCAATGCCTCTAAAGCAAATGTTCAACGTGTCTTCCATTGACTTCCATACAATAGTACAACATTGTCTGAAAGCTGTCTCTGACATGGTTCAGCATAGTCGATGTTATCTCACGACACTCCGCTATAATTCGTTGACGTAGTTCGCCCAAATTCTCAGGCTGAGTCATAAAAATTTTGGATTTAACATGTCCACACAAAAAAAACAACGGGTTCAGATCAGGTGATCGGACAGGCCATTCTATAGGACCTCTTCTTCCAGCGACCAGGGAATTCCAAATCGAGGTATTGACGAACTGGTGCGACGTAGTAAGGAGGAGCTTCATCTTGTTGGAAATGCAATTGCTCTTTATGTAGTAGGGGATCATTCTCTATTATCAATGCATTAATTTCATTTTCCAATCTATTGTGATAAATTTCACCATTTAAATTACCAGGAATAAACAGGGGTCCAATTAGATGATTTCCCAAAATTCCTGCCCAAACGTTTAGTTTTACCGGATGTTGACTATGAGCTTCTCGAAATAAATGAGGATTTGTATCGCTCCGAAATCTACAGTTATGTCGGTTAACCTCTCCATGAAGTGAAATAGTGCACTCATCCGAAAAGCAAACATTGTACAAAAAATTTGAGTTTTCCATCATACGCTGGGTCATAATTGCGCAAAACTCTTGCCTTCGATCCCAATCATCCTCATTCAATTCATGAAGTAATTTAATTTTGTACCGATGGAATTTATACTTCTGCAAAATTCTAAACACGTTAGTTTTCCAAATACCGGAAGCTGCAGAGATTTGTTGGACAGACTGCGTGTTTGGTATAAGTTGGAGATGGCCCAATGTAGCCACAGCTACCCCTTCATCATTTACAATTCCAATGGGAGCTCTTTTTTTATTCATTACTGAGCCCGTTTCAACAAATTTTAAAATCAACTCCAATACGTATTTATGACGAACATTACGTTCGGGATGGTGTTGGTTAAAAACCCTTGCAGCTTCAATATGCATTGAAAATTTTGCAATACATATTTTAAAGCCATTGACAACGAAGTCAGAATCGACTTTGAAACTGTTGGTATATATATGTATATATATATATATATATATATATATATATATATATATATATATATATATATATATGGTGTTATTCCCAAGAAAACATAAAAATAATTAAGTGTCTTTGGTTGGTTGTGGCGTTTGTTGTGCAGAAGGGTTTCTTCTTCGGAGCTGTAATTTCTTATGCATGGTGCGGCATATGATACAAGCAGCAATGATTATTATAACTGCAATAGTAAGATATGTGAACCATGAAATATTATTCGTTATAAATGTTTGATTAAGTCAACTAAGTCTCTAGAGTATTGGTCGAGTTTATGACTGGCTATATCTAATTCTTTAATTCTTCGATATTGAGGTGGTCCAGTCTTAAGTGTTGGAGTTCTGGAACCTTGACTTTATCTGGTATAAGTTTGCAACAGTTATAATGTATGTAAACTGGATGAGAATAAAAAATAAGGCACTGCACTTCGAGTAAAGTTTGATAATTGAGTTTTTATTTGGTTACAGTTTTTACATCAGTTTCTGCACTATTTATTGTGATTCGTATGGGTTCTGAAATTATAATTAGCCACGTATTAGATTCGAGTTTTTGCACATTATAGCCTTGACTGAAAATGACGGAACTTTTGCAATTCTCCGGCACATTTTTAAAATTTTTCAACACTAGAGCGTTAGTGTCTATATTATACCTTATTAAATTATATTACTCATAAATTGAATAATTGTTAAATTCATATTATTTCTATTATTTCTTTTAGACTTACGATAAATAAACTCAAGGTCAATGTTCAAATTGCCCTCCATTATTTTCATCACAAAAACTGCACCAAATTACATAATCTAATCCAATTTTTGTCATATCTAGCATTCCTAAACTAACAGATTTAACTCTGAGAAATACTGACCAATTAGCTGATAAGGAAAACAAAATCATTGGTAACAAGAATATTATATATTCTTATCATTTTAAATTTAATTGAAAAACTATAAAAATGTTTCTGATTGTTAGTGCTCATGGTAAAGCTTTATAAACTGTTTAGTATTTACATTAGGAAGGTTCACAAGTATTTTGAAAGCAAAATTACCTGTTGGTGTTTGTAAAAATTGTTGCGAAATTCTTAAGATAGTGATTCTTCTTAACCAAACTTTTTTTATAGCGTCTTTCAAGTATATCGCTGGGCAGGCACAGGGGGCAGACTCCCTCCCTCCCTTATACATTTCTTGGCGATCATTAGCGTTTATATGACAAATAGAACTTAAAATCTACGGTCTTTCCCCCTCCTCCCACTCAAAGCCAAAACTTACCATTTCTGGCGACGCTCTTGATCCTTTATTCTTCGAAATTGTTGCCCCTGTCAACAAAAATATGGATTTGAATATTTTACACTTTTTAAAATCCTGCTGGGTATTGCTTACTTCATCCGAAACTATAGCCCAGTATGAATAAAACTGAACGCTACCGCCATCATCCACCTTACCTTCGATATATAAATAGAATTTCTTTTAGTCGAGGCGTGTTCTCCTTTAACAACACAATACCCCGCAACAACAACTGTGATGCAATAAGAAAGATTAATCTCACTGTAAACGCATGAGAGAGCTTCCCATTATTATAACAGATACCCTGCGGAGTCTGGTTGCTACGAATTAATAGAGAATCTTCAGTTCTTTTTTTCTTTTCGTTTTCCACTTTTGATTGTACACATGCTTTACCTTCGTCTTCGTCTACATTATCAACATCGTGGTTGTTTTTTGGTCTCAAAATAATTGCCTATTATACCACTTGATGTACAGAAACTACACGTTACCATAGATCATACTCCATATATATAGGTTTCTAAATGAAATAAGATTAATAATGTTCCGTTCTTATTTATCGGGAATTATGTCCAAGGGTAACATTGAAAACCTATTAGATACAGGGATTCACTAAAATTGTTTGTAATTTCTTAAACTAAAATGTAAATCGGATATAATATCCTTCAATAATATTTATTTACTTATCGTCACAAATCAAATATTTACTTAAATTGAAAGGTAATGTCTGTCAAAGTCGTTCGACATGGTAAACTACAGAATTCTCAGTTTTTTGAATTGTGCTATACATATGTACTTCAGGGAAGCAATTTGAAATGTACTATCTGGAGGACCACAAGGATCGAATGTGGGTCCACTGCCAATCTAAGCGCAGTTGTAAGTAAAATAATTTATATTAAAAAAAGAACCGACTTCAACTGGCTTAAAATAAAAACAGTTAGGAACCGTGTGACATATTTTTTAAGGTACAATTCTATTGATTATTTTAGCGTATTCTTTTCTCTCCCTCTCTCTCTAATTTTGTATTTTTTTATATTATCCACATATTGTTAAACTTTTTTATTTGTTGTATTATTTGGCCAACTTTCTATAAGTGTAACTCTAATTCACCCTATATTGCAACCTCCCGGTGTTTGTTTCTGTGTATTGGTCACCCAATATAAATTATTTGTCTATCATTTTCTGAATCACCCTATACAACTATAATTCATCTCTACACGATGTTGCAACCGCCCTGTATATGTATTAGACCTCTCCACCCTATTGACTGTTTCTATTTTTCTATTGTTTAAATCACATGTACACCTATAATTTTACTTCTCCCAGTATGCCAAGTATAAGCAACTATTTATGTTCCACATTATATAATTTTTTTACCACTCTCTATAACTACAATTCCACTCCACCTTATATTTCAATCATCCTGTATATGCAACTGCTGCTAACAGTTTTTAAACCCTCCGCCCTATAACTCGAATATCCTTACTGCGTATGCTTCGATGACCATTTTTTAAAGTTTTTTGTTACACTCTGTATAGCTATAGTTTTACTTCACTCTTATTTCAACCACCTTGTATACGCAACTACTTATGTGCCACTCAATACAACGTTTTTTGAACCACCCTGTATAACTTTGATTACATTTCTCCTTACATTTTAACCATCCTATATATGGAACTGCTTATATATCACCCAATATCACATTTATTTGTAAGATTTTTTGATCCTACCTGTCTAACTGTAATGTTACTTCGCCTAATATTTGAACTGCGCACATTGCTTTTGCTGTTTGAATTCTACTTACCCCGTATACCATATAGAAAACATCCCTCATCTAAAAAACTTTATTTTTGATACACTAATGGAGTATTTCGACTGCAATGATAACCGTTAGAAACACCCTGTACGATATACTTTCATGGCATGTCTTGACATTTAAGCGAGTATTTATGATGAAACTTTGACATTTGCATTGATGTTTACCGTGTTTTTGCAAACATTTTTACGATTTTCGGAAAAACGGTATGTTTTACGTTAAAGATAATTATACGGAATGAAGCTGGAACATCTCTTAGTAGAATACAATTTAAAATATTCAAATTGGTTGAGCCTTTTTAGAGAAAACAGTGTAGATTTATTGAAATTCACTGAAATGTAGTCCCTTAATTACAGTTTTTTCTGATCTTCTGAAAAACCGTAATTCTCACGTTATAGTAAATTATATGGTACCTTTCTATATTACTCCTTAATACAATGCCGTTTAAATCATTAAATTCGCCCAAGCCGTTTTTCAATTATCACTGAGCATCTATATATAAATAGGCTAAGACAAAACGATTAGGTACCATTTTCTCCTCTGTTTCTCAACCGATTTTCTTCATTTTTGTTTTGTTTAGTAGCTACTGACGACCTTCAGTGCAGAATGCTAATCTCAATTTATAATATTGGTTCATTCATTAAATAAAATATATTAAAAATTCATTATTTACGTCAATAATGTCAATGCCAAACAAATGAATGTGCCGCGTGCCGCTGCCGCCAGACTCAAACCATTGAGTAATTATATATAGACAGACCAATGCTATTATATACTTAGAGCATGTACTTCTGGAGGTGGCATGCAAGCGTTGTTATTGTTTAGTGGGTAAAGTAGTCGTTGAATATCATAATTATACAGGGCGATTCCAGATATGTTAGAAATAATTTTTTTAATGGGTGGCACATAAGCAGTTGCATATTTAGGGTGTTTAAAATATAGAGTAGAGTGCAATTATAACTAATAAAATAATTATATAGGGAAGCCCATTAGCGGTTGAATTTACAGGGTTCTTGGAATAGAAGGTGCAGTAAAATTACAGTTATACAGGGTGGTGCAAAAAATGTTATACATAGATGCATATACAGGGTGGCGGAAATGGAAATGCAACATTTCGTAACCCATAAGTAGTTGTATATATAGTTAAGATGAAATATAGGATAAGAGGAATTATAGATATACAGGATGGTGATAAAAAATGTTAGAATAGGAATTGATTTATAGAGTAGACCACGAAGAGTTCCATATATATAATGATTGAAATATAGGTCGGAGTAGAATTATAGTTACAGAATATAATTAAAAATTTCATAAACAAAAAGTTTAAATATGGTGGGTCATAGGCAGTGGCATATTCAGAATGGTTTACCCGGTGGTTGAAAAATGTTAAAAAATATTATGCGTGGTCTATAAGCAGTTGCATATACAGGGTGGTGGAAATATATAATGAGATGGAATTATTATAATGAGGATTTTAATAAATGTTAGAGAATTGAGTGCAATTATAGCTATACAGGGGTGTTAGAAAAAATAAATATGTAGGGTAGCCCATTAGTAGTTGAATTGTTGTCATATTAAATTAAGAATTACGAATTTGAACACAAATAAAGTTCTATGAATTATATCTGAAAAAAACTTGAATTTTGTTACTTATTTGTAGAAGCGAGATGTAAGACCGACATCTAGGATTTTCGAGGAAACTATCACACAGAGGTTCCGAATCTGGATCCGTTCCGTGTAATTTCTGTTCTCCCTAAAGTCCTAGGATAGAATGTCACGATAAAATTTTCATGTTACTTAACCTGCCAGAGATATTGACACAATTGGTCGAATTTCGATCACTGGGCGACAGCTAGTACATAAAAAAACGTGCCGACGAATTGGAAGTCGGTTAATAAACATGAATTTACTCATTTCACACCTCCTTTATGAGCTATGTAATAAAAACTAATCCAAATATAATCTAAGAACCTTAAAATAATATTAAAGAATTCTATTAATAAAACTGGCGATAGTGTATTTTACATTTGATTGAAAATTAGGCTCTAAAACAATGTATGTAACATAATCAGCACTCACTAGACTAAACTAAAGCTGTTATACTCATAGATATAGTTACTTAGTTATAAAATTGCAACTTACTACATACCTCAGGGCAGTTTTTTATTTACAATATAACAAAACCTTGATGATACTCTGTTGTTTTGATTCCGGTCCTAGTCCTTTGGCACTTCACATCAAGGAATGAATGGTAGGCACCCACTCTCTTCCCTCTCCATTGTGAATCTGATGATACGTTCTCTCTCTCCATGACGATGACTAGGACCGAAATCGAAACAACGGTGTACAGGAAGGCTACACATACAGGGTTGTACCTATACTACAACTCTAACCACACATCAACAACGACAACGGCATCATCAAAACATTCGTCCACAGAGCCAAAAATATTTGCAGCACACCAGAGGTCTTCAAAGAAGAACAAATGAAACTTAGAGAAGACCTTTTGACCAATGGATATCCGGAAACCATCATTTGAAAATTTCAAGAGCAACAACACCTTGAGGAGCATGATCACTAAAACAAAGCCGGATTATCCCGTAGTACCAAAAAACTGTATATACAGCATACCCTGTGAATGTGGTAATCCCTACTTTGGGAAGATTAAGCGCCGGGCTAAGGAGCACCGTATAACTACTCAAAGGGGAGAGTTAACAAAGTCTGGATTAGTTAATCACGCATGAACCGAGCACCATAACATCAACTAGGACCAGGCAAGGGTAATTCACAAGGAAGAGCACTGGTTATTGTCCAGAATATCCATTTACAGGACAAATTTCATACAAACTAATATCAATGCATTTTGAAGCTAATTACAAGAAGAAAATAAGTGAATGAGCTTATACAGTTAAAAAGAGGTATACGGATGTAAGTATATATAAATGTGTAACTCATAAGCAATTTTAACCTAACAATTTATTTAAATAAAAGTTTTGATTGGACTTTTGTAAAATATAGGATAATGAATTATGAAGAATGTCGCAATCATTCGCAGTATTGTTATAATTTAATCACATAATCTTTAATGAGAATATAAACAGCGAGCTCAACGTCCAAATTAAAAACGATTGGAGACCGCTTCCAAGGAAACTTGGAAACTTCTGTGTACATATTAGTAGTTTTTGTGTGGCAGGGGCGGGTCCAGGATCTTCAGTTGGGGGGAGGCTTGATCTCGTTTGGGGGGGCTTGACGTCGTTTGGGGGTGCTTGACGTCGTTGGGGCTTCAGCGTCTTAGCCCCCCCCTGGATCCACCAGTGTTGTGTGGTATTATGGTTTCTTAATTACTTTCAACTTTTTTAATTCTTTTTATTAATATTTTATTTCTTATATCTTCTTTAGCATTTTTATCTAATTAATTCAGATTTGTACTAGTTAAATTTCCTTCTACTTTCTTAAGAAATTTTAACATTTAATTGCATTTCGAAATTCAGTTTGTTCAAGTTATCAATAATTTTTTGGAGTTTCCGAATTTGTCTAGTTCACCCTGTATTTTCTGTTAAGCCTCCACTTATATTTTGAAAAAAAATTGCCGTCGAACTATTATAATAGCTCTTGCGTAGGCAATATCAAGATGAATACGAACGACTTTCACCGTTTATTATAATGCGAGGACGATTATTATTATTATGATAGCATCGTTCGATTCGTGCGGATAAGGCATGCTGACAAAAGACAAACGATGAACAAAAAGGATCTCTCGATAAGTGCGATCAGCGCTCACGAAATAAAAAGCCGTGACGTGAAAAAAAATCGTTAATATTGTACGTAGATATTTGAAATATCCATTGCGAAGATGAATGTATACGATATTAAAATTTATATAAAGGAATCTTTTTTACACCTACTAGCGTGACGTTTGCCATTTAGCATTTATTTGTCGATATTTTCTTGGAAGTCTTTATGGATTTTCATTGTCAGCTGTTACTCCGGACGGCTCAGATCAATTTAAGCGATTTTTTGTAAAATGTGGACTAGACCAGTTTTTGTAGAAATTGATTCTACACTATGTATATAATATACGTCTTGTCAGAAAGGTTTGGGAAATTATTTATAAACAAATGAAGTTTGAAAAATGCACTTTTTTGTTTTTGCTCTATAACTTTTCGAAAATTTCCATTTTCTGAGAAAATCTCAGCCATTTTCAAATGGATTGCATATCACCAGTTTTGTGGAAATTTTTATTCTTAAAAACTTATTCCTATAACCTATAGCAACGAAGGTAAAAATAAATCAAAAAACTCCCCTATAAGATCACTCCTGCACTGTCTGTCATAGTCAATTTTCTACTTATCTGTTGGACGGAAAAGTTGAAATTTGGGGATAAATTTTACAAAAATCTACCATTCCTCTTCTCTATCCCCGAAACTATTGAGCCTAAAATTGAAAAAAAGGAATATAGGAAGTTTCCCAACGTTTACAGGAAAAATAAGGGGAAACCCCTGATATCAAATTTTGGGGAGCAAATTATAGAATTAAATAAAAAATTAAAAAATATTTTTTTAAACGCTTCATGTAATATATCAAATAAAAAGAATCATTCTAAGAAACTCAAATAGATTTTATTCATATTTTAAAAATAATTAATTTAAAAGATATAAAAAAATATATACAAAAATTTACACATTCTCTGCCCCCCCCCTACATTAGTGCCGAAAATGTCAGTCTTAAGATTTTGTAAACAATTGGAGATATAAGCCTCACTTGAACTTTACAGGAAAAATAAGGGGAAAACTCTATTATTAAGTTTGGGGGTCAGATTACAAAATTAACCTGAAAAATTAAACTTTTTTCAAATATATCAAATGAAAGGACTCATTATGAGCAATACAACATTTTTTAAAAATTTCTAAAATACTTTGTTTAAAACATATTAACAAAAATATTTGAAAAGGTTAAAATTTGTTATTTCTGGGGGAAAATTTTACAAAAATCGACCATTCCTCCTTTCTATCCCCGAAACTATTGAGCCTAAGATTGAAAAAAATAGGGAATATAGGAAGTTTCCCAACGTTTACAGGAAAAATAAGGAAAAACCTCTAATATCAATTTTGGGGAGCTAAATTATAGAAATAAAACGCAAAACGCATTATTAAATAAAAAGAATCATTCTAAGAAACTTAAATAGATTTTTTTCATATTTTAAAAATAATGAATTTAAAAAGATATTAAAAAATATATACAATAATTTACACATTCTCCGCCCCCCCCCCTACTGTACTTCCGAAAATGTCAATCTTAATATTTTGAAAACAATTAGAGATATTGGCTTCACTTGAACTTCACAGGAAAAATAAGGAGAAAACTCTAATATTAAGTTTGGGTGGCAGATTACAGAATTAACTGGAAAAATTAAACTTTTTTTCAAACGCATCATTAATATATCAAATGAAAGGACTAATTTTGAAAGAATCGGGGTACAGGCCCTCATTTGAGTTAGGGATGTTACGGATATGACATTTCGGATCTGGATATAGATAAGGATATTTGAATAATATTATATCGGTTTCAGTTACGGTTACGGATGTGAAATTATTTCGGATTATCCGGTAGTTTCGGATAGTTACAGTTGCGGATATTAGATTTTTGTGGTACTGCAAAAGTAAAACACAAACAATAGCAGGGTAAGGCCCTCAAAGAAGAACAAATGAAACTTAGAGAAGACCTTTTGATGAATGGATATCCTGAAACCACCATTAACAAGGCATTCCATACACTAAAAGCTTGTCGGAAAAATATAGACGTATTGGACATGGATACGGAATCAAAATGGTTTTCAAGAGCAACAACACATTGAGGAGCATGATCACAAAAACGAAGCCAGATATTGCTACAGTGCCAAAAAATTGTGTATACAGCATACCTTGTGAATGTAACAATCTCTACATTGGGCAGACTAAGCGACCACTTGATACCAGGGTTAAGGAGCATCACATTGCTACTCAAATGGGAGAGTTAACAAAGTCTGAGTTAGCTAATCACGCATGGATCGACCACCATAACATTAACTGGGACCAGGCAATGGGTTATTTGTCTCATTTTGATAAAAATCTGTCCCTATTCGAAACTTTTATATCAGATTCGGTTACGGTTTCGGATATATTTTTATTTCGGATATCCGACAGTTTCGGTTACGGTTACGGAGCTCCGTAACATCCCTAATTTGAGTAAAAATAAGGAGAAAAACCTAATATTAATTTTGGGGGAAAAATTATAGAATTAAATGAATATGTAATAATTAAACACTTTTTTTCAAACGCATCGTCTCATATATCAAATGAAAAGGCACATTATGAGGAATACAAATCTTTTTATATTAAATTGCGTAAAATATATTAAGAAAAACCCCCGAAACTATGCGACCTAGATTAAAAAAAAAATCGAATATAGTGCATCACTTGAATATTACAGGAAGAAAAAGGAGAAAACTCTATTAATATTTTTGGGGTCATATTACAAAATTAAATGAAAAATAAAAAAATTAATTATTTTCAGAAGCATCATGTAATATATCACATAAAAGATCTCTTTATGAGGAATGCAGGCACAGTTATTTAAAAATTTTAAAATAATTTGTTAAAGAGTTATTAATGAAATTCAAAATTTGACCCATTCCTCCCACATCTGCGAAATTGAGAATATAGGACCTCACTCAAAATTTACTAGGAAAGTAAATCCCCAAATCTAATATTAATTTATAAACTTAAGTCGAAAATAAAACATTATTTTCTAAAGTGTAACTGTAATGTATCAAATGAAAATAATCGTGATAACAAATTAGAATATATTTTATTTGTATTTTTAGACAAAAGATTATATAGGACTTCACTGAAAGTTTATCGGTAATATAAAGCTAAAATCCTAGTCTTAATTTTAGAGGCAAAATTAGAAAATTCATTAATTATTTTTATTATAGAAAGGCTTGTTGTTAAAAATAAAAAAGTATATTTTATATTAAAATTTAAAAGATAAGGAATTATTATTAAAAAAATTCAATTATCACAAATATCGTCTAGAATCTTCAAAAAACAGTTTTAGTCCTCATTTTGTGTGGATTTTTGCTAACTCGTTCAGACTATATCGGTTAAAATACAATTCTGACTATCGCCTTCTTAAGGATTTGCATGGCAAGGCAAGGGGACAACACCATATCTGAGATTAAGAATTGTATATTTAAAGTGTAGTTTTATCCCTAAAACATCGAAAAAATCACACAGTGTTGCCAATACTTGAGGTGTGTCGACAACATTTTTTTTTCTTGTAGGTATACAATTTTTTACTAAAAATTTTAATAAACTTTTATTTTATTAATTTTCTTGAACAAATCTTTATCATTAATTTACTTGCACAACAATATATAATAATTATTAATGAAAAATTGCAAATTTGCTTCTCTAATCATTGAATTGATATGGTCGTTACTGATTTTTGTGTCTAGTTTCTTAATCATTCAGTTATTTTCAGTTCACAATTATATTTTTATGATATTGAAAAAGATAATATATCTTTTAACATTATATTCCCAGCTAGGGCCCTATCCCCACTGACTTCATGATACAGTTCTTTGATGGTTGACATATAGCTACGCTTATTACTCTGGTTAATTTTATATAAGTCATTGCTAGACATTTTTTTGAAAATTTGTTATGTAGACTTTGGAAACGATTAATTTTTTCGCCATCTAGCTTGATTTGTTCAGCCAAAATAAACTAATATGTTTACGTGTTTTGATATCCACAACAAATTCAATTAAAAATGAAGCCTACAATGGTAACTAAGGACTTACCTATTACAACAAAATAATATTACGACATCCTCAGTTAAATGGCAAGGATTATGTAAATATAATTGGGTACAATAACATTTTGTTTTTGATGACATTATTGTTTGGTTATTCAATTTGTTCTAAAATTAGACAATTTAAAACCATTTGAAATTAAAAATTTTCCGGTGCGGTTAAATTAATTCAGGTTATTCACAAAGTTATTTGTAAATGTTGATTTAATGCTCTCAATTTCTTGCAAGGTATCTTTTGTTAAATTGTTTTTTTTAATACTCAGTTATAAAATGTTTTATTTGCATCATTTAATCATGAGATTATTTCAAAAATCTTTGATACTCCTTATTAGTTTATTACTAGCCTTTTGCTATTTTAGAGTCTTTTGCATCTAACACCATATATGATTTTTATCCTCATCAGAATCCTTATCAGAATTAAATTTTTACAATAAATTCCTTAAGATATTTTATTTCCTAAGGTGTTGTACTTCCGGTATATCTATCCTCAATAAACCAAATCTCAAAATAAAATTTATACATTAGATATTTATGCATTAGATATTTACATGCCAGCATAGCGACATCTAGAAGTTTCAGCAGAACGTGCCTATCTGGTAGTTAGTAGTGTCTCGGTTCATTTATAGATGCCGTTATTCAGTTCACGTTTATATGTCTAATCATATCAATCATATGTTTGACGTATACAAATAAATGTTCGAGAGTTTGTTTTTGAGGATAGTGCAACTGATGACGGACATCTACTAGAATTGATATATTGCCTTGCGTTCAAAACTCTGCAAACTTTGGAAAGACTGGTAACATCTGTTAACTTTCGAATTTACGACGCCTGATTTTTCTATTCAGCCAATATTTTCCTAGTTATGTAGTTATTTCAACTGATTGTCACAATCCGCCAGGGCTTAACACCCACATGCAAAAGCAATATTTCATTAGTAAACATAAGAAATGTGTTCTTGGTCGCCACGGTCCCCAGTTTCTTCGGATACAAGCACTTATTATCAATATACCTAAAGAAGGGATGTTTCTTAACAAACTTCAGACAATTATTCCTTACAGAAAGAAATTGTGGACATTCAGCTACATATACTAACTGCAATTATATATTATGCTATGGTAGTTCATCTGGCGAACCGGAAATTGGAGAACACCCCCAGAATTCTATTTTTGATTTATACTGGCATATAATCTATATAATGGGTAAGGAAACTTGTAAGACGATTGTAAAGAAGATAAATAATAATCTATTAGTTATGCAACCAATATTACAATATGATTTTAACATGTATGGTTGCATAACCAAGCTGAGCAATACTTAATTAATATTATTCATATACTTAATTCGTATTTCTGACATTGAATCCAAATCCATAATTATCCTTATTGCTGCATAGGTTTTCCCCTAATTTTTTTGGAACTATTTTGTTTGTTAGTACTGAACGCGTTGACCAAAACTCTTATTGGGCCTACCGTCTCTCAAAGTTAACCTTCCTACCTCTCACGTTGTGTAACAGGAATTTAGCTTTCGCTTTTTTTGAACACTGATCTATGGTAGGTAGTTCTGAAAACGTATAGATCAAAGATTTCAATGGGGAAAAGTTATTTGATTTAGGTCAAAGAAACTAAACGGCTAAAACAATTAAACTTTGACGCGAAAACCAAGGATTTTCAGGGTTTACACCCATGGAGACTTCAGAAGCATGCTGAGCTAACAAATATGAGTTTCAAAAAAAATATACGAAAGCAAATCTCTCTACGAGATCTTTATATCTATAAACACCTTGATGCTTTAATAATGTTAGAATACATGACCGAAACTAATAAAAACATTTGACATTATCTATATCTTTAAATTATGTCATAAATACTTTTTTACTTCACATATTTTGTTAACATAAAGTACTTTACCATAAATATACACGTGTACGAAACAAAGGTTTCGTAATCACAAAATGCGATATTTATATATACCTTCCTCATACTTTATCATGAAAAATGGTTTCACCTTTTTAGCAATCATATCTGAAACAATAATGTACCTTGTTTGGTATAATGAATTGCATTGACTGCCAAAATTATTACTTGACACCACGTAGGTGGAGACATCTTAATAGTCAGATGAAAAATGTGTGTGAATGTCCTTCAGGTACCTACAAGATGATCCAACTTTTATTTCGCTCAAATTATTTTTGTAAGGAGTTTCTCTAAACTGTAAAGTATTCTTAATAATTTTTTTCGAGCAGTTTTCACACTATTGGCATGTAAATACAATGTTTATTTGCACGAAAAAAATGACAGAAGTTGACGCATGTCCACTAAAAATTCTCAAATATGTAAAGGCCTATTGTTAAAAAATCTGCTGTTGTTATTTTCAAAGAAGGTACATCACAAACTCATAAAAGACGCGAGATGTAAATACAACATCTAGAATTTTCGGTGAAACTTTGCACACAGATGTTCTGAATCTGGAGCTGTTCCATGTAATTGCTGTTATCTCGTCCTAGGTTAGACTATCACGATAAATTTTTTTCAGGTTAACTTGACCTGTCATACAAGTATGAACAAATTTTTAATACTTCTTTAATTATATGGCATTTTTATATTTGGGAAAATCGTATTTATGATGATATACGTGATTTTTAATCAATGTACTAAACAATTTACTGTCGAAAGACATTATGAAACTATCTTTAGATTATTTATGATTTGATATCACTGATAGATTAGTAAATACAATTTACATGTTTGAATATGAATTATTAGTATCACTCGTTCATTACCATCATCTTAAAAATACTGAGTACATTAAAATCTATGAAAAGGCATAATTTGTTTGTTTATAGGATTTTTTTGACTAGAATGCATACTTTCAGATTACTTTTTTTTTAATAAACCCAAACGGATGTTAAACTGTGCTGCGTTGTGCTAAAAAGTTGATAATTATTATTCTTTTTTGAAATTGTTAAAAAAATAATTTAAACAATGTTATTAGAAGGAATAATAATTAACACATTGGAAGTAATGGAAGCGCAAAAAAAATGATAAAAAAAGGAAGGTTGCAGGAAAAGTTGAAACACCCAATGAACAGTCAAAACATGTTGGAAAGTAAAATACAGATCAATTAACAACACTAATTAACAACATTCTAAATCCTAGCTAAGAATCAGAGCAATGAAAAACTAGCGTACTAATAATATTTTTTAAGATATGAAACAAAAAAGAACCCGGAAATTGTAGAGGAAAAAACTTATTGAACACCACATTAAAATTATCAACAAAAATACTTTCAGAATGAAAAAAAAAACAGAAGTAAAGAAGTGAGAACAGAGGTGATTCTCCTGCTATATAATAATGCAATCCCCTTGGACATCATTACAGCTATTGAAAACATTTATAAACATAGCAGAATAGTCCGTTATTATTCAACCCAATAATGAACGATGTAATAAAAAATGTTAAGGAAGGAACAGGATGTAGAATTCGGAACAAAGGAAACAAAATACTATGCTACGCAGATGACACAATACTGATGGCTCAAACTGAATCTAACCTTCAATGATTGGTACACAAATTTAACATGGCAGCAAAAAAGTTTAACATAAATATCTCAAAAGACGGAAATAAATCAATGAATATTAACAAAGATAGCGTTAGATGTAAGATGAAAAAGTGTGGAAAAATCAAAAAGAAATCACAGTTCCAATCCAAATAGTAAATAAACTAGCAGGAGTAGTTAGTATAGTCAGAAATAAATCACCACTAGGAAAGAGAAGCATGGTTTGAATACGCAAAAGATGGAATGGCATCATAAGTGAAGGGCATAACTTACCTAAAAACAGAAAAAGAGATGTAGAACATTGTAAATATCATTGATTTCTTCTTATATTCGACACTCTAACATTATTTAAACAATATCTTAGGGAATTAGGGAACGTTTTTAACGTTTTCGGCAAGTGACTCAATAAATTAACTAATAGTCGATTATATTATGTATTGTTTTCAAAAATACTTATAAAACACACATATTTTCGATATTTTTTTCTTCTTTGGTTTAAAAGTCACAAATATTGTAAAAAACACTGTTTTGCAATTATAAACATGCCGTACAATTAATTAATTAATTAAGAAAAACGGTCTGATAACATTTTTTGTTCTGTAGTAGTAGAAAACTAGTCAATTACAGACTAAATTAATGTAAATTTCTTTATCTATACTGTAATTACAATAACGCTAAATTTCGATTTCAAAATTCACCATGGACTGTTCTATACTAAAATCGAAAAACGAATGTTCGCTAATAGTAATAGAAAAAACTTATCCTAGTATAGAATTTTTAGGTTAATGTTTTGAAGCTTTTGTTTATCCCGACTCGAAAACATTACTGTGATCACCTTGTATTAATGAAGTAATACCGAACTACAAAATGAGAATGTTAATGATGCCGTGTACCGTAATGGGTGAAAGCAGACGTTTAGAGTTTATGATTTATTGATGTCGCTCACTGTGCTCGGGCACCCAAGTAAAATTGGTAATCTCATATTAACATAACATTTTTGTACTGCATGGGAGGTACGTATACATCAAATTTGCCACGGGGATTCCGAATCAAGGTAACATGGATATTTTTAGATTAACCTCGATTTGGTATTGTGTGTCCTATATAATACTATCTGACTCGGAAGACGTTGTTCTGCCCTTAATAAGTTTGATTAAGTTAAACAGCGAATCATAAATATTTTGTATTGATTAAACCATTATACAGAAATTATGCCATCTGAAGTAAACCAAAACCATTTATTCACTAAAACCATTTAGTTGGTCAAATGAACATAGTGTGTTAGTCTATATATAAATAGGCAAAGACAAAACGATTAGGTAACATTTTCTCCTCTGTCTCTCAACCGATTTTCTTCATTTTTGTTTTGTTTAGTAGCTACTGACGACCTTCAATGCAGAATGCTAATATTAATTTATAATATTGGTTCATTCATTAAATACAATATAATATAAATTCATTATTTACGTCCATACTGTCAACGAAAAACAAATGACAGTGCCACCGCCGCCAGACGGTCATAACTCAAAACATTGAGTAATTATATATGGAGCGATCGTTAGATGCTGTTATATTCTTAGAGCATGTACTTCTGGAAGTGGCATGCAAGCGTTGTTATTGTTTAGTTACTAAAATAGTCAATGTAGTCGATCGGTATTGATTTTTCGGACGCGTTGCCGTAACTTTCATATTAAATATTCTGTTTTTAATGTAAATTTAATTATTTGATTAATATATTATTATCACAACCTTCCCGAAGGTGTTGTGTAAAAAATTGTCAGACAGCAGACAATAGAGAATGTATTAATATTTCTGAACTTGATTGAAACCGTAAATGACGAAAACTTTTAGGTTGCAAAGAACAATCTTCCAATTATTATATCGAATATTTTGCCAGGAGCGGTTCCAGCCAAAAATTTGGGGGGTCATTCATTTGTCAAAAATATTTCGAATACCAATATTCTTTTTATTTCAATAGATTTGTCAATATGGGTGAACAATTTTAGTCATTACATCTACTTCTCTGATTTCTCCACAACTCTGTTTCTTATAAAATTATACTTTTTACAATTTCATGCAATAGGGTCGAATTTCGACAACTGGGCGACCACTAGTATAAATTATTGTTATAAATTTTCTGTGGGTTCAGAAACAATTTTTAAACTGAAAATAATCTTCTTGATTTCCACACTAAAAATTCACAATCAGCACTTTCCTTAGACTAATACTTCCAGAGAAGATTACAACGATGAGTCTGTCGCACATCACACTGCTGAACCGGTACTACTATGCTGCTGCTGTGTGGCTGCTTTTATACCCCATCCCAGTTACTCTCGATTGTTCTCGTAGTATCCCAACTTTCTAAAGGAATAGCATTTTCAGTACATTTTTTATATCTGCAATCGTAAAGAGTAGAAATATACGGACTAATGTCAGTGTGTAGTGAATTTAATTAAGTGGACTGTAGTTTTGAGATGGTTCTATTTTTTGATAAAAAACTCAATTGCCCTTCACAAGAAAACTCTTACCTTGTCTACGAGTTAGATCCATCATGCCATCCATGTATTTGTCTGCATTCGTCGCGGGTAGCCGGCCTTAACCCTGGGCTTTTAGGCACAACTAGAGGTTATACTGTTAGGCAATGCGCACTCACGATGGGGTTTACAATAAGTGAGTAATGGCTGCAGACGCACTTTGGGGTTGCACTAGCGATCACATAGGGAAACGTTTTTTTCTTTGAGAGTTTCAGGAGAGGTCCGTACTGGACAAGAGACGAGCAACGAGTCTCTTTTCTTCTTACTGCGATTGCGCGCTTAAGGCATAGAGTTTTTTCCAAGCAATTGAGAATATACATATATAAATATAAAGGCTGTCTCTTTTAAACCCAAAAAGACAGAGTGTTCCGAACACAGTGTTTGGTGATTATTTCCAGAAAACAATAAACATGAAGTATGACAACTTATACTTCATGCATGGCTGTTTTACACTTCAAGTGGGAGGCGGGCAGCTGCTTCTCTTACATGCTACTGAAAGCCGACTAGATTTGATTGATCGTTTCTAGAAGGCTCTCGTAAATCTTTATTTTTGTTTATATAGACGTGTGATATTGTAGAAATGAGTTAGTATATAGCATTAATAAGTGTTGTCACTTTAACATTAGATTTTTGAGGTTAGTGGGAGGACATAAAGTATATTTGCTGCTCAAAGGGCATTTTTAAAAATAAATTGAATGCTGTACTTAATCGTCAGCACACGACGATCGGTTTTGATATGCCAAAATATCTATGATTTGTAGTTTCGTATAGATAACAAGATTTGCATATCTTTTTAACATGTAATTTTCCGTTTGGTAATTCTAGTATTTACATTTTTTCATAATTAGATTCTATTATTTTCTAATTTTAATATGATTATCATAATAATAATTACATTACCAATATTTTCTTTTTTCCAGGTAAGTGGAACTAATTATGCTGAAATATGAGACTGTACATCCTACTAGAGAACTGAATATAAATGGTGAGTAGAATTTCACTAGGTGAAAATGTGTTGCCAATTAATTATAATTAATAAGAATTGCAAATAATTTATCAAAGCGGTTAATATTTGATTCTACATGCTACTAGTTTCTCCTTGTGTTTAAATATCACTTCGTTTTGTTTAACGTTTGAATGCAATAGTGAAAAAATAAACTATATCTCAAGCATTATATCATACATTTAATATAGTTATAAAATATTTATAAGTATTTTAACAAATATATTTGTTAAATTACAGAAATATCGTGAACTGAAATATTAAAAGGTACATTATTAAAAAAATAAATATATTTAATCTGAATTTGGATATTAAAAAATTGCATTTCTTCTCATGCCACTTATGTAAAAACACGGTTTTGCACCCTAACACCAAACCTTTATTTAAACACTCAACGCCGTTTCAACAACTCTAAGTTGTCATCATCAAGGAGTAAACCAAACAGTTTGGTTTAATTAAAAATAATATATTTTTACCTACAAATTTCTCCAATCATCTTATAGAAACTCGGAAGTCCTCAAATAATGACAAAATAAAATAAATCTGTGCCGCTGTTTGTACAAAAAAATAATTACAATATTATATAATTTATTCCATAATTCAGCAGCAGAGATAAATACCAGAAGTTTTGCATATTTTTAGCAGAGGTATTACAGATTAATATCAGAGGTATTGCAGATTAGTAGCAGAGGTTTAAACAGATTGATAGCAGGGGTTGAGGTATCATCTAAGATACATCAAAGTGAGACAGCATCCAGCAACAATACGATAAAGAATTTAAAGGGAACAAGGTTGTAGGTTTGGAGTTTATTTAAACAGTTTATTTGCTATTCATTCATATTATAAATAATCATTTTAGTAACATTATAGAATTTTAGATACATTGAATAAAATTGCATTTGATAAATCATTGATCTTAAAATTTAATTGTTTTCACAATATTATAAGTATTCCGAAAACGGCCAAATCTTTTTAGATTAATTAAAAATATAATTTTAAGGTATTTTGATATTTATAATTTGTGATTTACATTTGAATTTGATTGTTGATTGATTATTTGATGTCATATGTCTATTGAAAAAAAAAAGAGAAAAGAGTTTGATAATACAAAATATAATCGTACCACAAAAATAAAAATTCAATTACATATATATATATATATATATATATATATATATGTATATATTAGCGAGAATAAGCTAGATAGATGCTATGCAGACTCAAACTCAAAGTCAACTTCCATCTTTGGTGGCATTATAGGCTTTTCGATCATTCAAACTTTTATTATTTGCAAAACTACCAATCATCATCTTTTGCATACACCACAAGTAACGTGTCCAATGATTGGCCTTGATTTTTAACGAGTTGGGCTGGAAGTTCGTTGAAGAAAAAAAATTCAAACAGGATTCAATGCGAAGATGATAAAAGCCAAGGATGATGTATAAATTATTGATGAAGAGAAATATTGGCGCGGCCCACGAGCAACGACAGGTGGTTTAGTGTAAATAGTCATTGATGATGCGTAATTGTTATGAATAGAATGCGAAGAAACTAGTTTATGGTTGCTAAATAATATAATAAACGTGAATGTATTGGAATTTCTGTTTATATTTCCAAAGGCTTTTGAAAAATATCAAAAGATCGTGTAGAACAAATTAACATTAATAAAACTATTAGCACATGAACACTACAGATTCCTATGTATTCAAAATAATACCATTCTCCAAAATTAATCGGAAAAGAGTAACCGTTTATGTATCTTTGAAAGCAAGACGATATATTGTTTCTAGGTCGACAACTGCGATAAATTCAAAGATAAATTACTATTTGAAATATATTTTTCAAATACTAAATGTTTATGAACTACCCAAGTTTGTAATCAGTTATATTACTCAAGTCATCATACAGATACAAAGTCCATGAAAAAACATTAAGGATTCAAGACTTTTGGTATAATTCGCCAAGAAAGAACTGTCAGAAGACAAAAGCTTTATTGAAAGGACGTAACTGCTAATAGATACAGTAATGAATTTAAGAATTTAATACAAGATTGCTAAAAATTATTGTTTTCGGGAGAAGGACTAGTTGTTTACGCAAAAAGATAAACTCGTTGTCACTAACAACCAACCAATCACAGCCAAGCATATAGACGGAAAAAGTGAATGTTGACTTGATAAGAAAGACTAAGACCGGCTTCCATGCAATAGTTTATTGGGAGGCTATTTAATAGGGTCAAAAATAGCACATTAGAGGGCTTCAGATTTGAAAAAGTTAGGCTTAGAAAAGTAACGAATAGATATTCTGTAGTCCTCAGAAAACAAGGCAATTATAGAAGTCGACAAACTAATAAGACACGAAAAATAAACCCTGACAATTTCTTTAATGGATCAAGATGATATTCAAGAACAAAACGAAGCCGGAGACCACGAAAATATCACAGAATTGCTTCTACAGCATACATTTTCAGTGTGAAAGTCTCTACACTAGGTAGATGAAACTACATTAGGACCCCAGGGTTGAGCAGTACCGATATCTATTGGGACTAGTCGAAGTTAGTCTACAAGAAGGACTACTGGTATAGAAAAATATTTATAGAGTGAACGTTTGTTTACAATATAGCAGAAAAGTTTAATTTAAAATAAAAATGTACTTATCTATCCAAAAAATCTCATATTTGGTATTAGAAGTGAGATATTTAATGGTGCGTACTCGATCTCATGCAGAAAATCTGTAAAATCAAAGTAAAGAGATGTATAGAAAACTGCTGAAAGGCTAAATAAGAAGCTGGTGACCATTATGAACAAGCAATAACAAAAGAAAAATCGATTAAGGCAGGAAAGAGAATTAAGGTTGGTTAATAAAATCATTGAATAAAAAAGGTTAGGTATTTGAAGAAAAACAAGAAAATTGAAACAATTTTCAGAAGCTAAACGACAAGAGGAACACATGCTCTGTGAAGAGAAACAACAGAATTTAATTAAATTTCAACAACAGATTTGTAGACGCGATATGTAAGACCGACATCTAGGATTTTCGAGGAAACTATCACACAGAGGTTCCGAATCTGCAGCCGTTCCGTGTAATGCTGTTCTCCCTTAACTCTTAGGGCAGAATGTCACGATAAAAATTTTCAGATTACTTCACCTGTCAGACATATTTTATCGTGACATTCTGTTCTAGGAGTTAAGGGAGAACAGCAATTACACGGAACGACTCGGAACCTCTGTTTGCTAGTTTTCTCGATTTACTGTTAAGTATCAAATATATAAATAAGTGTTCGAGATGATATTCTATTGTGGGAAGTGCAACTGATGAAGATTCTCGACCAGAAACAATATATATCATATATATTGTCTTGCGTACAAAAGAATGACACCTCGAAAAGAGTACTCAACAACAGAGTTCCAGGAAATATTCTAGTGAATAAAACAAGGACAAGATAATTAATAACTGAACTGAAATTCATCACTAATGGCAAATATAGCCACACCATTTTTCTGTATTTCCGTTACAGTAACCGGCATACGGAAATATTAAAGTTTGCTTGGACATGAACTTTATTAAACAGATAACGTTTCATTCGGGGAACTGAATTTTTTTTTGAGAAACTTATATTGACGAAACATTCCAGTAAACGATAGCTTCAACGAAAATATTGACAACATTAGGAGAGAATTGGATGGTGATACAGGAGAGATGGAGATCTTAACCGCTACCAAAGTACATTTAGAAATTTTGTAAGTGTCAGAGAAGAACGACCAGGGCTTGAGCTAAGAAGATTCACAAATGAGCCAGGAGCGGACCCATGCAAGAGCTTGCGGTTGGGGGCTCTCTCGTTATTAAATTTACCTAAGTAGAAGTGGGAAGCTTCTCTATGGTTTGGGATACAATACAATGCCACTTTCTTTCAAGCTCTTGAAGTTAAGATTCCTTCGTTTTAATTTTAACTCACTAACTGTGGCTATTGGAGAAAGCTATCTCAGCCATGGCCACTCCTTCTACCTTAGATTGGCCCCTGCAAAAACCGTAGCCAGCCTTTAGAAGATAATATAATTTAGAAAAGATTATTTCAGAACTTAGAGATTCAGATATAAAATTTTATGAACATACATCTCTAAATGACTCAGTGCTATAATAAATATAGCTCAGAACGCCTGAATAGAAGATGTACATCACCACAGCGATCATCTTTTCAACGGGCATCTTTAGAAATAACGCTAGCTAGAAATATCTAGCTTACAGAAGAACTTGCTAGAAATATTAACGATGATGCATAGCAACTAAAGCAAGGGCAGTGTATCCGTTTAAGTCGACCCACTTCCTTTCAGGGTTGGTATGTGACGAATTGAGATGACTAAAACCAAAAGGAGAGGCAGTGTTCCAAAGTAAATCTCCAGCTATTCTGATGCCAGTGGCTGTCATGTCAAGAATCTGAAACGTTGCAGTTGAAAATTCTACTAGCAAATGAAGGGATCGCGTCGATTTGAAAGTTCACTAGACAAACTTAATGCAATGTATAAATACAGTCCACTATTGTATAGTCAATTAGTGTAATAAAGCATGTAGTTAATTTTTGATGCATTCTATGTTGAACAAGGTTGAGTTTGGTTACTTTAAAGGTCACTTATGAAGAAGTTTAAGGAAAACATGCATTATTGGACCATCGTACAATATAAGACCACTGAAAAGTAGGATGTCGTCAATCGAAGTTTACTTAGGCCTAAAGTCAAACCCATCAACTATAAAGAATAAAAAATCCTCTTCTAAACAACAAAAAAAAATCATAACCACCATAAATATTTAGACATAAATTAGTAACCGCCATCATTTCTATGATTTTCGCCGGCTTTTTTTTGCAACCGACGACCTTGTCCGACCTTGAAAGATGCACACGCCAAAACCTGAATGGCTAACGCATTAATTATTTAGCGGCATATCAACTTTAATTTGAATTGACTTAACATATTTGTATTTATAATGAGGACAATTCATATAAAATTCCATTTATTTTCCCATAAACATAATAATTAGCAGAATTTTGATAGAGTTAATGAGAATAACCAGTTTCTAATAGCTCGTGCCGATCGATTGTAGACCAGAAATTATTCCAAATATATTTTTTTTTCAGTTAAGTTATTGGCAATGGAATTCGCGCGATTGGATATTTGAATTGGCAAACGGATAGGGTCTGATAGAAATTCTATGTTAAAAATAGTTGTTTAGAGTAAACAATTACATAACTTTCGTGTTTTTTTTTAAATGGTTACAAACTGACTTAACTTTATACTTTGAAAACCAACGTCATATATATTACTATAGTTTTAACAACCAACTAATAGAAAAGAAAACAGGAAGACATAGGAAGGTACCCTAAATGTTTATACGAGTAGACCTGCAAAAAGCTTTTGATTACATATTACCGTGATTTTGGGAAGTATTCCAAAATATCAACATTAATTATACTCTCACAAAAACTTTTCAAAACTTATATAAAGGCATACAATACAAAAGGCCTCATAGTCTAAACGCATGCAAAATTCATGGAAAATTTTATTAAACACCGTACCGGCCCGGCACCGCCCTGTAACAACTCAACCGAAAATAACGAATCAGCAAGTGGGGGTCGTGTCTACTGAGCGCCAAGGGCCAATCACACGCAGCCGTTCACGGGACCAACCGATAACCGAACAGCGACTATATAACAGAGCGCCGGTTACTGTAAATCTTAATATTCGAGTAACCAGAAGCGTACGCTGACGGATACGAGAATTATGCGAACCGACCTGATGAGGGCGGACATGACTCTGCGTCATTTCACTGTTGATCTCTTTCTATATGAATTAATCTCATTGAACGGGGATAACCTATGTCCATTTCTGCCATCATTATGGTGTTTATTGTTTCGGTAATTACGTTAATCCCATTATCCAAGTTTAATTGGTGAATTTATTGTATTTTTGTGATATTGTGGAATGTTTGGTCTCCAAAACGATATAAATTCTATGGCATGATTCGAAGTTTATATTTATCGTTGTCTGCGAGTTCTTTGCAACTATTAAAATGTATTTTGTGTAGGTTTATTGTTCATTACTGAATAATGTATCTTGCCTTTGGTATGTCTGGTGTAGCCTTTCATTCTTAAGGTATATTTCTTTTACATGTTTGCAGTGGAGTTGGCAGAGATCAGGACTGGGTAAATTATTGCTTTAAACCTCTCCAGATATAAACTGTATTGAGTGCATATGTTTCACTTGCATTATGCAAGCATCTTCAGCACAGTGTAAAAAAAAGATAAAATTTAAAATTAAAATTGGAACAGTAAAAATAAATATGAAATAGAGTAAAATTAAACAACAACACACATGATGCGGCCTTTCATCCCTTAACACGGAGAGAGGTATAAAGGAATCTAAAATGAGTTTAAAGGCTGCTCGTGCACCATTCAGGTAGCATGAGTAAATTGAACAATATTGACCGTTAAGAGAGGATAGGAATACATTCATTGAGGAAGAGGAGGAATGGGAGAGGTCAAAGGCAGAAATAACCTAAAAATCTGACAGCTATGTGCAAACAAAATTAAATATATACAGGTAAAATGAAAACTTATGCTATAAGTCTCTGTATGGGTAGGTATGAGCAACAATTAAATGCTATAGACATATATGGTGAGAGGTGTCAGGAGAAATCAAAGATCAGGGTGAAAGGATAATGCATTGAAAAGTGACAAGCGATCAAAATGGATTTGTTCATTTACACAGTTAATACTGGTGATTTTACAGGCTTTGTGAATGTATAGAATTTCTAAGTCCATTAAAGGACCTTTATTACGAATGTGTAAAATCTTTGTTTTTATTGTGATCGGAAGAAAAATTGTTGGAGAAAATGTGGTTGGCAAAGATTGATGGGGTCTGGACATTAGATCTAAGGATGTTATTGTTGATAAGTCTATAAAGCCTATAAAGTATTACAGCCTGAAAACGATCAAGAGATCATATAAAAGCCTGATCTTTCCAACTTATTGGTGTTGTCTTTGGCATTATATAATAATTTTTAAAGATTGTTATTCGTTTTAAAGATGACTTCAATATTAAGATGTTTTATCAAAGAAAGTCAGCACATGATATGAGGGTTAATGTCTGATGAACAGCTTGTCTATGAAATAATTTGTAGCTCCTCCTTGAAGATTCTTCAAAATTATTCAATTCATTTGACTGTCTAGTGGTTCTTGATGTTATTGAGTGTTTGCTAGTGCTTTGATTCTGGGTGGTATCAAAATAATAGACGCCAGGTGGCAAAGCGGGTTTGGTGGTCACGAAATTTAAAAATAATAAAGTGTAGATGAAAATGTAGTCATAAAGCGTTTTCGGTGGTTATACAGCTAGATCGGAGCGTGTTAAAATGTGGAAGAAACAGCAATTTATCGTTATGAAGTGATTTAACATTGCAACAAAAGACTAAGAGATTGAGTTTTTACTAATAGTGCACTATGTACATTTCAGTCCACTAAGCTCTCTCACCTTTCTCCCAGCAACAGCTACACGCACCACCATAGACCCATAAAGAAATTGATGAGTTAAGCAATGCTGGGCGTTTGTAACAACTTTCGCAATAAAGAGAACCAAAAATATTTAATTTGTGTGTAACGTGAACTGAGACAACCGGAAATATATATTAATAACGAATATACTTAAAATACTCTTCGAATGTAATTTCAAGGTTAATGCCTCGAGACCGCACATATCTTCTTCAAAAAATCGCTGTCGTGTTTTCGTAGTGAATTTTCAGCAGATCTAGTTACTTAGATGCACGATTCAGATTATATTTATTGCTTTTTTTCATATTATAACAATAATAACAGTTTTCTGTTGTCTTTATCTCCTTGAAAATGTTTGCGTGAGTGCGTTTTGCGGTATGAGAATTATTTTTACGGTTCGTCTAAATCGGATGTTTACCGAAATGTTGTGCGCAATTGACCCTACGTGTGAGATTGGTTAAGCTAGAATAGGCCATACAATATAATACAGAGACGAATTCATAAAATTTCGACAAAATTTCTGATAAAATGAAATGAAGACTTACTAATAAAAGTGTCAGAAGCAACACTGTTTAAATTGTCGAGGACAGGTTAGAGAGATTTCTAATTGTTTTCTGAATGTTATTTGTTTATTTGTGGCATCTTCTAGTTTATTTTAGATTTTCTTGGGAATAATACCACATCAGAGTTCAAACTTGTGTATATTTTAAAACCAAACGTTTCAAAATCCTGTCGGATTTCGTTTTCAATTGATATAAATTTATAAACTAAAATTGAAATATATGACAATTTTTTGACAAATATGTTTACGTTACTATGGATAAATTTCTTTGATTTTAAATATACAGGGTGCACAAGAAATTCCAAAGATCATTAAAATCAAAAAAATTTTTCATGTTGGAAGAACTTGAAAAATTGTCTTCAGAATTTATTTGTGGCGTTCCTAGGGACGACTTTCTTTTTAAGATAGTGCATTTGCCAAAAAATGCGATCAAAGAATTCTGATAATTCAGTGATCCCATTAAAGTCATAAGGGAAAACCTAGGAAAAAACCTCATGAACTATCCCGATATAGGGTTGTTCAAAAGGATATGCCCATTGTTAATTTCATCTTTAATTATCGGCAACCAGACATGACTGAAATCTACGGAAGTAGAAGCGATGCAGTCGTTTTCATTTAACAGAATTAAGGCAGATTCTTTTAATTTTCGTTTTGTGCAGTGTTCTTCTTTGTGTAATATTGTTGTGTTTTGAAATTGTATTTTATGGCCTTGGTCCCAAGCATGTTCACAAATTTTTGATTTTTCGAACTGACGTTTCTTTATGTAATTTTGATGTTCATTTATTCGAACATTAAGAGGTCTAGCGGTTTCTCCAATATAAAACTTATTACATTCACAAGGAATCTTATAAATGCAATTTTTTGAGTTTTGCGTAGCGTTTTTTGGTTTTGTTTTTGTTATAATAGATTTAAGCGTATTTGTTGTTTTAAATGTAGTTTTGATGTTAAATTTGTTGCCTACTCTTCTCAATCTCTCTGACAGGCCCTGTATATATGGTATTGTTGTTGTTATAATGTGGTTTTCCTGGTTGTCAGTATTATTAGGTGAAGTCTGGTGTTGGTTGTCAGTTGTTTTGTGCTCAATTTTATTTAACTCTTTGTTAATAAATTTTTGAGGGTAATTGTTTGCAGTTAGAACATTTTGTATAAATGATTTTTCTTTGTTGAATTTAGTAGTATCTGAGCAGTTAGTCTTTGCTCTGTCATATAAAGATTTAATAACACCTCTTTTTACCGTATTTGGATGGTTCGAGTTAAAATTGAGATATCTGTTAGTGTGAGTTGGTTTTCTGTAAACTTCTGTTTCAAATGAAGATTGTGTTTTTGTTATTAAAATGTCCAAAAAAGGTAGTTTGTTATTTTGTTCGATTTCTAATGTAAATTTTATGGTTGGTTCTTTGTTGTTTATGTCGGTTAATAATTCCTGTAAATTTTCCAGATTTTGTTCCCAAATAATGAATATGTCGTCAACATAACGCCACCACACCAACGGTTTATTTTCTTTTGAAAAAATCATTTGTTCTTCAAATTTGTCCATAAAGATGTTACTTAAGGCAGGGGACAGACAAGAACCCATAGCCATGCCAAAATCTTGTTTATAAATTTATATCCATTGAAAACGAAATCCGACAGGATTTTGAAACGTTTGGTTTTAAAATATACACAAGTTTGAACTCTGATGTGGTATTATTCCCAAGAAAATCTAAAATAGGTTAGAGAGAGTTTATTTAAACCGACCAGTGGTGATTTTCCTGTTTGTTCTGGAACAAGCAGAACTATTAACGGGTAGAGTTCTAGAAACATTCTAGATATATATTTTTAATCAATCTTTGGTAATCTATTAGTTTATTTTTTCCAAATTTACAAGGCTAATAAGTTAAAATTGTATACTTGAACAAATTTTGGTTACCTAATACAATAAACTTTAAGAGGTTGTAACTTTTTAGGGAGAGTATGGTACCTAGATCAATTTTTATCCTTAGAAATAGACTTATGTTGAAATAAGCCTTAACCTAGGATCTGAAACCTCAGAATCTTTTAATCGTATTTTTGCGACATTTTCTAACAAATGCAGAGCTAGGAACGCCACATATACCTATTCTTTAATAGTTTCAACTGGAATACGGCTTATTTAAATATTTTTTTGTGCTACCGTGTAGTTCAAAGAAAAACCATTGGAAAAAACTTTTCGTGAAATTCCTTGAAACTCTGCGAAAAGAAGGCTCATCTCATGTAGGGGACGGACGGGCAAGAAGGAGAGGACGGGCATGAAGAATACCTACTCTAGTTCACCGCTTGTTTAATAGAAAGAGACAAGTATTGTTTTACTAGACACGTCACACATAAGCGGCTACCGGACAGTGTGCGCCGTGACTGCGCGAGTAATAAACAAGTTTTTACAAGCACGGAAAGGATTTTCGTTAAAAAATTGTGATAAAACAGCCGTAAGTACAATCAGTTTGTTTTATTGTGTTCAGGGCTATCCCTATTTTACTATTTTTAAGTTAGTTTGTTGTAATTTGAGGTGTAAGTAACATTGTCATCTTAAGTTTTCGTCTCACGGTTTTTATTTGAAATTTAGGTTATGTCGAAATATACCTGACGGGCAAGACGGAGCCGGGTAAAAAGGATAGTGTCCGTCTTGCCCTTCTTCTTTAATATTAATCGATTATTTAGATGTGTGTTTTCATTTATGTTAATAAAGAATAATATTTATTGCAGATGGTGTATAAGTATAAGCGGAAGACGGACCGGGCCAGTTGGTCCGAAGAAAATTTGGCGAAGGCAATTGAAGAAGTCAAACTGACTTCAAAATTAAGTGCAAGTAAGAAGTATGGAATTCCATATGCAACATTACATAGACATATTAAGAGTGGTTCTACTCAAAAGAAATTGGGCCGGTTTGAAACTGTTTTTACGCTGGAGGAGGAAGAAGAACTCTTGAAGTATGTTCAAAAGATGGACAGTTTATTCTACGGCGTCACGCGGAGCGAGTTTCTGCAAATTGCTGGAGAGTTTGCTAAAAAGAAAGGAAAATATGGAGTTTTTTCCGGAAATATAGCTGGAAAGGGGTGGTTCAAAAATTTCAGGCTTCGCCATCCAACACTGTCTTTGAGATCACCTGAACCCACATCTATTGCTCGAGTCAGAGGGTTTAATCGCGAAGCTGTTAATAGATTTTATTCTTTGTTGGAAGAAGTCGAAAAAAAATACAATTTCGCACCGGATATGATTTTTAACATGGATGAAACTGGAGTGAGGACTTCTTCAACAAGACCACCTAAAGTTCTGTGAACTTATGGAAAAAAGCAGGTTGGAATAGTTTCCAGCAACGAAAAAGGAGTCTTAACGACCGTAGTTTGTTGCTGCAGTGCATCGGGAACATTTATTCCACCATTTTTCATTTTCAAGAGGAAAAGGCTCAATCCGAGACTCTTAGACGGTGCTCCACCTGGTGCTGAAGCAACGACCACCGACAGTGGATGGATTAACTCTCAGAAGTTTCTGGATTGGTTGCATATTTTTGTGCAAAAAGTACGTCCCAATCACAATCACAAAGCACTTTTGATCCTAGACGGTCATAAATCACATAAAAGTTACGAAGCACTTGATTTTGCAACAAAAAATAATGTCATATTTTTGACTATTCCTCCTCATACGTCTCACAAATTACAACCTTTGGACGTTGCAGTATACGGACCAATAAAAAAATACTTCGAGATCGAAGTCAACACTTTCCAAAAACAACACCCAGGAAGAATTATTAGCCAGTATGACATTGCAAAAATTTTCTCTGGGGCGTATTTGAAAGGAGCTACACCTGGAAACGCAATCAGTGGATTCCGTGCCAGCGGTATCTATTCATTCGATAGTCACATTATTGGTGATGAACATTTTGCACCGTCTGAGGTTTATCAGGGGAATGCTCCAAACATCATATCCGAAACAAATACCATTAGTCCTAATAGAGGAGATCAGCACAATATACCAGTAAATAACAACGCAATAGAGAATGATATATCATCATCAGCCAATCGCCGTCCAACACCGGATACAGACTCCATCCAAGGTGTGCCACGTAACCCTGTTCCCGGATCTCCGCAGCCAGTCGCTTCCGTCAATGAAAAAATAAATGAAAACACACACAATATTCAGCAAGATTCTAATATTTTGCAAGAAATTCGCCCCATACCCATTGAGGTAAAAAAGAGAAATGTGCCAAGGCGCAAACAACAAAGATCAGAAATATTAACGAGTACACCTATAAAGATGGTACAAAAAGAAAAACATGATGCTGCTGCAGCGAAAAAGAAAGTTTCCTTCGATTCCCCTGGTTCATCAAAAGTTAAAAAAAGGAAGACACGGGCTAAAACAAGTCTATCGAAAGGCAAAGAAAATAAAAAAAAGAGACTTCTTTTGCACTGTATGCAAAGAACAATATATACATCCCCCGATCGAAGATTGGATACAGTGTGATGCCTGCTCGTCATATTCTGGAAGAGGGTCTTATTTCTGTGATGATTGCTTTGATTAGTTTACATTATTCGTTTTGCCCGACTGGTGTATTCATTTTGCCCGCTATGGGTGGGCAAAACGGATAATGGGCCAAATTTAAAAAAAAGGGTATTACATTAAAGACGATGTTTTTTTTATTACTTTTTAAGTTTCAAATCATAATTTATTTACCAAAGATTGTAACCAGAATAGTCAATTACATGTGTGATTTCGATAAATATTTTTTTCTGATTTTTTAAATTAACATGTCCTTCTTGCCCGTCCGTCCCCTACATCAAAAGTCTCTATAGTACCAAAGGTCGGCTATGACTAGTTTTTGACTTAATGGACTTAAACTGGCAGATTACAGCCAAATATGTCCAAAACTCAGCTAGATTTTGCATGCATAATTTTTATAACATACTTTCGTCTTACTCAAACTTTTATAAACGTACTACGCACACATAAATATATACAAGGGATTAGAAAGCTTCAGGACCCGTCAATAACTTGAAAAATAAGACTCGTAGAAAAAAATATTACAAGCAAAGGTTATACGAGTTTAATCTGGATATCGGATGGTCAGCATCAGTTTGATCATGACTATGACCTTGAAGGTCATTTCAAGGTCAAGGTCATTATTTTATAAACAGAAACACCATTTTTTTATTGAAAAAGAAAAGAGCGGACAATTTTACGTACACAGATGGTCTCAACCAAGAATTTTTGAATCGCTATTAAAGAAAAAACGAAAACAAACCCCTGCAATTTTTTTTAAAGAAAACTGGTAGGATGGTATAGGGAACACATGAAAACTTTAACCGTTAAATTTATCTTGAATGTCACCTCAGGGTCACAGTCAATACCATGTTTAAACGTAAAATTATCAGTTGTTTCCATTTCCAATGAGAAAAATAGGAGTTTCTACTTTTTGACAATGGTATTGAGCTTGAGGGTCATTTTGGAAATCAAATCGATGCTGTGCTGACCATATGACAGCCAGGGAAAAAATCTTACAACTTCTGTTTGTAACATTTTTTTCCGGGGTCCTTCAGGAATGACCTTTTTGCAATAAAAAATGAAGAAACTTTTTACACTTTATATCATAAGGGCCCTACTTAGTAGTCCTAACCATCATTCGAAAGGTATTTAATGAGGGGGGATGACCATTTTTCTTTTCCGTCAACACATAATCTAGAATTCACGATTTAAGCGATTTTTAGGGTTCCGGATATACAATATACGGATACCCTTAAAATATCACTCCGGATTTCTTCCTCTTTCACATCACAGCAAATTTCTCCTAAACTACTGGACGCAAAAGGTTGAAATTTGGAATCAGCATATAATTTGGTGACCCGATCAGGAGTACATATGCTAAATGAAGAAATTTTGATTTTAGGGGTACTTCTGGAGGGAAAAACTAAAAAATCGACATTTCTCCCCCTTATATCTGAAACTAGAAGACGTAAAATTTTGAAAAAAATAGAGATATAGGGCCTCACCTGAATTTTACCGGAAAAATAAGGAGAAACCTTTACTATTGATTTTGGGGGGCAAATTACAGAATTAAATGGAAAATATTAAATTAAAATTGTTTCTAACACATCATGTAATATATCAAATGAAAGGGCTCATTATGGCAAAAACAAATATATTTTTTTATATTTTTAAAATAAATTATTTTAAAGATATTAACAAAAATATAGAAATTATTACCCATTCCCCCTACCTTATCTCCGAAACTATAAGCAGTAAAATTTTGAAAAAAATTAGAGATATAGTCGTCACCTTAATTTTACCGGAAAAATAAGGAGAAACCCCTAATATTAATTTTGGGGGGTAAATTACAGAATTAAATGGAAAATATAAAATTAAAATTGTTTCTAACCCATCATGTTATATATCAAATGAAAGGGCTCATTATGTCAAAAACAAATATATTTTTTCATATTTTTAAAATAAATTATTTTAAAGATATTAACAAAAATATAAAAATTATTATCCATTCGCCCTAACTGATCTATGAAACTATAAGCAGTATTTTTGAAAAAAATTAGAGATATAGTCGTCATCTGAATTTTACCGGAAAAATAAGGAGAAACCCCTTATATTATTTTTTTGGGGGGGGGGGCAAATTACAGAATTAAATGATAAATATAAAATTAAAATTGTTTCTAACGCATCACGTAATGTATCAAATCAAAGGGCTCATTATGACAAATTCAAACATTTTTTTTTCATATTTTTAACATAAATTATTTAAAAGATATTAACAGACATATAAAAAATTACCAATTTCCCCCTTTATCTTCGAATCTACAAGACATCAAAAATTGAGAAAAATAGGGATATTGGACCTCACCTGAACTGTATTGAAAAAATAAGGAGAAACCCCTAAATTAATTTTCGGTTCCAAATTACAGCATTAAATGGAAAACATAAAATTAAAATTATTTCTAAGGCATCATGTAATATATCAAATCAAAGGGCTCATTATGACGAAAACAAATATATTTTTAAGATGAATATTTCAAAATATATTAACAAAAATATAGAAAAAATTGCCCATTCCCCCTTTATTCCCCAAACGATAAGACCTAAATTTTTTTGTTTACAGGAAAAATACGAAGAAATCCCTAATCTTAATTTGTGGGCAAAATTATAGAAATAAACGGAAAAAAATTACGGCATCATGCAATACATCAAATGGCTCATTATGAGGAATACATATTTTTCATATTTTAAAAATTAATTGTTTACAAGATATTAACAAAAAATAATTAAAAATTCTCATTTCCAGCTTTATTTCCGAAACCATACTACCTAAAATTTTAAAATAATTAGGAGTACTGGGCTGACTTAAAAATTAGGAGAAAACCACAATATTAATTTTGGGGACAAATTATAGAATTAACTGGAAAATAAAAATAAAATGTTCAAATGCATCATGTAATTTATCAAATAAAAGGTTCATTATGTGAATTACAAATATATCATATTTTTAAATCATTTGTTGAAAATATATTAACAAAAATATTAAACATCAACTTAATTCCCACTTTAGAAACTACACTATTTAAAATTTTGAAAAATATATTTTATTTGTATTTTTAAATAATTTGTCTAAAAGATTTAATAATTTATTATTTAAAACTTGACCTATTTTTCCCCTTTATCTTCCAATCTACAAAGCTTAAAATTCAGACAGTAGATTATAAAAGGCTTCCCTGAAAGTTTATTAGTAAAATAAAACTCTAATGTTAATTTTTGTGGGCAAATTAGATAATTAAATACATATGTATTCTTATAAAAATCAAGCGAATCATGTAGCAGATAGAATAAAAAGTCTATGTGTGGAAAATAAAAGTATATATTTTTTATAAATTTAAAACGATTTCTTTAAAAGACATTAATGTAAATATAAGAAAGTATACTCATTCCCTGCTTCTGTGAAACTGGAATATTATAATCTTGAAGGAGCTACGGAATCCTAGTATGCGAGTCCAACTTGCACTTGACCAAATTATTTATTTTAAAATATGTATACATAATCTCTGAAATAATGAATTTAGTCCTTTGGGTATTCCACACTATATCAATCCAATCTAGTAACTCCTAACTTTATTTATTCATCTGTATTGAAAATCCCGTCATTACGTAGGAATATTTAGAATCAATATTTGGAAAAATGAATTTAAATGATGTTAATGTTTTTGGAGCTGCAGAATTTGTATCTAACAGCTCTGTATCATGTAGGTAGTTCCGCCTTAGCAATCTATGTAGAATAATTCACCTCAGACAAATATTTCTTTTCTATTTGGTATGTCGTTGTTAAAATTATGAATCACTAGTCAATTAACGGATAGTTTATGTATTGACGAAAAAACTTTTACAGGCTAACGAACCTCAGACGTCTTTCACTATCCAATTAACATAACGACATGAAGGTTAAAGATCGCAACAAGGTTCGTTTACAATGTAACAGAATTATTCAAGTTTAATCACGTTACTAAATATAAAGTTTGTTTGAATCCAATCAAAAATAAACTAACGAGACCGATGCCTACTTAGAGAGATCGAAATGGTGAAAGCTCTTTCTCCATGCTTAAACTAGTCAACAAGTAAACTTTTAGGGAATTCCAGTGCGACTTCTTCAAAATTGATGGTTTAGGTGTCATTCGATTCAGCATTGCATGTGGATTTTTTTTTCCAATTCAAGTGGCGCTCAAAATAATTCCAAACGGGTAAAAATTTATCTATATATAAATAGGCAAAGACAAAACGATTAGGTACCATTTTCTCCTCTGTCTCTCAACCGATTTTCTTCATTTTTGTTTTGTTTAGTAGCTACTGACGACCTTCAGTGCAGAATGTTAATATTAATGTATAATACTGGTTCATTCATTAAATAAAATATAATAAAAATTCATTATTTACGTCATAATGTCAACGCCAAACAACTGAATCTGCCGCCGCCGCCAGACTCAAAAGATTGAGTAATTATATATAGAGGGACCAATGCTGTTATATACTTAGAGCATGTATATATATATGCACTCTGGAAGTGGCATGCAAGCGTTGTTATTGTTTAGTGGTAAAATAATTGTTTTATATTTTAATTATACAGGGCCATTCCAGATATGTTAGAAATCATCTTTTTCGTGGGTAGTACATAAGCAGTTGCATATATAGGGTGTTTAAAATATAGAGTAGAGTGCAATTATAACTAATAAAATAATTATAGAGGGAAGCCCATTAGCGGTTGGATTTACAGGGTTCTTGGAATAGAAGATGCAGTAGAATTACATTTATACAGGGTGGTGCAAAAAATATTATACAGAGATGCATATACAGGGTGGCGGAAATGGAAATACAACATTTCATAACCTATAAGCAGTTGTATACATAGGGAAGATGAACTATAGGGTGAGAGGAATTATAGATATACAGCATAATGATAAAAAATGTTAGAAAAGGAAATGATTTATAGAGTAGCCCACGAGGAGTTCCATATATATGGTGATTGAAATATAGGTCGGAGTAGAATTATAGTTACAAGTTAGTTAAAAATTTCATAAACAAAAAGAGTAAATACGGTGGCTCATACGCAGTGGCATATACAGAATGGTTTACCGGGTGGTTCAAAAATGTTAAAAAATATGGAATTATTATAATGAGAATTTTAATAAATGTTAGAGAATTGAGTGCAATTATAGCTATACAGAGAGGTTAGAAAAAATAAATTTGTAGGGTAGCCCATTAGCTGTTGAATTGTTGTCATATTAAATTAAGAATTACGATTTTGAACACAAATAAAGTCCTATGAATTATATCTGAAAAAAAAATTTGAATTCCGTTACTTATTTGTAGAAGCGAGATGTAAACCGACATCTAGGATTTTCGAGAAAACTATCACACAGAGGTTCCGAATCTGGATCCGTTCCGTGTAATTGCTGTTCTCCCTAAAGTCCTAGGATACAATGTCACGATAAAATTTTCAGGTTACTTAACCTGACAGAGATATTGACACAATTGGTCGAATTTCGACCACTGGGCTATAGCTGGTTTAAATAATTTGGTCAGGTACGACTCGCATACTAAATGTTCCGTATCACCTTATTTTGTGATAATGTAGGTAAAAAATAATATATATTTTTCTAATTTTCAGGTTTAAGATAAATAGGGAATGAGTGGAATTGTTTATATTATCCTTAATGTAGATATTTAAAAAACTTTGTTATGTTCCTTAACGAGCTTTTGATTTCATTTACCTTATGATGAGCTGAATGATTTGATATTTCTTGAATTTTCTAATTTGGCCCCAAAATTATGATTAGGATTTTCACTTTGATAGAGGCACTTTATTATCTTTTTTCAAGAATATTAGGCTCGGTGGTTTCTGAGGTAAATTTGGTCAAATTTTAAATAATGATATATTAAATCTTATATACATATTGTTTTATAAATACTAGCGGTCGCCCAGTGGTCGAAATTCGACCCTAATTCATTAAAATTATGAGTTGAAAACATTATTGACGTTATTTTGTCTGTATAAGATATGGGGTTGAGGCGAAATTTGAAAAGTAGACCAGGCCTTTGCTATCCATTTATTACATTTATAGAAATAATTCACAAAATAGTTTTTTGTTTATGTATATAATTGTAGGATTATTTCTACATAAATATGTCTATGCAACGTGTTCGGTCTAATTATCGGTGGATTTTTTTTGTAACCTAAAAGTTTCCGTCATTTACACAACCGATTTTAAAAATAGAGATGACAAACAACTCAATGAAAACTCTAATAGTTAATGACATTTCCATTCTCCGCTGATTGATGATTTGTTCCACAACACCTTCGGAATACTTTTATGTTTTTTTGGGGAATAACCCCACAATAGAAATAAAACGACGTATATTGCAGGAATACCAAACGTTTCAAAGTCTATTCTGACTTCGTTGTCAATGGCTTTATATAAATATAAGTTTGAAGTAATACTTGATGGTATTTGAAATTTTATCTGACAGTATTTAAGAAATCTATTTATCTGGGCCTACTTTCTAACCTTTATCTTAATAGACGAAGTTGCGGCTAAAATGACACTTTCGAAACATTTATAAAGACTTTTTTTCGAAATTTTATTACTTCTTAAATTGTTAGGTAATACAAATGTGAATAATCAAATTAAAAAAAAAACAATATTTGCAACGGGTTTTGAGATATTCTTCAAAAAAGTATAACTTTGTTTACCAAATTGTTTAAAACTTTTGCATTTTTTGTGTGCTTAATTAGATTTTTCCAAAAAATCCAATCGAATATCACTTCTACTATAATTTTCGAAAAGGACAAACTGGAACTCGAAAAGGTGTACACCTGTTGACTAGACTAACAATCTCCTTTACCAAAAGCAAAAATTAGAACCTCATTATCGAGACCGCATCGAGAACAATGAAGTAACAATAAATCGAAAAAATAAAGGAAAACAGAAACTAACGGCAATATCGACTGCGGCGTTGAAAACAGTTGACAATCATCGCGACTTTCGAGCACAGGCTGCACAGGACACATTCATTTCGTGCCTGTCGACATCCTTCATGAAGACACGGACGGCAAAATCTTCCGGATAAAGGCAAGGCACACCGAGATCGAGAGCCGTTATAATACCTACATCAGTTAAAATATTGTCTTTCTCATGGCACAGTTTCGTGCTATAGTTAATCTGTCGCTTCCAGTAAGTACTATTATTTGTTTACGACGTTCTACTGCATCGATTCAGTGAAATATTTTGAAGGTGAATAGAATAAATGTTCTGAATGTCATGTGCCATAAATAGAAATAATATCAATAACCATTGCGGAAGCTAACTTAAAAGAAGACCAGTTTCGTTTCAAACAAAAACAGAAAGAAAATAAACCTAGTGTAACTAAACCGGCACAACCCTTTTTAGAGTAATATATAATGATCCAAGAGCTATTTTACAAATAATACTAAAACTAAAAACTGTAATTGTAATAAGGAATAAATAATGTATAGTTGACAAATACTTAATAAAAAAATGAGAAATACAAAGCCAATTCTGAAATACAGTAGCAATTTCTTCCACCAGAGGACGCCACCAGAACCGAAATCGTTTTGCAGTTGACAGTTTTTCTGGTGACGTAATAGTAATATAAAGAAGGTGGTGACGAACAACAACATGGCGAATATGAGGCATGGCGTCACAATACAACAAAATGGCGGCTGTTGAGCATGATGTCACAACATTTTTGTCTGTGCGCTAACCGAACATGGCGGTTGTCAAAATAAATGCCTTCATGAGAACATTAATTACAAAGTGGTCTGCTTATGGAGTTCGAACGTAGGTTGATTGTTTTAAAGTACAGACATAGTTTCCGTCTACGTGCCCGGTGCTTGCGATGACTAAGTGTGTAAACCACTAAAATTATCTGTGAAAAGTCCTAAGTCGTAGTATCTTGTTGACAAAATTGACCAAAGCACATAGTTAAACAACTGCACTAAAAGCAAGCTTTGCCATTTTCACATTATTATCGAAAACGTCGTACGTTAACATACCGTATAGAATCAAAAAGATGACTTATGTTTGTTCTTCGAAACTGTTACGAGTTCTTTTTTTTATTTCATCGTATGTGCATTTCAATATATCGTAAAGTCCCATTGAGTACAATAAAGCTTTAAGATTGAAATTTCTTGGAGCTCCTCAAAGTTTCCTTACACTTCCGTCATATTGAATTTAGTAATCAGATTCTGGTTCCTCTTGAAACGTTTCAATAGCTGTGGATCTGGTATTACCATCAGGTTAATGATGTAAATAAGCAAATTTGCTACCCGGCCAAGTCGGTTCACACTGAAGAGCACTGAAACAGGAGACAATTTAAAAGAATTACATTGATAATTTCAAATGTCCAAATTAGATCATATGTGCCAGTGATAGAGGCGTGACCATTGAGTGATAGTAATTAATTGATACACAGTGATGCTGATTGGTCCCCATAATCGATTGCATGGCTCAGTGAGCAGGATTAGTTGCCTATGGCTGGTTTCAAATATAAATACCACAGATTTTTACTTGAAGATGATAGAAGACTCAAAACAATTGAAACTCTATGGGATCAACCAGATTTATTACGATGAAACCCCATGTTAACCTCAAACAGCAGGTTACTTTATGTAGCACCTTTTGACTAACATTCGTCGAGCTCGTTTACTCTGGAAAGTTCTCGGATACCTAGATACCACCTTAGGCATAATACGATTGCTTTGAGACAACTACTGGGTCATAATAATCGACAATTTATACATACTAGCTGTCGCCCAGTGGTCGAAATTCGACCAATTGTGTCAATATCTCTGGCAAGTTAAGCAACATGAAAATTTTATCGTGACATTCTATCCTAGGACTTTAGGGAGAACAGCAATAACACAGAACGGATCCAGATTCGGAACCTCTGTGTGATAGTTTCCTCGAAAATCCTAGATGTCGGTCTTACATCTCGCTTCTACAAATAAGTAACGAAATTCAAGTTTTTTTCAGATATAATTCATAGAACTCTATTTGTGTTCAAATTCGTAATTCTTTATTTAATATGACAACAATTCAACCCCTAATGGGCTACCCTACATATTTATTTTTTCTAACCCCCCTGTATAGCTATAATTGCACTCAATTCTCTTACATTTATTAAAATCATCATAATAATAATTCCATCTCATTATATATTTCCACGACCCTGTATATGCAACTGCTCATGGACCACGCATAATATTTTTTAACATTTTTGAACCACCGGGTACACCATTCTGTATAAGCCACCGCCTATGACCCACCATATTTACTCTTTTTGTTTATGAAATTTTTAATTATCTTCTGTAACTATAATTCTACTCTGACCTATATTTCAATGATTATATATATGGAACTCTTCGCGGTCTACTCTATAAATCATTTCCTTTTCTAACATTTTTTATCACCATCCTGTATATCTATAATTCCTCTCACCCTATATTTCATCTTAACTATATATACAACTGCTTATGGGTTACATGTCTATTGCCGCCACCCTGTATATGCATCTATGTATAACATTTTTTGCACCACCCTGTATAATTGTAATTCTACTGCACCTTCTATTCCAAGAACCCTGTAAATTCAACCGCTAATGGACTTCCCTATATAATTATTTATAATTGCACTCTTCTCTATATTTTAAACACTCTATATATGCAACTGCTTATGTGCCACCCACGAAAAAAAAAAGATTTCTAACATATCTGGATTCGCCCTGTATAATTATAATATACAACGATTACTTTACCCACTAAACAATAATAACGCTCGCATGCCACTTCCAGAAGTACATGCTCTAAGTATATAACAGCATTGGTCTGTCTATATATAATTACTCAATGTTTTGAGTCTGGCGGCGGCGGCACATTCAGTTGTTTGGCATTGACATTATTGACGTAAATAATCAATTTTTATTATATTTTATTTAATGAATGAACCAATATTATAAACTAAGATTAGCATTCTGCACTGAAGGTCGTCAGTAGCTACTAAACAAAACAAAAATGAAGAAAATCGGTTGAGAAACAGAGGAGAAAATGGTACCTAATCGTTTTGTCTTTGCCTATTTATATATAGATTCGACACTTGATCTGTGCAACTATTTAAGGAAATCACATTAAAATCGCGTGATAAGGCTAACACACCCTGCCTGATGTGAAAGCCTTTAAGTAGGGCCAATATATCAATGACGAATTTAACTATGAACCCAAATATGTGAACAAAAACTCTTGAAGAAACAACACAAATAAAATGAACAGGTGCCCGATTCTCGAACCATACGACAGCTTCTACCACTCGACTTTCGACGTAAAAATCAAAAATTGAGATATATGAAGTTCAATCCATATATTAAACTTCATTTGTGTTAGATTTCATACGACATATGTCCTTGGTCGAATGATAGAGCCGTTGAATGGTTTCAAGAATCGGGGCCCTGATGCATTAATTAAGGACCCCCTCAACAATCATTTTGAAATTAAAATAGTTTCTTGGGCTAATAATTTAGTCGTGATAAAAGAGTCCAGAAACTATTGTATGAAGATACCTCAGCTAAATCTCAATGAAATATTTTCCCTTAGTAAGCAATCATATGCAAACCTGTCGTAGTTGACGAAATTATAGAATAAGCAGCTTACCTAAAATAAGTTAATACCCATACAGATAAAGAGAGTGGGATAAAACATTGGTACTGTCAGTAATAACCTATTGCATAAAAACAAAAATTTAAAATTAAATATTTCAAAAAAGTTCCCACCAACAGTTTCTAACGTTTTGACAAGGGAATTGGATCAATGTTAACTCCTCTAAATATTTGAGATTCAACTGTTACTATGCTATTGTTTTAAATAATCTTTACTCTATTATTCTATAGTTTTATCCATACACTCATCTGCTGGTCCAGAATCATTACCGAAGTCAAGGTCACTTGCATTAGAAACAATACCCTCGTTGTACGCATTAATTTGAAGGGAAAGCATTCGTTTTTCCCCATGACAAATTGTGAGCGCTAGAGATTTTAAATCGGCGAAAATATATTGACAAGCTCTTCAAAGATGATAGTCTAAAAAACAACAAATTGATGAGCGTTTCAATATATGTTTATCATCTTGAATGAAATATAAAGGGTGTTTTTTATAGGTATAGAATTTTGAAATGGAATAAAACAAGGATATTGTTTTTCAATTGACATGAAATTTACTTTATTCTTCTGCCATCATAATTTGAATATGACTTCTGGCATATGACCGCCACGGCTGGCTTGGACGAAGTCTAATCCGGAGGTCCAATTTTCGATGACTTTTTCCAACATTTGTGCCCATATATCGACAATAACGTGGCGAATGTTGTCCTCCAAGTGGTCAATCGTTTCGAGCTTATCGGCGTAGACTAGCGACTTCACGTATCCCCACAGAAAATAGTCAAGCGGCGTTAAATCGTACGATCTTGGAGGCCAATTCACGGGTCAGAAACTTGAAACTATGAGGTTACCAAATGTTTCTTTTAATAAATGAATTGTGGCACGAGCTGTGTGACATGTTGGCCCATCTTGTTGAAACCACAGCTCGTGTGCATCATGATTGTTCAATTGATAAACTAAAAAGTTAGTAATTATGGCTCTATAGCGATCACCATTGACTGTAACGTTCTACCCAGCATCGTTTTTAAAGAAGTACGGACCAATTATTCCACCAGCCCATAAAGCAAACCAAACAGTCAGTTTTCTGGATGTAACGGTTTCTCAACATGAACTTGAGGATTATCATCACTCCAAATACGGCAGTTTTGTTTATTGACGTATCCATTCAACCAAACGTGAGCTTCATCACTAAACAAAATTCGCTTGTGAAAATCGGGATGAACGGCAATCTTGTTTTGGGCTCAGGAGTTGAATTTTGTAAGCACGCAAACCAAGATCTTTCTGCAAAATCTTCCATAAAGTGGATGGACACATATCCAATTCCTGTGCACGATGGCGGATAGACTGAGTCGGGTTTTCCTCTGCGCTACGCTCTACAGCAGCAATGGATTCTTCTGTACGCACTGTACGACATCTCTGTGGATGCGTATTATCATTTAGAGTAAACGTGGTGCGAAAACGTTGCATAGTTAATCGAATTAATTGCTCTGATGGACGATTATGTTGACCGTAAAATGGACGTAGTGCGCGATACGTATTTCGAACAGAACCATGATTTTCAAAATAAATTTGCACAAATTGGAAGCGTTGTTCAGGCGTCAGTCTATTCATGATGAAATGCCAAACCAAACTAAACATAAATCACTTGACAGCTAACAAGATGGCCGCCGGTTAAAAGAGTGTTGCCAACTTAAAGTTCTATACCTCTAAAAAAACACCTGTTAGTTACCAAGAATCTATTAGACATTTTTTGCTAACTTGTTGATATTTCACTGTTCTTTTTCTAAGAAAGACCTACATCGTACGTAAACGAGTTAAGTAAGTTTTAATTATTTAATTATTAACGTATTGTTTGCAAAATATAATTAAAGACTAAAATCTTCAACAACTTTCCTTACAACTGAGAAATTGTAAGCTCTCCATTCATATCAGTTTGCGTAATTTTAACGTTCTCTATGAAACATGTCGAAACAACGTTTCTTCTTTCTTGAACGGTTCAGTGCAAATAATAGCCATACGATTGTGACAGAAATCATCACTTCCAGATCAACAACATAGATAACGTTGAATTGCGTCTAATTATGGTGTCGTAGAACATACCATTTTGCACGTCAACTTTATTACCTTAAGTAATCACTTTTGATTCACTCCTGTTACAAATCGACTCGCTCATAACACGCTGGTGACTCCAAACAATACACAACGTGGTGAATTATAATGCCAACCATAAATCATGCCAAGGATTTACGTGGCATTTTTTGCTTAACGCATTGGGAATCGAAAGCTTTTCAGACGAGTCATGACATCCAATATTAATATAATACACTGTGAGTAAAAAGTTTGGAATGAAATTGATAAAACAACAATCAATCAACAGTACTGACATTTGAGAGATTCAGCAACCCTTAATCTTTGTTTTGAATTAATTTTTAGGGTTTCGTATATGCAATATACGGATACCCTTATAATATCACTCAGGAGTTCTGCCTCTGTCATATCACAGCAATTTTCTCCTAAACTACCGGACGGAAGAGGTTGAAATTTGGTATCAATGTATAGTTTGGTGACCCGATCAGGAGTACCCCCCCCTGATCTCTGATACTACTGATCCTAAATTTTGAAAAAAATACGAAATATAGAACTTTGCCCGAACTTTACAGGAAAAATAATACATTAATATTAATTTTGGGGACAAATTATAGAATTAAATAAAAATTTAAAAATAAAAAAAAATTCAAACGCATCATGTAATATATTAAATGAAAGGTCTCATTCTGAGGAACACAAATATATTTTTTTTCATATTAAAAAAAAATATTTAAAAAGATATTAGCGAAAATATACCAAAATTTACCCATCCCCCCCTTATCTCCGAAACTATAAACCGTAAAGTTTTTAAAAAAAATGGAGTTATAGATTTGACCTGAAGTTTACTGGAAAAATAAGGAGAAACCTCTACTTTTAATTTTGGGGTGCAAATTACAGAATTAAATGGAAAATATAAAATTAAAATTGTTTCTAACCCATCTTGTTATATATCAAATGAAAAGGCTCATTTCGATGAAAACAAATATATTTTTTACATATTTTTAAAATAAATTAATTAGAAGATATTAACAAAAATATAAAAAATTTACCCATCTCCCCCCTTATCTCCGAAACCATAAGCTGGAAAATTTTCAAAAAAAAATGAAGGTATAGCTCCTCACCTGAACTTAACTGGAAAAATAAGCAGAAGCCCCTAATATTTATTTTAGGGGGCAAATTATAGAATTAAATAGAACATATAAAATTAAAGTTGTTTCTAACCCATCATGTTATATATCAAATGAAAGGGCTCATGATGAAGAAAACAAATATATTTTTTTCATATTTTTAAAATAAATTAATTAAAAGATATTAACAAAAATATAAAAAATTTTACCCATCCCCCCCTTATCGCCAAAACCATAAGCTGAAAAAATATTTGAAAAATAGAAGTATAGCCCCTCACCTGAACTTTACTGGAAAAATAAGGAGAAACCCCTAATATTCATTTGGGGGGGGGGGCAAATTATAGAATTAAATGGAAAACAAAAAATTTTAATTTTTTCTAACGGGTTATGTAATATATCAAATTACAGGGCTCATTATGACGAATACAAATATATTTTTTTAATTTTTTTAAAATGAATATTTTAAAATATATTACAAAAATATTTTAAAAAAATTATCCATTCTCCCCGTTAATCCCCAAACTATAAGACCTCAATGTTTTTGTTTATAGAAAAAATATCCCTAATTCTATTATTTGACCCCCAAATAATAGAATTAAACGGAAAATAAATTATTAGAAAACCTCCATAGTAATTTTAGGGACAAATTATACAATTAAATGGAAAATAAAGATTCAATTTTCAATATATATCAGATAAAAGGCTCATTATGTGAATTACAAATATATCATATTCTAAAATCATTTGTTTAAAAGATATTATTTAAAACATTAAACATCGACATAATTCCCACTTTAGAAACTACAATATTTAAATTTTGAAAAATATATTTTATTTGTATTTTTTAATAATTTGAATAATAATTTTAATAATTAATTTATAATTTAAATCCAATCTACAGAGCCTCAAAACTCAGACAGTAGGTTATAAAAGACTTCTCTGAAAGTTTATTAATAAATTAAAACTCTAATGTCAATTTTTGGGGCCCAAATTAGAAAATTAAATACATATGTATTCTGATAAAAATCAAGCGAATCCTGAAGTAGATAAAATAAAAAGTCTATGAGCGGAAAATCAAAGTGTATATTTTTTATAAATTTAAAACGCTTTCTTTAAAAGATATAAGGGTAAATATAAGAAAATGCACTCATTCTTTGCTTGTCTGAAACTGACATATTAGAAACTTGAAGGTGGTACTGAACCCTAAGTATGCGAGTCCAACTCGCACTTGACCAAATTATTTTATTTGGTAACACCTAAATGTACAGAGTAATTTTTGGAAAAGCTTTAACGTCATTGACATTTTTTATAGATGCTTTGGCAGTTTGATTGTATTGAAGTTGTATGCTTCCTATATAACGAAACTATTAAGGAATTTCGTTGTTACAAATGGCAATTGTAAATTTTAACTTAAAAACATAAATTATTTTAAATAAGGTATGTCCAAGTTTTGAGGGAAGTGATTTCCAAAACTGTGACGATTTGTAGACCGATCTGCTGACAGATTTTGAGCCACCATTTTACGTAATGTTGAATACAATGAGGCGAAATTTAATAGAGAATCCACTTGCCTACAACATTCGATAGGCATAAGAGTTGTATGTAGTTAAAGGGTGAACTTCTCTTTGTAAACGGTTGTCTCCGTTTTTTGTAATCTTTGCAAGTGATATGAGTTTATAGTGTGTTAATTGTGATATAAATTACTGTATGTGCCCCAGTTTTAACTTTTTATAAAACTCAGTGCTTTTGTAGTTGTTATTTTGTTATAAAACTTTTTGAAATAGTTAAACAATGGAAAAAATTTATATATTTATAATATTTTTATAGTTGTTAACAAATAGATGTTGGTGAACAGATGTAAATAAAAGTTATTTATTTTTACATTATTGTGTTTGTATTACTTATTTATTTTCAAAAGTGTCCCTTTACAAAGTTAGTGTTTCTACGTCCTTGTTCACCTCTCACTGGATAAAAGGTAATTAACAAATTTTTTCATCAATGAATAAACTGCTATAATTAAATTATCTCTTCTGTTATCATTATGGAACAAATTTCGCTTACAACTATATATAATTTCTTTTTCAGGAATTCTAACATTTTCACGCACTAGTTTTCCATATATTTTTTCTTGTCTAGTTGGACAAAAAGCTCCATTAGCTACTATTAAATGACTATGTTTGGCATCTTTCTACTGTAGTTGCATTTTAAATATTTCCAAAGGTACGCCTGGTGAATGCCCCTGGGAAAATATCTTCAGAAGTTTGTTTGTTGTTTGTTGGACAATGCCTTAATCAGCTTAGTAGTTATGTAATAATGGGTTCTTCAGAGTTCAATGTATATAAGATATTTATCTTGACTCCTAAAAAATGTGCAAATAAAATTTACTGGCATACTATTGATGGTATAAGTGTATCCTGCAAAATTAGTCATAATATTATCGTGGTGATCCTGGTGAGAATTCTAGGCCAAATAACTGAAATCATAACATTGTGGTGAGTCTTTAATACGTTTGCAAGTTTTCAAGTTAATCAAACGGTTTGAAGTTCATGAAAATTTCATTGAAATATACTATTACACTGGTAGAAATTAGTCATTTTTTAATACGCTTTTATTAGGTCGATGTGTACGTATGTATCTATCTATGTAACGGACACTTTCAAAGTAATTTTCACCAACTTAAAGAAATCCAATTAAGTTGAAAATAGTCACAAGTGTCAAGGGCCGATGACAAGACAATTCTTTAAGTTAATTTTCCCGTTTGTTGTCTTTTTGTCACTGTTTTTGACTAAATACAAATTAATCTATTAATTACTCCCATCTAGTTGGCAGTAGTAGAACTTGCTGCAATACAATGGAAAGGTTTCTCAAACATGAAATAAAGTTTTTAATTATAAATACTGCGTTATGAGACTAAAAACTTAAAAAATAATTATAGTTTAAAAACATCAGTAGAAAGTAAAAAGCATGGGGTGCATTTCGCTATATTTGCATAACTCTCCTCCTATAAATAGTTTTTACTTTCTACTGCTGTAATATAAACTGTTCATAATTAAAAATTATTTTCTGCTTTTTAGTTTGGTTTGTTATTAAAGCGTATTTTTTAGTTTTTTTTTAACTATAATTATTAGGTCTATAGAACAATATTGATAATACAATATTTTTAAAATTATTGTATTATCAACGGCGATATACTTTTGGAAATTTTAAAATTATGCAGTGTGGGAGTCTGCTAAAATTATGTTGATTAATTTCATTACATTGTTAAATTCATACATGCAAAGCTAATAACAGCGTGTTAAAAATAGATTAAAAGTGTCAGTGACTCCATAATTTTTACAAAATCGTCCTGTTTATTTACAGGTTGTAGTTTTTTATCCAGCATTTTTGTTCACATTATATACAGTTTATATATTATGTTGAGAAACGTTATTGCGCACGATTTTCTATTTCTATTGTATTACTACTATGGAACAGCTGTTGGTGTTGATGTAAAACATTGTGTTGTATTGTTTCACGCCTCGATTCTGTTGAAAATGGGTCTTGGTTTTTGCAAGTTGTCTGCAATGGATCGTGCCAACAAGGAAAACAAATGCACTCGATTAGGTTTTATTGTCAGTATTTGATTAGTCATCAAATGCAAGAAATTAAATCAATTATAAAATAGTAAATCACGAAGTAATAACCTGAAAATTTTACCACTCCCGATGTGATGAATATAATGCAATGCAGTGAAGTGTAACTAAAATTGACATATATCAGGTTCGTTATGAGCATAATTTATACAGAATGGTTCAGAGCAGGTGGTACAACCTTCAAGGGTAATGGTACTTTTATTGTCTTTTATATATAAAACTCTATTTGTCAGGTTTTAGGCAATATGGCTTTGACATATAGTGTTTCTAGAGTTGTCGTGGTGATTCTAGTGATCGCTTTCCTTTTGGGAATCATGTGCACTATGAAAAATTTCAAATTATCAAAAATTAATTTTAAATAATTATTGAGAAAGTTTTTGATTATTCTGTATATTCGTTGAAGTTTCTCTCCTCACTTCTTTTTTGTAGCAAATAAGGATATCAAACTTGTAATAGAAAAAAAAAAAAAAATACATAATGCGGACAGTTTTCTGATTACTGATTGTTTCTTATAGAAATACTTTCCCACAGATATTTTTCTTATTTAAAAATAGGTATATATTCTGTATACTTATGTGTTGTGAAGGTGTTTGCTTAAGTAGCCTTAAGTTTCCTGTTTTTTAAGTTTCTTAATATTGCTCATTCTACTCTATGGCTCTCAGCACTAGTTATACGTGGTAAGGCAAGTTAGATTTGTCCACGTATCTTATCTGTTGCAGAAAAGAAGTCAGGAAAGAAAACCTCAATGAACAGAATGTCAATAGAATTTTTTCAGCTATAAATTGCATTCGAATGAATTCAACATGGTTTGTGATTTTTATTATGACAAATGTATTACAATGGTAAAATAAAGCCAGTAGTGCGCCATAGTACAAACTCTACTCACCAGAGGTGCCATCAGCGGCCATCGTCAGTCTCGGCGGTTAATATGTCACTCTATAGAGATCCGCCGTTGACAGTTGACGTAGGTCATAGAGATCGGCATGGGCTATCAGCAACATGACAACGAGGGTGGTATGACGTCACCAACGGTGGAATTGGGTATTAACAGAAACATGGTAGCTGTGGCAAAAGTGTTATCAAGCGGCAGACTTAAGACTTAACTGGAAAAAAATTTTTGCTCTCTGGGGAATCGAAGTAGGTTGATCGTTTCAACGTATAGTGTGTGAGTAGATGAGCTAACGCGAGACCCCAAACATTGTATATCACCCGGTGACCTCGGGTGAGAGAAGTTTGTACTATGGCGCACAACTGGCTTTATTCTACTACTTATTACATTCAAACTGATAAGTAGATTTATAGTTGGTATGATATTACAAAATCCAAATTATTTATCAAGACTTTGCATGTGATAACATTTACATTTAAAAAGTAAAATAAGTTTCATACAATCTAACTGAGTCGTAATAAAACATTAAAAAAAAAATATAACCGACTTTCTACCTATAACTAAAAAGCTAAAAATAATTCTAACAAAATACAACTCTAGCAAATAAATAACACATTCAATGTTGTTAGGTACATACCCAGGAAGTAAAAAATGTAAACATTAAAAGGTGCTCATTCTGTACAAATTAATTACCTACCAATCTAGTATATTTTGAAGTCGGTGCCAAGCAAATCTAAAATCTTTCATTGCGTACTTATCAACTAATTCATCAAACTTGGTTGTTGCTTGGCACCGACTTCAAAAATATACCTGATTGGTAGGTAATTAATTTGTACAGAATGAGCACCTTTTGATGTTTACATTTCTTACTTCCTGGGTAGGTACGTAATAACATTGAATGTGTTATTTATTTGCTAGAGTTGTATTTTCTTATAATTATTTTTAGCTTTTTAGTTATAGGTAGAAGTCGGTTATATATTTTTTTTAAAATGTTTTATTTTCAACTTTTTAGTATTTTTGAACTCAGGTAGTTTTCATTCTTTATTTTTTATTTTGCATGTATAACCTTAATAGACAGAACCAGGTAACATCGAAAGCCTCAACATTACACAATGATACTTTCTCATTTAAATTGACAGGTAAATCTTTACGAACAAAATGTACTAGTACGCGTTAACTTAATAAGCCCAAATATATTTATGCCTTATGGACTACGCCATGTAACCTTTTTTCAACTTTTTTTAACAACCCTGTATAACTATAGATAATTCCACTCCAACCTATGTACCAACCATCCTGTACATACGACTGCCCACGGACAAGCATAAATTTGTTAGCTGCCTTCTGTAAACTATAGGACGGAGTAGAATATTTACGGAGTCAAATCCGTCCTATATTTCAACCATAGGAATAACTCCTTGTGGGCTAGCCCATAAATTAGTTCATTTTTTACATTTTACATTATCGTCCTGTGTAACATTAATTCCTCTCCACACTTTATGCAACTTCTTATGGGCTATAAAAGAAATATTTTTTTAATCACACTGTATAAATATAATTCAACTGCAGCATATATTTCAACCATCCTCTATATGATTTGTTTATGTCCACATCATATAACAGTTTTTTAATCACCCTATATAATTTTAATTTCACATTTTTTCCAACATTTTTATACCACCAAACGTCCAGTCCACCCTATATTCCAACTATCCTGTATATACGGCCGCCTACGGACCACTATCATTCTAGTCCGTCCTATATTTCAATCTTCATATAAATGCAACTCCTTCTATCACTTTACTTTGTGATTTTGTTTGCTATAACTAAACACCCTGTCTATAAACGTACCAAATAGCAGTTTAAAGTTTGACATGTGTTGTCACTGAATTTTCTATTAGGCCGGGAGAATGTGTAAACCAAAAGCACCCTCTTCGCAAAATGGAAAAATTTGCATTTAAATAGGTATTTACCTGGTATACAAACAAAACGAGCTTGGTACTCATTGATTTAAGGAGCCGAAAATACTATGCTTTACTACCTATATGCTTGAGATGTACATAGAAAATTTTCAAATTCGCAATTAAAACTTCCAGTGCCTAAAATTACCGCACTATTACTTTGGAATTAAAATATTTATGAGGAAATGTCCGTTATGTCATTTCGATAAAAATTTGATAAGAATTTTGGAATTTTCGGCGATTTTCTGCAAAACTGCAAGTTGCTCGTCACAGAAAAGTATATGAGATCACCTAAGGATCTTCCTTAATAGATTAAACGTTAAAAAACTATACACATCCATAAGGAGTTATTGAAAAATGGACTAAAATATTAGGGATATTGGTCGATTTCCATGCACGCATGTGTTTTTTTTCCAAAATTTGAAGTTTCACCAATCCGGATATATACTCTATTAAACAAGAGCATATTCGTTCAAAACGGTGCACCACAGGAGAAGAAATCAGGTAACATACATACAAAAAAAAAAGCGAAAAAATACGCGACGAATTGATAACCTCCTCCTTTTTGGAAGTCGGTTAAAAAACTAGTAGTTTTCCTAGTTTCTTATTGTATCTTCTCAGTGACGTGAATATAGATTCACGTGCACAATAAATATAATGGAAAGAGAGAAATTATTACATCCCTTCCTTTCGATATGGAAGTCACCGGAAGCATGTTTACATCGACGAATTATTAACTTTTGCCATAACTTTCTGCACTGTACTGAAAATTACTTCCTGACCTGAATAGTTCAGCAGCTATTGCGTTTCTCAATGTTTAAAACAGTCCAACAGTATTAGTAGGACGCAAGGTCTAATTCTAAATATACCAGGGAAACAAAGTAGACTATAACATTCATTACATTTTCTTTTAGCTAACTGTGAAAGCTCAGTTTATAAACATGTTCTTGGGTTTTAGAGCAATACATATAAGCACATCAAACCTTTATTTCGAAACCACACACAGATATTTTAATTTTAATTATGTGTTAGATTAAAAATTTCGTTATAAACTTGACCTGTAATGAATACTTGATCCATTTATTTCTTACACCAAAACATCTAACTGTTATTCTCGCCTTTAGCAAGATGCCATAGAATGTCTAAGCATCAAAAAACAATTTCAGTGGAAAAGAATGCCTTAAGCTCGATAGAATATGGAATCCAGCCCTCCGTTGCACGAAAACAAATCCTTCAAGGACTCTCGTCACCCACGTCGGCGCTGAAGGTGTATGCCGCTGTTGTAGATGAAACGTTTGGAAGAAATTCGTGAACGCTGAAAGCCTACATACTTTTTTAACAGTTCTTTCATTTCAATTTGCGTTTCATGTCAAATATTATCTGCAGGCACTAATTCAGTATCATTAAAGAAATGCATGGTTTCTGATTTCATTTAGTAAGTCATTAACGTAGAGAATGAACAAGAGTGGTCTTAAGGGCACGCTTAGGCATATCCTATTCACTTCACGATTTTCACTTATAGCGTCCCAGACTCCCACTTATAGCTACCTGTGGGATCACCAAATTCTAACTGTATGCACTGAATACTAAATACTTCGTTGTGAAGTATAGAGTGATTAAATCGTGTCCAAACGTTGGATGTGTGAAGGCATCGCTGATATGCAGAAATGTAACATTTAATCAGTTTGAATTAACTGTTATATTGGATGGTGATGATTGACAAAATGATGATTTCCACTAGCGATTTGTTAATATTACTAGTTATTACTTTGCACGTAATATACACTCTTAAAAAAATCGTGCAGTCCTATAACTTATTACCAATATGAATTAAAGATATAAATTATTAAGTGGTTATAAATTATATAACCTTGGGGTTATTTTATTAAATTATTATAGATTGCTTATAGGAAATGTAGGCGTTTTTCATGATCTATTGAACATATGTCATCCAGGTATGAATAATAATTAAAATAATTGCTTACTCCATCTATAGTTTTTATGTGTTTTGGTTTGATTATATAGCAATAATTATTTCTCAAGAGTGATAATAAAGTAGATGGATATATAATTTCATTAAATTGAGTTATTAAATTTTCAATTTTTAAAATATGTTTAAGTATAACCTTGTACTCTTCTATTACGTGTTATTTAAAAAATAATTTTGGTGAAGTCTACTGTGTGCTATGGTGTCACCCTGTGAGTTTAGGTAAGAAATCATACGACAAAAGATCGTGGGTTAACTAGACCTTCAAAGCAATTATGTAGAAGCTTCGAATGGCAGACAATGTACTGTTTCTGGCTTGGGTATTTGAATTTACTAGCTGTCGCCCAGTGGTCGAAACTCGACCAATTGTGTCAATATCTCTGGCAGGTTAAGTAACCTGAACATTTTATCGTGACATTCTATCCTAGGACTTTAGGGAGAACAGCAATTACACGGAACGGATCCAGATTCGGAACCTCTGTGTGATAGGTTCCTCGAAAATCCTAGATGTCGGTCTTACATATCGCTTCTACAAATAAGTAACGAAATTCAAGTTTTTGCAGATATAATTCATAGGACTTTATTTGTGTTCAAATTCGTAATTCTTAATTTAATATGACAACAATTCTCTAACATTTATTAAAATCCTCATTATAATAATTCCATCTCATTATATATTTCCACCACCCTGTATATGCAAGTGCCCATGGACTACGCATAATATTTTCTAACATATTTGAACCGTATTTACTCTTTTAGTTTATGTAAATTTAAATATTTGACAATGTTTATTATTTGAAAAAAAATCAAATAATAAACATTGTCAAATATTTAAATTTATATCTTGGAATTGTACCTTTTTAATCCGTAGTTTCTTAGCCATTGAAAGGGGTCTGTTCTAGATCCCGAAACGTTTGGAATATACAGCGATTTCCTTTAAAGTGTGGTGTTATTTCCCAATAAACACTTAGACATTGAAAAATATGCCACAAGTATCCTTCAGAAAACAACTAGTTTACTGATCTTTGCTATGAGGCTAGATAATAAAATGTTATCAACATATCTAACCCAACAAGAGGTTTTAAAATGAGAGAGTTTAAGGACTGAATTTTGGTGTGTTCCATGCAATTGTTGGTTGGCCAGTACTGAAGAGACGGGTGTCCCCTTCGGGGTTCACGAGTTTCTTTGAAAAGAGTAATTTGAAATGGAAAATAGGTGTTGCAAAAGCAGTGTTATATGATATGTACAAGAAGTGATATGTCAATAAAAATTTGTTTTGGCTTAAAAAAGGAGCCAAACTTGTATTTCATATTGTTTATGTATGAAATGCTTGAAGAATTTTCACTATATATTTGTGTAGAATAAGAATATATGGCTTATGGCATAGACAATCCACACATTTTGGAAAACCGTTCTTTGAGTTATAATCTTTTGACTTCTTTCGGTAGAGGGGTTCTGCTAAAGATTTACTTAGTCCCATTCTCTAAGTAAGTAGTTGGATTACTGTTACTGAATTGTAAAAGAGTTGTCGCGTTGTCTTTGTGAGTCTTTATAAGCTAATGGACTGACAGTGGCGACGGAAGAAACGGAGGCTGTTATTTTGGAGGAACCAGTAAAAGAAAGGAAATCATGTTTAAATGGGAAGACGATGTCAATACGGCAGTGTATTCATGAGGTGTCTTGGAATACTATTAGATAAAACGCTTATTTTTAATGAGCATATCGGAAAAGTAACACAGAAGGAGAAGATAAGAGAGAACTTGATATACTTACAATTATCTTGATTTTCTCTCTGGTAATAAAAAAACCAAAAAGATGAGGCACTGCTGGTAAATAGTGCGTTACTAGCTACTCTCAAAAATAGTGCTATTGTCCTAAGGGCTAACGATTTCGGTTGGTTTATTCAAATTGAGCTCTGTTAGTTTAAATATTTCGTTACAAAGCGAAACCTGCTATTAAAAATAGCGGAATTTTACCGTGAATGGGTATAACTTTTGAGTTTCATAGAACTTGTACAATTTCAATAATTCTTAGGTACATGGTGTTTGCAATATTAAACTGAATTTCGAATATTGGTGAAGATTTTTTCATTTTTTCTGGCATTATTATAAGAGATATGACAAAAGGGTTTTAAAACTGTGTTGTTTTTAAAAAGCATTCAATTTCTTTTATACGTTTCTTTTTATGTTTTTTTTAATTGAAAAATCATTTAGTACGACAGAAAAGGTGATATATCACTTGTAATGGTTTAAGCATTTTTCAGATTTTTCAGTAACCATATAAAATTATTTAAAAACTACAGAGCTCTTCACTTTCTGCTCGAAAAACAATTATTACATTAATTTTAAGTGACACACTAATTAATACTATTAATAATGGTATTTAAGGATGTACTAAAAAATCAATAAAGTATAGGTACCATTATTTTCAAATATTAAGTAGTATCGTTTAAGTATAGTTGGTGTAATCAGGTAAGAGTTGTATGCTTGTTGAAATCAATAGTTAATGATTTCTTTGTGGGGCCAGTTTTTATTGAACCCTTCTTCTAATTTATGTTTTAGTAAATTTTAATAAGTTGGTGATCTGTGGTAAAACTATGACTCAATTATTCTTGTATCCAAGATTCCTACCTACTATGGAGACCAAAATATTGTTGGTGTCTACACGTTTTGTGCATACTAATGAACATTTCATCCTTTGTTGGTTATGTGACTGTTATCACAAAATACAATTTTATTGAAAAAATTCTCATAGTAACATACATTACAAAAAATACAACCGGGTTGAGGACTTCCTTCTTTTTTGAAGTCATTTACAGATTACCCATATCATAATAAAATGATGATCCTTCTCCTAACTATCTTTTGTTTCCATTAAAAAAAACGCGAAAAAAACGCGATAATGCATTAGTACAAGACGTACCCGTATTGCTTGTTACTCTTAAAAATAATATTCCGATTATTTTAACACCATAGTTTCAGGTACTGCATATCGAGAACGTGCATAGTTCGCGTATATTCTGTGTGAATAAGGCCGCAAATGGTATTCTTTCGTGAGAATCAGGAAGGCTGTGCTGTGCGTCCATCGTTTTATTATAAAGCAAAGGAAAAAGCCATAGATTAACAAGTAATGATAGGTATTGGGTATTCAATAAATATTAATAATTTTTACGACTTACAGCGTGCCCGCAACGCGCTTTATTAACAGCCGAAGCTCGTATTTAGCATTTTAACGTTCGGTTATAACCACTATTATGCAGTAATTAACATCGCTGGAAAAATTAAGTAGGTACTGAACGTGAAGAAGTACTCGCCGTTTTAAATATTATTATTATGTTCAGTTCCTTTTTATCTCGAGCTGTTGCTCTAAGCGTATGTTATGGGATATTGTGGTTTTATTCTACTTCTTAAAACCCGTAAAGGCAACGCGTAGTACCTTGTAAAGTACCTATTCATGAATGGTACTCGAGTTGGAAAATGTTCCTTTGTTGTCGCTGGAAATGTTTAGCTCTTACCGACGCATTTATCAAACAGGCGCCTGTTGCAGTAATTGGTTAGGTAAAAAAATGTACTCGCAAACAAGTAAAGAAGTTACACTAATCTTAGAAATAGGGGGATCTAGTCAGTTGCCGATAATTTTCAACAAATCAGCAATATATGCATCTTACAAAATTATTATGTACTCACTGTCAATGAAATCGCAACATCCAGAAGGAGATTTTTTAATTTCATATTGTTTTGGCAAAACATAGACGCTATAGTAAGGAGTAAATGATTAAAATTTGAATAAAAAAGTAGTTCAAGTTTATCCTATTATGTTTTTTAATAATATGTTTATCCAATGCGGTTATCTATATACTCCCTAACATGTCTTGCCGTTGATTCAGTAAGGTAGTCTATTTCCTCTTGAAGAATATTATCCCAAGCTCCCTGTATTTCATATTTTAGAACATCCAAAGTCCGTGAGGTCTGCGGTAAATTTCCGAGCCTTCTACCCACCGTACCCCAAACCTGTTCTATGGGCAAAAGATCGGCGGATCTGGGTGGCCATCGCAACAGATTCAGATGGATCTCTTAAAGAAAGTTTAAAATAACTGGGGCAACATAAAGCGGAGCCTTATAGTACGAGAGTTAGCAACGTCTGGAAAGCAAGAATTTCAGATAGGCTAGTTTTTAGATATGCTATCTGTCTCACTCTCCCGGTCGTCATACGGGATGCCTGGCTGGCGGTAGTACTTGCCTTTAGGTAAAATATCTTTTTTTTCAAATAATTTTAACAAGGTTTCTTTTTTATTATGATTTTAATTGAACGTTTTGGCATATGAATCTATTATTGTCCGATATTTTTATTGTTGTTTAAACTGTACCAGACGCTAATTTTGAATTAAAAAACAAATCAAATTATTTTACAAATGTTTGGGTTTGGCTCCAATAAAATTACGACAGGTTACCTTAGAATGAAATATATCTTGGTTAAGGTTAGGTTATGTTATATTGTTATAACAATTTATTCAGTCCGTCCCTGCTTTCATTCCGATGAGACATCACTCGCTAGTTCTTTATGAATTTGATATATATATATATATATATATATATATATATATATATATATATAACAGTGAAATGTATATCGACATTTAGGAGTTTCAAGGAAAACTAGCCAACAGAGGCCCCAAATCGGGAGCCGGACTTTGTGTAAGGTAAATTATGCAGTCCTAATTTTTGAAGAGACTAATTTAGAAATAATTTTCCAGATAAACCGTTCAAATTTGTCATGACAATTTCGAATAATTGCCCAGATTATTGGTTGTCTCTTACTGAGAGTCTGTCTCACAGATATTCTACTGTATAATCAACCAGTCTTGCAATGTACAAACAAGTGCATTTTATTTTGCGTGTACTTAACTATTGTATTGTATTGTGGAGACGTTTCATAGTATGTAAAATATCAATAAGATAATCGGTACTGACCTTTAACATTTTGATTTTTAAAAAAAAACGATATGCCTTAACAACTGTGTAAAAGATTTTCGTTGAGCTGTTCTTTGTAGGTTCATTGAACTAATTTAAATGCCAAAGACATTATTTTTGTCATCTGATTGTCAGAACTGATTATTTTTCGAAAATTAATAACAACTACGTTTATATTCATATATTCTGAAAGGTGTTCGAATTAAAAGTTATCATATAGTCCAATATTTCATACCTTGTGCGTTTGCTTAAACTGAATATTTAATTTAAAATTGATTTGTTTTCAGAAATCATCTGTTTACAACTGTCAGATTTATCAAGTTAGAAATAAAATAACTTCCTCTGTGATAAATATTGTTTAATAATTAGAACAGGCTGATTTTCATGAACACGTCGAAAAGTAAGAAATGCGATATAGGAAAGGGAAGAAAATTTTGATTTGCAATCGAACGAAGGGAATCGTCATTCTTCTCGATTCAGATGTGGTAAAGATAGTTGTGTTTGTTGCGGGTGTATAGTTTATTTCTTTCTTTCTCGTAGCATTTTGGAAGCCAAATTGGGTAACATCAGTCGTCATAGATATTTGTGTAAGCCGTTTATTTGCTGGCATCGTTTGAAAGTTCGAAAATGAACCAATGGGGTGGAATTTTTGAAATTCGAGTTAAAACCCTTTTGTTAGAAGGTGAGTGGAACTCCATTTTGAAGTAAAATTGTAATGAAGCAATGTAATATTTTTGGGTCACTGGCGGGGTCGTATTCTTTGGCTGGACCTAATATATTTTTATTAATGGCTGATAATAAAAACTAATATATATTCATGTCATTTTTCGTATGGTGAAGTCATTATTACTTGAAATAATTTTGATTTTTTAATGGTTTTGGTGAATTCAATGTAAGAGTGAAACATTTTGTTACAATTTCCAGTAGATTTGTAATTTTTCTAACCCTTTAAGAATTTCTCTTAGCCGCGATAGTTTTGTTCACAGCCCAGATTCGGGAATAATTCACTTTATACTGTAACAACGTTTAGTTTGACATTACTAATAGAGGAATTCTCTCAAAATTATTTACCAGAAATAAAAACAAATTCACCGATAAAGGAAACGTTTAGCAAAAAGGCAGTTCTAGTCGTCACAATTGCGGACATAAAAAAGTACCGAAAACGTTATTCGTTTCAAGAGTTAGGCATCATATACAGTTGACAGAAAAGGATACTACAAGTAAAATCGAGAGTAACCGGGGCAGGGTATAAATGCGACCGCAAAACAGGAGCAGTTCAGTAGTGGAACATCTGACGACATTTGACTCATCTCTATTAGACTAAGAAAAGTAGTGCAGTACTGCAAAAACTGTAAAACCTTCAGTTCACGGCCTACAAAATCTATATAATGGAGTTTTTACTTCAAAAATGTCGAAACCACTTTGCTGGCGATGTTTTTAAACTTTGATGTCTGTTATCAGATATACTTATGTTAATCTTAAGAATGTTTATATTCTTGCTCATGATTTAAAATATTTTCCAACTTTGAAACTGAAATTCTTTATTAGAATTCATTAGTCACACCTAAGGTACGATTGTTCTGTTAAAGAGGACGCCCCTGAAGATGATATTTTTAACTCTTTGTGGGATTTGAGGTCAATATCTAATTACATTTACGTTTATTACCGATAATAATTATTTTATGCGTTAATTTTGCTCTCTTGTAATAGAAATAACTCAGCATGAACTTTAGTTAAGCTTTTTCTATTTACATTAGTTCATAATTAAAAATAAATAGTTTTTTTCCCTACAGCTTGTTTACACCTTAATTTCTATTAGTCACAGTTTGTTTTTGTTCTTCATCAGAAATTCTCCATTTATATTCATGAGATATTTCTCAAGTAATGTTACTTTGCCTTTAACATTTCCATCAGAGGCTTCTTTGACATCGTTAGTTGTGACTCCCGCGTCCTTAAAGTTTCTCACGGTTATCGGTTATGTCACGATGTTAATCTGGCATTGCCGATAATGTCACCAGATAAGATACATCTTCGATAATAAAGTCTTCTTCATGAAAGACGATCGACTAATCGTAGAACAACTTCTATTGTTGGTTCAAGATCGCGAAGGCTTTAAAACCAACGCAACGATCTCTCGAGATGGCTCCGAAATGAAAAATGCAAAAATCTTCGTGTTCTTCCTGTTTGTCGGTTCAAAGTCCATTGATTGCCTCGCTTAATATTTAGATGATGAAACGATAATAACGTCTATCAGTCTTCGAGATGAAAGGTCGAGCCAAATACGGAGTTTTCCAATTTCCCACTAATGCCCTAATCAAAGGCAACGGTTATGAGAGCGATTTAGTCTTGGTATTGTTTCAGTAATTAGATTAAATATTCCATTAGGGTTCATGGGCGCACAGTGAGGAATAAACCCGTGGACGGTGAATCATTCATTGGCTTTGGCCGATCAATCAGTACAAGTAAAGGGTATTCCAATTTGGGGTTAATTTTTAAATTTTTAATTAAATACACAAATTATTTGAGAATGATTAAAGCTTTTATTTCAAATGATAGTATAATTGTTTCGGTTTAGTAATGGAAAACAATATCTTGTAAGCGACCACCTGCTGCTGTACGACAAGCTTCTAATCTTTTGCCAAAATTTTCGATAACTTTCTGGCATAACTGCGGTTCAATTACTTGGAAACAGTGAATAATGTTCTCCTTTAAGTCATCGATTGTTGTGGATCGTTGGCATAGACCTTTTCTTTCAAAAAGCTCCATAGGAAAAAATCTAGAGGTGTTGGATTGCAAGATCTAGGGGGACAATTAATGTTTCCTTTTCGAGCAATTACCTATTCTATTACCAAATTTCTATTTCAAAAAATTGATTGTTTCTACTGCTGAATGACATGTTGCACCGTCCTGTTGGAACCACATATTCTGCACATCAATATGCTTCCATTCATCCCACAAAAAATTTCTGGTAATCATCGCTAGATATCGAGCACCATTCACAGTAACAGCATTTCCATTGTCATCTTCTAAAAGTATGGACCAATCACTCCACCAGCCTAAAAACCGCACCAAACAGTTACTTTTTGTGGATGCATCGGTCTTTCCATTATTTCTCGTGGATGTGCTTCACCACAGATTCGACTATTTTGCTTGTTAACAAATCCACCCAATTCAAAATGTGATTTTGCTAAAAACTTTCACATTTTTTAGTTTCTGTTGTAAGGCCCAATTAACGAATTGATGACATAAGCCTTTAAATGAAGATCTTTGTGCAAAATTCTGACTAAAGTGGTTTTTGGAATGTTCAATTGCTGTGCACGATGACGAATTGATGTTTCTGGTTGTTGAACAACATTAGCAGTATCAGCTGCAAATTTTCTTCTTAACGTCTATTACGATGATATGTTTGCTTTTTTCATCTTTTACTGAACCAGTTTCCACAAATTTTTGAACAATTTTTCCAATGGTAACATTTGACGGACAATTTTCTCTTCCATATTCTGTACAAAATTTTCTTCCAACTTCTGCACAACTTTCACTAAATGTAAAATAATTTTTAACAATAAACACGCGTTGCTCAATCGTATATCTCTCTATTTTTAATAACCATAATATTCCTACTTGTCATCTCTCAAATAACATATGATATTCTAGTACAAAAAATAATAAAGGCGGCAAATTTAAAAATTAACCTCAAATTGAAACATCCTTTATATAAAACACGGCAGCGATTCGCTTGGTAAATAACACAACCGCACAGAAAAAAAATATATACATTTGATCAAACCATAACATTCTTATGTATTTTTGATGCTGAAACCGAACCCGAGATCAAGAGAGATCGTACACCCTCCAAAAATTTCCTAGAGCCAAAAAGCAGCCCCTAATAAGGATGAAAGTGAAATTATCATTCAAGTTCAGTTTCTGGAACCTAACGAATCGGATTAAACATTTATTTTTGTTAAATGCTCAGATTTGAAATGAACCCTCAATTGGGGGGGGACTACCCCATATTTTGGGAAAATATTAAAAAAGTAGTATTAATATATGAAAAGAAACCCTTAATGCCAATTAAAGGAATAAAAAATTACAGTATGGTCTTTCTTTAATAAAGTTATGTCTAAAAACATTTAATTTGAGGAATTTTTCCTTGTTAAAAATATAGAATAGTTTATTGTGTATACGTTAGGTCAAAAGCGAGGGAGTGCTCGCGATTGAAAATGGTGACAATATTTGTTTTATTTTTTATCTTAAACACGAAAATTTGAGTGGTATGGTTTGAAATAACAGTGGCATTATTATCATTGTCAACTAAATTTAAAGAAAAACTTTATTAACGATTTGGAAAAAAAACTTTTTTAACTGTTGTATTTTTTTCATTAAATTTAACGATTTCAAATTAAAATGTATATGATTACAAATTTTAAAAATAGTTGATTAACAAACATGTTTCAAACTCATCTATGTATTAACGAATGAACTATGGAATGAAATCGTTCTATTAAAAAATATTTAAACAACAACTCAAACGTCTGTGATTATATGGTCTACGATTTTGTATAACGTATAACTTTCGTGATATTTACCAATGTTGTTCTATTGATTTAATTATACCTCTTATTAATGCACAATTAACAGTTCACATAACAAATTGGTTAAACCAATTGTAAAATATTCTAGTTAAACTAAGTGAGCAATGTCAAATAGCAATAAATTCTCTTAGTTCTGTCAGTTGATATTGTCAAGACGGAAAGGTTGAAATTTAGTATAAGTGTATAGTTTGGTGACCCGATTAGGAGTACATATCGTAAATGAAGAAATTTTGATTTTAGGGGTACTTTTGGAGGGAAAAACTAGAAAAATCGAACGTTCCCCCCTTATCTCTGAAACTATAAGAAGTAGAATTTTGAAAAAAATTAGTGATAAAGGACTTCACCTGAACTTTACTGGAAAAATAAGGAGTAACCCCTAATATTAATTTTAGGGGCAAATTACAGCATTAAATGGAATACATAAAATTAAAATTATTTCTAACGCATGATGTAATATATCAAATTTAAGGGTTCATTATGACGAATACAAATATATTTTATTCATATATTTAAAATGAATATTTTAAAATATATTAACAAAAACATAAAAAAATAATACGAAGAAATCCCTAATACTAATTTTGGTAGCCAAATTATATAATTAAACGGAAAATAAAAAAAAAAATTTTTTAACACATCATGCAATACATCAAATGAAAAGGCTATTTATTTCCGAAACCATTCTAGCTTAAATTTTAAAAATAATTAGGGGTACTGCGGCTCCCCTGAAATGTTTAAGAAAAATTAGTAGAAAACCTGAATATTCATTTTGGGAACAAATTATAGAATTAAATGGAAAATAAAAATTAAATTTGCAATTGGATCATGTAGTATATCAAATAAAAGATTCATTATTACAAATATATTATTTGTTTAAAAGATATTAACAAAAATATTAAACAACGACTTAATAACTACACTATCTAAAATTTAGAAAAATATATTTTATTTGTATTTTTAAATAATTTGTCTAAAAGATTTAATAATTTATTATTTAAAACTTGACATATTTTCCCCTTTATCTCCCAATCTACAGAGCCTAAAATCAGACAGTAGATTATAAAGAGCTTCCCTGAAAGTTTATTAGTTAAATAAAACTCTAATGTTAATTTTGGAAGCCAAATTAGAAAATTAAACACATATTTTTATAAAACTCATTTAGCAGATAAAATAAAAAGTCTATGTGTGGAAAATGAAAGTGTATATTTTTTATAAATTTAAAGGAATTTAAAAGATATTAGGGTAAATGCACTCATTCCCTCCTTGTCTGAAACGGGAATATTACAATCTTGAAGGTTGTACGGAACCCTTAGTAAGCGAGTCCAACTTGCACTTGACCAAATTATTTTTTATTTTGAAAACTTCGTCTGATATAGATACTAGTATGTTTTATTAAAACATACAGACTTTTTCTTAAGTGTATTAATATTCCCATGTATGTAAATGCATATTAACAAGAATTAATCAAAAATACACTCATTTGAGCATTTTATTTTTATAAATTATTTTATATTGATTTCTTAGGTAAACAAACGACCCTTTACTACAGAAGGTTTTTTTTTCAAATTTCACGTGGACGAAGTCGCAGGTCACAGTTACTTGTGAAATAATACAGCGGTCTCGTGCCTTCTGTACAAGCCAACACAATATACAGTGATGGGCAAAAGTGTGGAACCAAGTAAATATCTCTGGAATTATTCGAGATATCAAAATAAAATTTGGAAGGTGGATACTGCAGTAGATTGCCTATTTGTTTCCAAATGTTTTTTAAATTTTGAACTTCCTGTTTTACCGGAAGTAATGTCGATTTTAAAATTTGCAATGAAACACCCTGTATAGTATTTTAGTTTCCGATGAAACTTTTTATTGCGAATACTAAAATATCGGGTTTGATATTGTTTAATTCAATACCTACCGAGATTTTAACAGACAAGTAACTAAGGAAAGGAAAAATTCGATGGTAGCTAAACTCGGTTCAGATTTCATTTATGCCCGATATAAACAAACCGCTCGGTAAGGATTTGTATTTCTATTGGCCAATCGGTGGCATTATACCGTCACAGCCAACAGCACTGCTTGTTCCGTAGTCGAATACACGTGCGTTTGTTTAAATCAGGCGCAAATTAAATCTGAATCAAGTTTAGTAGTCCATGAAATTCATTGCAGAAGTGACAGTAGTTGTCAAAATAAGTTATTAGTTTTTTTTATTTGAACGCAAAAAGATTGTATTGTTTTAATTTGATCGTAAAATGGCCGAATTAAGTGAAAGATGATGAATAGAAATATTAATGATGATTGGGTATGGGGAGAGGAAAAGGACGCATTAAGAAGTTTGTGACCTTTTTAACATTGTTCATCTGAATACACAAATATCCCGTTCAATAGTGACGAAAACTTTGCGAAGGTACGACACAAGTGGAACAGTTAGCAATTTACCCAAAAGTGGACGGTTAAAAAGTGCAAGTAATGAAGGTGTAGCTCAAAATGTTGCTATATCTTTGGAAGAAAATCCTCACTTATCCACTACCGACCTCGCCAATATGCAAGGAACGATATTAAGGCGAGAAAAATATCATCCATACAAAATTCGCCTCGTTCAAGAACTCTCCGAAAACGATTTCGACAGACGTTTGCAATTTTGTGAAACGATGATGGATATTTGTAACCGTGATAATAATTTTATAAGAAATGTGGTGTTTTCAGACGACGCTACATTTTGTTTAAATGGTACTGTTAATCGACATAACTGCAGCTACTGGTCGCAAAGTAATCCTAATTGTGTACAAGAGGCTCATACACAACATGCCCAAAAATTTAACGTATGGGCCGGCATTTATAACAACAGAATCGAGGGACCCTTCTTCCTACAAGAAACTTTAAACGGAGATAGGTATTTACAGCTCTTGGAGACACAAGTTATTCCAGCATTGGAGGTAAATGGACAATTACCAAATAATGTCTGGTTTCATCAGGATGGAGCACCACCCCATTACGCTCGCATTGTTCGCGATCATTTAGATAGGACATTTCATCACGGATGGATTGGAAGAAGGGGTACTTATGAATGGCCTGCACGAAGTCCCGACCTTAATCCACTAGAGTATTTTCTGTGGGGTTACTTAAAGTCTAAGGTTTATGTTGATAGACCAAATAATTTGCAAGAATTAGCTGCAAGAATAAGACATTCAGAGAATTACACCAGAAGTAATAGCTAATGTTACTAAAGAATTTAAAAACCGACTTGCTTATTGTCAAGAAGTAAACGGGGCTCATGTTGAACATCTAATACATTAAGTTTAGTTAAGTTAAGTTTCAATGTTTTGAAAATCACTTTGATTTAGTTAATAATTATGATTATGTATTTCTTTAATGGATATTAGGTTTTTCATTTCCTTGATTACTTTTCTGTTAATATCTCGGTAGGTATTGAAGTAAACAATACCAAACCCGATATTTTTGTATTCGCAATAAAATGGTTCATCAGAAACTAAAATACTATACAGGGCGTTTCATTGCAAATTTTAAAATCGACATTACTTCCGGTAAAACAGGAAGTTCAAAATTGTAAATAAATTTGGAAACAAATAGGCAATCTACTACAGTATTCACCTTCCAAATTTCATTTTGATATCTCTAATAATTCCAGAGATATTTGCTTGGTTCGACACATTTGCCCATCACTCTATATACGTAAAACCGGACGATATACACTTTCTTTTACCATTGGTGCATTATTTCTAGACACTGAACAGTTAACGTTAACTTTTATTGAGGAAGATGAAACAATCTCAATTAGTTAATAACAAAAGTGAGTTTTTTTATACTTAAATAACAATTGAACATCGTAAAAATTGATGACGCTACGGAAGGATATCGAAAACAACCGGAACACCAATATACATAATAATCATATAATTGATGGTTCTGAAAAAGCGTTTGGTTAGGAAGCAGAAACAATGATTGGTGCGGAAATTGATTATATTGCTCTGTACTCTGATTCGATCGACACAAGTTCAACATCCCTACGATGAAATTATACAGGATGCAGAAGAAAGCGTTCTTTATCAATAATGTAGAAAGGAAACTGTTACATCGACTACGAAATGATTGCCGCTTAATATTCGCTAAATGCCGTCGAAATTGTAAAAGTTGTGTAATCATCAACCATCACACCGTATTGAATTCACAAAAGGAATATTAAATTGCGCTATTACATCTGCGAAATGTAGGAGCTGCAAGGTTTCATGCACATAAAGATACAGAAACATGATAATGATACGGCTATTCAATAACTAACTGACAAATATTATCAGTTGCTCACAATTTTCGCAATTTTCAGAAACGCTGCTGTGGGTTGAAACGTCGACAGTTTGTAAATGCAATTTGCCTGGGCATTAGTGTGGGTCGAAACACAGTGATTTTCAAAAGACTGGGTGATTAGTATATAATTTCATGTTTTTACTATTGTTTTTTGTTTGGCTTTTTTGTTGTTTGTTTTGGGATTTTAATATATGCCAAGTTGGCTGTTTATTCGTTTTTTTAAATCTCGTTTATAACTTTACAGACTTTAATACCCTGTATTCATGTTGTATGGTCTATCCTGAGATTACTTTAGTAAGTCGTTCTTTGCCCATTCGTCTCACGTGGTCATACCATATCAGTTGTTGATTTTCTGTGTCTTCTACTTTCCTAGACCTTCTTGTTTCTTCGTTTCTTATAGTTCAAGACTAGATCTCCTTATTGTTCGTCTCCAAAAATCCATTTCTTTCGCACGTGAATTGTTTTTTAACCGTCTCTAAAAAAGAGGAGGTTTTAATGCATGCTCAGCAATAATTATTATTCAAAAAAGGATTGGTCAATTTTAATGATTTAAACAGCATTGTATCAAGGAATATGACAGAACGGTACCACAGAATTTTCTACAACTTTAGTTTTACGGTTTCCAGAAAAATAGAAAAAGCAGTAATTAAGGGGCTACACTTCAGGGAATTTCAATAAATCTACAAAGTTTTCTTTAAACCGGCTTAACCAATTTGAGTATTTGAAATTCTATTCTACAAAGAAATGTTCCAGCTTCATTTTGTATAATTTTCTATAACGTAAAAATAAGTGCAAAAAAAGCGGTAAACATCAATGTAAACAAATTTTCATCATAAATATTTAGCTCAAGATATGCCATAAAAGTGTATTGTACAGGGTGTTTCTAACGGTTTTCATTTTATATAGTTTGTAGTCGAATGAAATGGCACAAAATATTTCATTAGTGTGTCGAAAGGAAAAATTGTTAGGTTCAGCAAATCTTACAAATAAATGGGATATTGATTGATACATAAGCAGTTCCATATACCTATAGGATGGTTGAAATATATGGTGGTATAGAAATAAAGTTATACAGGGTGGTTCAAAAAATGTTGTATTGGCTGGCACAAGGTAGTTGAAATAAGAGTTAAGTAAAACTATAGTTATACAAAGTGGATCAAAATGGTTAAATAAGCATATGCAGTAAGAATATTCGAGTTATAGGGCGGAGGTTTAAAAAAATTGTAGAAGCAGTTGCATATACAGGATGATTGAAATATAACGTGGAGTGTAATTATAGTTATACAAGGTGGTTAAAAATGTTATATAGTGTTGGACATAAGTAGTTACTTATACTTAACATATGGGGTGAAGTAAAATTATATGTATACAGTATGATTTAAACAATAAAAACATAGAAACAGTCAATAGGGTGGAGAGGATTAATACTTATACAGGGCGGTTGCAACATCGTGTAGAGTTTAATTATAGTTGTACATGGTGATTTAAAAAATGACAGACAAGTAATTTATATTGGGTGACCAATACATAGAAAGGTATACAGAGTGGTTGCAATATAGGGTGAATTATAGTAAGTGTTTCATATAAATAAAATAAAAAATATGTGGAGAATATAGAAAAAAATACAAATTAGCGAGAGAGGGAGAGATAAGAATACGCCAAAATAATCCATAGAATTGTACCTTAAATCAGATAAAAAAGTATATATGCCAGAAAATAGTTATTGATTGATTGATTTCTAAACGGTTGTTATTTTAAACCAGTTGAAGTCTGTCCTTTTTTAAATATAAGTTATTTTGTTTCAACATTTGCCAAACTTCGGAACCATACATTAATTACCGGCCCATTATAGTGTTGTATTCTTTTATGGTGTGGTTTTCTCATAATACTGTGGTCAGTGCTGCTATGACCTATTTTCCTTTAGTTACTCTGTATTTAATTGTCTTCTTGCTTCGTCCCCTTGATGTTAATTTTATGCCTAGCTATCCTACACATTCCTTACATTTAATTTTTTCACCTTCTCTTCCTATGAATATATACTGCGTATTTTTAATGGTGACTCATAAATCCTACTTTCAGTATTCCTGTAATAGACAGACAGAAAATAAAAAGAGTTGAGTTCTGTAAGTATTTAAGTGTAATAATTGACTTTGGTGGAGAAATCATATTGACTAACTAGCGGACCCGACAGACGTTGTCCCATGTAAACTTTTAAAAATTAGCTGTAACAATATAATCTGAACGCCATCTATCAGACGTAACTGAAACTAAAGCACACTCTTGAATATTTCACACAGCGACTACAGCGCAGTCTGCCGGATCCTATGTAAGTTGTGCTAACATCAACAAGAATTTTTAAAAAATAATTTAACTAAAAAAACAATATCTAGTTGACCGTATTGTGAATCTAAACCATCCTCAAACCCCCTGGAATACACACAAAAAATTTCATCAAAATCGGTCCAGCCGTTTAGGAGGAGTTCAATGACTAACACACGTACGTACGATTTATATATATATATATATATATATATATATATATATATATATATATATATATATATATAATTTACATAATATATAATTTGGTCAAGTGCGAGTTGGACTCGCATACTTAGAGTTCCGTACCACCTTCAAGATTCGAATATTCCAGTTTCAGACAAGAAGGGAATGAGTGCATTTTCTTATACTTACCCTTATATCTTTTAAAGGAAGCGTTTTAAATTTATAAAAAATATACACTTTGATTTTACACACATAGACTTTTTATTTTCTCTGCTTTAGGATTCGCTTGATTTTTATCAAAATTTGGCCCCCAAAAAGTAACATTAGAGTTTTATTTTACTCATAAACTTTCAGAAATGCCTTTTATAATCTACTGTCTGAGTTTTGAGGCTCTGTAGATTGGAAGAAAAACGGCAAAATAGGTCAAAGGTTAAATTATAAATTATTAAATCTGTTATTCAAATTATTTAAAAATATAAATAAAATATATTTTTCAAATTTTAAATAGTGTAGCTTCTAAAGTGGGAATTAAGTCGATGTTTAATATTTTTAATATCTTTTATACAAATGATTTAAAAATATGATATATTTGTAATTCACATAATGAGCTTTTTACCTGATATATTACATGATGCGTTTGAAAATTGAGTCTTTATTTTCCATTTAATTGTATAATTTGTCCCTAAAATTACTATGGGGGTTTTCTAGTAATTTATTTTCCGTTTAATTCTATTATTTGAAGGCCAAATAAGAGAATTAGGTATTTTTTTTTCATATTTTTCCTATAAACAAAAAAAATGAGGTCTTAGAGTTTGGGGAATAACGGGGAGAATAGGTAATTTTTTTAAAACATTTTTTTAATATATTTTAAAATATTCATTTAAAAAAAAATAAAAAAAATATTTGTACCTATTCGTCATAATGAGCCCTGGAATTTGATATATTACATGACCCGTTAGAAACAATTATAATTTTTTATTTTCAATTTAATTCTATAATTTGCCCCCCAAAATGAATATTAGGGGTTTCTTCTTATTTTTCCAGTAAAGTTCAGGTGAGGGGCTATACTTCCAGTTTTTCAAAATTTTTCAGCTTATGGTTTCGGAGATAAGGGGGGGAATGAGTAAATTTTTTTATATTTTTGTTAATATCTTTTAATTAATTTATTTTAAAAATATGAAAAAAATATATTTGTTTTCGTCGTAATGAACCCTTACATTTGATATATAACATGATGGGTTAGAAACAATTTTAATTTTATATTTTCCATTTAATTTAATTTAATAATTCTCTAATTGGCCCCCCAAAATTAAAAGTAGAGGTTTCTCCTTATTTTTCCAGTAAACTTCAGGCCAGAACCTATAAATTTGTTTTTTTTTTCAAAACTTTACGTTTTATAGTTTCGGAGATAAGGGGGGGAAAGGGTAAATTTTGGTATATTTTCGCTAATATCTTTTAAAATATTTTTTTAATATGAAAAAAATATATTTGTGTTCCTCAGAATGAGGCCTTTCATTTGATATATTACATGATGCGTTTGAAATTTTTTTTATTTTTAAATTTTTATTTAATTCTATAATTTGCCCCCCAAAATTAACATTGATGGTTTCTCCTTAATTTTCCTGTAAAGTTCGGGCAACGCTCTATATTTCCTATTTTTTTTCAAAATTTTAGGCTCAATAGTTTCGGAGATCAGGGGGGAACGGTCGATTTTTTTAGTTTTTTCCCCCAGAAGTACCCCTAAAATCAAATTTTTTTCTTTTACGATATGTACTCCTGATCGGGTCACCAAACTATAGATTGATAGCAAATTTCAACCTCTTCCGTCCAGTAGTTTAGGAGAAAATGGCTGTGATGTGACAGAGGCAGAAATCCTGAGTGATATTATAAGGGTATCCGTATATTGTATATATATATATATATATATATATATATATATATATATTGTATATACGGAACCCTAAAATAAAGATAATAAAACTTTCTTGTTTGCTGTTCAAAAGTCTGCAAAAATAATGACAGCCGGTTTTGTTATAACCAACTCTAATGTGTGTCTGTAAAAATTGACATCGAAAATGTCCATGCCAACAGCGACATTTTTAAATAACACCAAAGAATATAATCAATATATATATATATATATATATATATATATATATATATATATATATATATATATACTCCATAGCCCCTTTATCTGTGAATTGTAAGAGTTTCACTATCTTGCAATCATATAGGTCTTTGTGAATCTCTCGTGTTATTTGTTGAATATTAGATATTATATAAAAATAAAGCATAATCGATATTTATTTTCATTATACAATGTATAGTGATATGGCATAATTAGATAGACTTTATAATTCTAATTAATTCTGTTTGTTTTCAATTTTAGATATTATCAAAAATAAAGTACTTCACTTTTAAGCAAAATTCATATTTGTTGACAAAGCTCTTATATAGTTGAAAACGTGGCATATAATGATTATAGTGTTAGATTCAGACCGAGCAATTTTTTCTATGAAGAATAACTTCTTTTCTAAATATTATTCATAAGAAAGCTATCCATTTGATTCTAACTTATGAAGGCACACTTTATATAGAGAGGCGAGACCAAATGAGAACCTCTATTATGAAGTTGGTGAACTGACATTCGTTTTGATTTAATTCCAATTTAATTTCAATTTGTTACAGCCCAGGTATCGAACCGAGACATGTGCTTTTTTTAATACCGCGCCTTCGCCAAAGGACGTTTTTGTCGATTTTCTAAAAAATGGGATGATCTATGTTATTGAATTAAACATTGGATCTCTTCGGGTTCTCCATCAACATAATCCAGTTTAAATGATCCAAATTTCTTGAGACGGTTTCGAGTAATCGTCGAGCACACCTTATTTTTTGAAATCGATTAAAAATAATGTAAAGATAATTCGGAAAATATTTTTAAATCGCACAGGGTGTCTGCAACTTTTCATTTTGATTATTTGAACTTCATTCTTTTACTTTTATGTTTTTTTGGGCAATAACACCACAATCTAAATAAAACGACGTATATTGAATGAAAACCAAACGTTTCAAAGTCTATTCTGACTTCGTTGTCAATGGCTTTATATTTATTGATATATTTGCAAAATGAAAATTGCATCAATAAATATAAAGCCATTGACAACGAAGTCAGAATAGACTTTGAAACGTTTGGTTTTCATTCAATATACGGCGTTTTATTTCGATTGTGGTGTTATTGCCCAAAAAAACAAAAGTAATCAAGAACATGCCACAAACAACATTTAGAAGACAAATTCATTCTTTTAATCTCACATTCTTTAAATAAAGCTGTATGTATGGGTTATTAAGAGATTTTGTGAACAAAACAAAATGTTTAAAATTTTATTTGTGTATATATCTATTAAACTACAGCATTTGCTATTAAGAGGAATGAAAAATACTCTGTTTGAATACCTCCTAAAACAGTGCATAAATTACAGTAGCAATAAATGAGTAAAAAAAGTTAAACGTTCATCGCATTTATTAACATCAACTTTTATTGCGTGTTGTTCTCATCAAATGGCAGGTTCTGCGGGCACTTCGTTAGCGTTATGACCAAAGACGAGTACAGTTATAATCAATGATAAATCTTTTGATACAATGTATTTTAACAACAAAACGCCATTCTTGTACGATGAAGATGCAGTAGAAGCTCAACTTTGAGATTCATTTAAGTTAATTAACCTTATGACCTTATTAATGCAGTAATTTACGATGTGGCGTGGACTTCTCGTCTGTCGTTGACAATAATAAATTGTTAAAATAATAATAATAATAATAATAGAAGAAATAATAATAGAAGAACATGGATGGATCCCGTGTGGTGGCCGGGTTAGAATAGCACCACGGTATCCACCGCCTGTCGTATGAGGCGACTAAAGGGGCAGCTGTCCGCTGACCTACTACCTAGCTTTCCTTCCTTCTCCACAACCCGCACGGGATGGTCTGGTTTAAATCATTCCATCTGGGAAGTGACAACCCCACGGGTCCGAGTTACCTGGGTCACCAGGGTCAATTGGTGACAACACCCATGAAAATGGAGTTAAGAAATAGATGCCTCGGAAAAGAGCCGCTGCCTGGGGATCGCCAGGGCATGTCTGGAGCCGGCGCTGGACATGACAACATGCGGGACGTCGGTGGTAGGGTGCTGAGGAGGCGGGCCCCTGCCGTCCAAAGAGCTACAGCCCAAGAACCAGAAGAACCACAAGAACACTCACCAACACAGTCACAACAACAACGTGACCATCACCAACGGAGTCAAACGAGAACGAGAACTCCACCCGCAGAAAGTGTTGCGCAGGATCAACAGCCAGCGCTCACTCGAGCGGGACTGAAAAGACAGCGCATGAAATGGACTGGCGCCATGAATGAATTTATAATGCGCACGTTTTACAGAATTACGAACCTTGGCCAGGACAAGACTGGATATCGCCAAATACTCCATCAAGAGTTCTGTCGTGAGTACCCAGAGCTTCAAGTTACTGAACAGAGAGTCGCAGATCAATATCGTGTCATCTTGAGAAATGGCCTTATTTCGCCTGAACAACTGGACACAATAAAGAGCGAAGTGGAGCGCGAACTATTTGGTCGAAATACAATCGATCCAGAGCCGGAAACACCTATGGCACAAAGAGCGGACGAGACTCAAGAACTACAGCAAGAACAGCCAACCAACGCTGACCTGCTTGAGAAGATCCAAGCAGGAATGGAAGGAGCTCTTAGAGAGTATAATGGAACAGATCCACTGACTAGACCAGCTCTTCCCAAACTAAGATCATCTAAGAAATTGGGTATCGTCTTGCAGGCTATGGACAAATTTATCTTGCCAACCTATGTTTTAGGTGCTAATACGTTAGAGTCGCTACACACAATCATCTACTGTGCTGCAACTGCCATCTGCAGAATAATTGGGGTCGCAGTAAGACCAAAGCAAGACCCTCTCCAATTTAGACAAACCCCTCGAATACCACCTTGGCAAAGAAGACTTGAAGGGAAAATCAATTCTCTTCGGAAAGACGTTGGAAGACTGACCGAGTACCAACGAGGAGTCAGGAACAACAGAATAGAAAGGCTTGTCAAGACTATCATGGACAATAACCGAATACACTCACAGTGGGATGGAGAAAACATCACATCTCAGCAATGTCTGGACAGCCTACGACAAAAGCTCTCCGTCTACACAAGTCGATTGAGAAGGTACAAAACCAGTAACCAACGGAAACTAGACAACACACTCTTCCGACAATCAGAAAAAGGGTTTTATAGAAAACTTAACAACAACAATAATAATGAAGCCCCTAGTTACCCCAGTAAAACAGACATCGAGGAATTCTGGAAAACACAGCTTTCCACAACAATCTCCTATAACTCCGGAGCCAGCTGGATTAATGAGAAGGAGGCTGCATCTCAGAACTGTGAGGCCATGCAACACCAACCATTTACAACGGAAGATACATCCAACATAATGAAGAACCTCCATAACTGGAAAGCACCAGGACCAGATGGTGTACAAAATTACTGGATAAAGAAACTGTACGCAACCCACGAAACACTAACAGCCCTTATAAATGACGTAATTGCCCACCCACACAAGATGCCTAGTTTCCTAACGCATGGTACTACATACCTCTTACCAAAGGACGACCTATGTGCACAGGACCCAGCAAAGTACCGACCAATCACTTGCCTTCCAACCTTATACAAACTCATAACATCATGCATTAATCATCGCATTTTCAAACATTGTGAACTGAACAACATAATTACTCAACAACAAAAGGGATGTGCGAAAAATTCGATGGGTTGCAAAGAACAACTGATAATTGATTCCGTTGTCTGCAATCAAGCCCACGCCAAACGACGTAATCTCTACATGGCATATGTAGACTACAAAAAGGCCTTTGATTCAGTTCCACATGATTGGCTCATTAAGGTGCTGAAACTCTATAAAGTGAATAATTGTATTATTAACTTTTTAGAACATGCCATGGCCACCTGGCAAACCAAAATCTCACTGAATGAAGCCAACTGTTCGATACAAACTGACCCTATTCCAATCAGAAGGGGTATATTCCAGGGAGACTCTCTTAGCCCGCTGTGGTTCTGCCTTGCCATGAACCCTCTCTCAAACAAACTGAACTCAACTAATTTTGGGTTCAGTCTCAAACACAACAACGTACAAGCATTAAAGATAAACCATTTGTTATACATGGACGACTTAAAGTTGATGGCAGCTACAAAACAACAGCTGCATGATATGCTTAAAATGGTAGAAGGGTTCTCTAGTGACATCCATATGAAATTTGGCCTAGACAAATGCCGAATTATTAATATTGTTAAAGGCAAAATACAGCAGGGGCACTTCGAAATGGGAGATGGCACCTCAATTGAATCTATGGGGAAGGTCATACTTATAAATACCTTGGAATAAAGCAGGCTCAACGTATTGATCACATGACTATGAAAAAGGACCTAACAGCAGAGTTTTATAGAAGGGTAAGACGACTGTTGAAAACCAAACTAAACAGTAAAAATCTGTTTCAGGCTATTAACACCTATGCGTGTTCAGTGCTCAGTTACTCTTTCGGTATAGTTAATTGGTGCAAGACTGACATTGAACAATTACAACGAAAAGTTCGAGTTTTACTAACAAAAGCTCAAAATCACCATCCAAAGAGCTCTGTCGAACGTACAACTTTGCCACGGTATGAAGGAGGAAGAGGATTGGCAGATCTAAGTAAACTATTAGATCAACAAATTTCTATTTTGCGTAGTCATTTCCAGAAACTCGCAGAATTTTCTGATCTACATAGAGTCATGTGCCAGGTTGATGACTCAACACCACTGCGACTGACACAGCAACATGTCCAATTACACCACCAGACCACAGATCAGAAACTGCTGAAATGGAAAGAGAAGCCCCTTCATGGAAGACATATAAACGACATCAACCAAGATTATCTCGACAGTGCAGCGTCGAACTACTGGTTGATCTCTGGTCATATGTTCCCTGAAACGGAAGGCTTTATATTGGCAATCCAAGATCAAGTAATTCCAACTAAGAACTACCTAAAGTACATCGTTAAAGACCCTTCCATTAACAACGATAGATGCAGGTACGGTTGCCAAACATCTGAATCTATCCAGCATATCACAGGAGGTTGTCAAGCGTTCGCTGCAACTGAATACAAAGAACGACACGATGCTGTGGCAAAAATACTTCACCAGGAACTAGCACTGAAACATGAATTATCACAGTCGGTAAGATTACCATACTATAAATATAAACCAGAATCTGTTTTAGAAAATAACAACTACAAGCTGTACTGGGACCGCACGATACTGACCGATCGGTCTGTTGCTCACAATAGACCAGATATAGTTTTGGTAGATAAAGTCTCTCGGAAAACAACTTTAATTGACATAGCAATTCCCAACAACAATAATATCAATATCAAGCAGGCTGAGAAAATAACCAAATATAGAGATTTGGAATTTCAAATAAAGACTCAGTGGAACATGAACAACACACGAACTGTACCAATTGTTATGTCAACGACAGGACTAGTCCCAAAACATCTCTTAAACAATTTAAAATACCTCGGTCTGGACGAACACCTTTACAAACAAATGCAAAAAGCCGTCCTGTTAGGAACAGCCCGGACGGTCAGAAAATTTATGGGGAACTGCAGCCACGACGCCAACCACGGGCCTGATAACCTGGCAAGGGCTCCCACAGAGCTAAACCCTTTTGATATGTAGTATATCTGGGGTTTAGTGAATTTTCCCCTAAAGGCACACTATGTACTATGTGTGCCTTAGAGGGAGTGTGATGCCATACATTGTATGGTCAAGTCGAAGAACATGGAAAAGCAGTTCCTTTATATGATAGACACAAGTTAAAAATTTCATTCTTTTTAACGAAAGTAACTGAAAAGGAGGTACGGGAGGTTATTAAAATATTAAAAATTAAAAGAAGCCCAGGTTTTGACGAAATACAAACTGAAACAATCAAAACACTGAACAATGAAGTTGCTTCATTATCATTAATTACCAACTTAGTAAATAATATCTTCCATACACGGGATTACCCAACAGAATTCAAAAAGACAATAGTTGTCCCAGCAAATGGCAGCAAAAAAACTCATAACAAATTGCAGACCAATCTCTCTAATAACCACATTTACAAAAATTACTGAAAAACTCTTAAAAATCAAACTAAATTCATTCTTTCAAAAATTTGATGTTGTCAGCAAAAAATAGTTCGGATTCAAGGAAGGTCTTTCAACTGCAGACGCCATTGCTTCATTAATAAATGAGATTTACAAAGCTGTTGATGAAAATTAACCCTGTATATGCGTATTCTTAGATACTACTAAGGCCTTTGACACAGTTCCACATCAACAACTACTAGAGGTTTTAGAAGATGCAGGAATAAGAGGTAAGGCTCTAACTATTTCAAAATTACTTAAGTAACAGAGAACAAGCAGTAAGATTGCAACCTACCACAAGCGGATGGAGAAAAATGAAAATGGCAATACCCCAAGGAACAATACTTGGTCGCTTTCTATTCTCTTTGGCCATAAAGAGTTGTTGTTCAGTTGTTGTTCACTATAAATACGTCGACAAAGATCTTCAGTTTTGCTGATGATACAGCCATTGTATACAGATTGATTCATGGTTGTCGCTAAAAAACATGCCAGAACATGATTTAAAAAATTTTACTGATTGGTTTCAATACAAACGCCTTACAATAAACTACATTATGTACCCTTCACTAGCTACAAAAATAATCTTCCAGATTTCCCAAAACTGCTTATAAATGATGCACACGAAATAAGCAAACAAATATTTAGGAGAAACCATCGATTCTCACCTACGTTGGGAGTTAAATATCAAAAATGTCAGCAATACATTAAGACATCTAATATACAAATTTAGGTTTCTCAAAAATATACTGACACTAAGCGAACTAAAAACTTTGTATTTTGCTCTAATCGAGAGTAGATTACAATATGGAATACTTTCTTGGAGTGGAACTGCTAAAAACCATTTAAAAAAGTTGCAAAACAGCTACAAAACAGGGTAATAAAGATAATTTACAGAAAAGGTATATTACATGACACTAACCAATTATACACAGAAGCGGGCCTTCTAGATCTTAGGCAATTATATACTTACAATGTATTGATATTTACATATAAAAATAGAAACACATACTTAAAAAAAAAGCAAATTCACATGTTCAATACAAGAGGCAAAGAAAAACTAATAGTACACACATTTGCTCAAAAATCCATTGGTCAACGAGTCTACACATATTTAAGCAGTAAGATCTATAACTTACTCCCAGACATGTACAAAATTAATATGCTAAGGATTAACTCCCTCACTTTAATCAAAAAAGTAATGAAGAATATCTCAGACAAGTGGTCAGACAAATTATTCATGATATTAATGACTGAAACATTAGAATGTATATCCTGGACACTAAATAATCAGTAGGTATATATAATAGGTTGAATATTTAATATTGGTTCGTTTATTTCATTTAATGCGGCGGTATCCCATCTTGCTGAAACCATATTGTATTGGCAGGAACTTGTGGGTTTACTGGATCAGGATATAAGTTTGTCAAAGTTGGCACGACATTATTTTGGAGCAGTTCTAAATATTTATCTCCATTCAAGTTGCCATCAATGAAAAAGGGACCTACGATTTGATTTCCAACAATTCCAGCCCAAACATGAACTCTTCAGGACATTGCGCATGTTTCTCTGTCATCCAGTGAGGTTTCTCATAGACCAATAGCGGCAATTTTGAGGATTAATATGACCGTGAAGTGTAAATGTGCTCTCATCAGAAAACAAAACTTCTTCTAATTGGATCACATTGTTATCTAACTTTACCATCATTTGCTCACAGAAGTACGTTCTCCTATCGAAGTCGTCTTCCATAAGCTCCTGAGTCAGCATCATTTTATAGGGATGCATTTTACTTTTCTTTAATATTCGAAAAATTTATGTGTTGCTAACGTTGAACAGTGGGACTGCTTCTCGACCAGAATCATTTGGGTTTTCTTGAAACTCAAGTAAAAAATCCAATTTCGTATTATCAGGCAGGAATGGTTTTTGCTTACTATCTTAATATCAAGAGCTAAATGTGAAATGTGTATTGAGTGTAATGCAGCGAATTTGTGAAATAAAATAATTTTCTTTAATTAATGTTAATTTTTGTAATAAATCTGAAAACAATTAATATTTTCCAAAGAATTGAATGTAGGTGTAGGATATTGAACACGAATTATGTCTAGAATTTTCTGGTGAATCCAAAAAATAAAAAATATACAGGGGCTTCCTTTAAAATAAAAAAGTTGGTATTGGTCACTGTCACATGACACACCCTATATAATTTCTTTTGTTGAAAAAATGCGCATTTAAAAATACAAATCGACGTGTCCAAGCGTTTTTTCCAAAAAGCCCTCCTTTATTCGTTATCGAATTCATTCCATTTTGCCGTTCCACACTCTATGAAGACAAATTGACAACATGCATCTTGAAAGCGGTTAATTAAAATATATTTTGAAGAAATAATAAATAAGGCTTACTTATTTTATGAACAAGATGTTTCGGATTTCTGTAAAACAGATCATTCCATGTCATTGAAAAAAAAAAAATGGGACCAATCTAGAAGCCTATTCGATAAAATGAAATCAGAATTATCGGAATCGGTTCATAATTCATGAAGATCCATGTAAATATGGATAAGAAGAGCATAAACAAATAGGTAAGTTCAAAACCGTTACAACATTTTCTCCACTATAGTTCTGCTTGTTAAAAACTGTTTGTCCACTTACAAAGTAATACAGGGTGAGTTTTTTTTGATGATCAGTATGGGGATCTCGGAAACTAGCGGAGATAGAGCAATGGTTAAATTGGGAAAGATTTGCAGTTTTACTGGCCCAATTTAATGACACTTTCGGATTTTTGTATAAAATCATGGCATACTAGATAATTTGAAAAAACGAAATTTTGCCCATTTAGTCATATCCCTCTAGCTCCTTTGTTTTTGATTTTATAAAAAAAGTATAATTATCAAAATTGAAGAGAATTGTATCCCGAATATGATTGTCATGTCACCGTTTGCGTGACAGCTCTCGTTTTCGAGATATGACACAAATTTATCTTTTTTTGAATGGAAACCATAGTTGTCTATGACCTCAAAAAATTGGACATTTTAAGAGCTTTTAAACGATATAATACTCGATATAGTTATTCATAAAAATAATGGAGTTATGGATGCTTTTCTCTCTTATTTTCACTTTTAACGTAGGTAAACATAAAATAGATTGATTTATTAGGAACTATTCCAAAAAACATTGAACGATTTTTTTATTAGGTATATCAGATATAACGAAAAAACTAAATAAGTAGGTACTTACTAAAAACTTAAGAAATTAAAGTACATAATAATGGTTACAATTTATGTTCGAAAAGTCCACCATTGTTATTTAGACAAAAATTGTATCTTTTTAAGATTTACATTACCGTTTTCCTCACAGACCGCCTATCAATTTCTTCAATTGCTTCTAATACCGCCTCCCTTAGTTCACAAACTGTCTCATACTTTCTTTTGTATACTTTGTTTTTTAGCGCACCCCATAAATAGAAGTCTATAACTGCCAAATTGGGAGGCCGGGGTAGCCATTCGCGTGGGCCATTTCTTCCTATCCAAGAGTTTAGATAGATATTATCTGAGTGTTGTCTTACTAATAACGAGTTATCAGCAGGTGCTCCATTATGTTGGAACCACTCAATTTCTAAACGAGTTCTCAAATTCAAATTATGCAACATGTCTTGAAAAGTGTATTGCAAGAAATGCAAGTAGCGCATCCCAGTAAGTGATTCGTCATAGATAAAAGGCCCCATAATAGTAGACCCTATGATACCATACCAAACATTAAAACCAAATTTTATCTGGGGTCGTCTTTGTTCTACATGGAAAGGGTTTTCGTTAGCCCAGATATGCTCATTGTGTCTATTGAACATACCGTAGTTAGTAAATCTAGTTTCATCTGACTATAACACCTTTAAAGGAAACTGTATTGTCAAGGCACATGTCTCTAAACCATGTACAAAACAAAATACGTCGATGTTCGTCATCAGCATGCAATGTTTGAGAAACTGAAAGTTTGTACGGGTAGAACTTGTGCGCTTTCAGTACCTTAACTACAGTTCGTTGAGATGTGCCAGCTTCTGCCGCAATCTCACGAGTTGATGTAGATGGATTTTGATTTACCGTTGCCAAAACATTTATTTGTGCTGCTTCGTTAATTTGATTACGTTCCTTTGGTGCTTTAGTAAAAGATTCATATCTGCGTAAACTATCGTAAAGCCTCTTAGATATACATAGAGCATGTTGACGACGATTAAAATATCTATGAAAGTATTCCTCAGCTGCACGAACTGAATTTTTATTGCATATGATATAACATTCCACCATATTCAGTTTTTCTTCTTTAGAATATTCCATTTTATCAGGAAAACTTGTCAATATCGACTGTCAGTTCAGCACTACTAATGGATTACTCTGAAATGAGGAAACGTCAAAGTGAAAACAATCTTTTTCATGGCTACCTACGTTAAAAGTGAAAATAAGAGAGAAAAGCATCCATAACTCCGTTATTTTTATGAATAACTATATCGAGTATTATATCGTTGAAAAGCTCTAAAAATGTTCGATTTTTTAAAGTCATAGCCAACTATGGTTTCCATTCAAAAAAAGATAAGTTTGTGTCATATCTCGAAAACAAATTCCCTTCAATTTTGATATTACACTTTTTTTATAAAATCAAAACAAAGGAGCTAGAGGGATTTGACTAAATCGTTTTTTCAAAATATCTAGTAAGCCATTAATTTTTACAAAAATCCGAAAGTGTCATTAAATTGGGCCAGTAAAACTGCAAATCTTTCCCAATTTAACAATTGCTCTATCTCCTCTAGTTTCCGGGCCCCCATACTGATCATAAAAAAAACTCACCCTGTATAATTTTTTTTGTTGAAAAAATGCGCATTTAAAAATACAAATCGACGTGTCTAAGCGTTTTTCCCAACACGCCCTCCTTTATTCCTTATCGAATTTATTCCATTTTGCTGTTCCACACTGTATGAAGACAAATTGAAAACATGCATCTTGAAAGCTGTTAATTAACACATAATTTGAAGAAATAATAAATAAGGCTAGTTATTTTATGAAGATTTTTCGGATTTCTGCAAAACAGGCCATTCCATCTCATAAAATATGGGACCAATCTGGAGGTCTATTCGATCAAATGAAATCAGAATTATCGAAAACGGTTCATAATTCATGAAGATCCATGTAAATATGGATAAGAAGAGCATAAACAAATAGGTAAGTTCAAAACCGTTACAACATTTTCTCCACTATAGTTCTGCTTGTGAAAAACTGTTTGTCCACTTACAAAGTAATATATTGACGTACATCTATAGCTCCTTAATTGGACGCTTAATAACGATTACAACTTATTGATTGAATTAATTTTTTGTTTATGTAAGATCTTGAGAAAGTTATGGACTACTTATCATAGCGAGTTCAATAACACGCGACATCGAAAAACTCCAGATGACTAATTTTTTTTCTGCAAATGCTTATCTTAAACGATCATTTTATTTGATTACGAAGGTAATCGAACCTTGTGTACATAACTTCATCCGCATGGATTTTTTCTCGCGACATTTGCATACTAGCGGCCAAGTTTTCCTAACGGACAAAAACTACTGCTATCATCTCACCGCCGCCCAATAAATAATGTAAATTGCGTTCGGTTGTTTTTTCTCTTGTTTCTTTCTTTATTTCTACTCGGTGGAACGGTGGGTGGGCGAGCATCGGTCACTTGTTTTCACTTACGTCACGTACTCGAAACACTATGCGATAGTACCGATTGGAGAGCAATAACTTTTTTATTGCCTGTTTAAGAGAACCATATCAAAAGTACTATACGTCATGTTTATCGGCAGCTGTCTTGTAAATTTACCGATGTCCTTAGGAATGAAAAGTTTGTTTATGTTTGACAAGATATACTGAAGTATTGTGGTAGTACGTTTTGAAGTTTATTATTAATTAATCAGTCTTTATCAAAGCTATGATGACACCCTTTAGTTATTCGTGAATAGACAGAAAATAATAGTAACTTAGGAATTTTATAAACAGTCCCAGTCGAACGTCCACTCCCCCCGCTTATTATTAAACGGTTATACTTAAACTAATGAATTTTGAAGAGTGAAAATAAACTGTTGTAAACTACTAGTGGTAACAAATGACCTACCAATAATAGATGACGTCACCGGGCCATTGTGTGTGTGTTTAGGCCATTTGATGGTTAGAGTAAATAAACAATATAATTATTGTTTCACATTTGCACTGTAATTAATTAAACGAATTCTTGCAGCAAGTGTTCAAAATGTGCTTCATCTACTTTCTGACAATAACGCATCCTATTAGTACCTTCTTGTCATACCCGTTCGAATGTGTTTATAATAATTTAATATACTCAAAAAATTCAACACAAAACCTACCTTGGCCTGCTCACAATTGCTAGGCGGCTGCTCTTCATCGAGAACATTTATGGGTATAGGGAAGAAATTAAAACAACAAAATTTATTTTCTATTAAGGGCTCCAATTAGTTAGTTAGAAAACCTGTAAGTGAACATACCTAAAAATTATTTCATACTGGCTATATCTATATGTATGTTCCTTTAAAATGAGTTATTCATCACTTTTCCAAAAGTCTGTATACAATACTTTCACTTATGTTCAAATCAAAAATTTCACTTTCCAATCGATAGGTTTGGGTATAATAAAAAAATGCAAAATGTATACAGAAGAGAATATAATAAAAAAATAATAAATAAGTATGGTATATAAAAAATAGTAAAAAATGCAATACTCTCTTCTTATTATTCAAACTGTGAATTTTAGTAAAGCTGCAAAAAAGTAATAGTGAAATTTAGTATATTTACAAAAACTATAGTGAAATTTAAAAAAATACGAGTATATATCCCAAGTTGATTCTATAATCAGAATCAGAACTTTATGATAAATATATTGGTATAAACTGTTAACAGAGGTACTCTACCTTTACATGGTCTTCAGAAAATTCTTACTACCAGATATGCATCAAAACTGTTACTTATACTGTACTTCTTAAATAGACTGTAGTAGCGGAAACTCAGAGCCAAGTATTTCCAAAATGCCTGCCATCATAACAAAATTTCATCCACCAATAGCTACAGAGTAAATAAATCCCATATGGTCAACTATAAAATAGCTATTTGATGAACAGCAAGGCAACAGACAAAAATAACTCCAAAAACCAAAAGGCTTTACCATCAAAAATTAAAGGCCTAACCGTAACACAATAGTTCCATTACACTTTCAGGCAAAAATTTCACCTTAAGATAACCAAATAGTTCCCTAAATCATACAGGCTCTGTAGTGACCTACCATAATCTATATATAAATAGGCAAAGACAAAACGATTAGGTACCATTTTCTCCTCTGTATCTCAACAGATTTTCTTCATTTTTGTTTTGTTTAGTAGCTATTGACGTCCTTCAGTGCAGATTGCTAATATAAATTTATAATATTGGTTCATTCATTAATTAAAATATAATAAAAATTCATTATTTACGTCCATACTGTCAACGCCTAACAACTGACAGTGCCGCTTATTTGATCTGTGCCTGTGGTGCCGCCGCCGCCAGACGGTCAAAACGCAAAACATTGAGTAATTATATATGAAGGGAGCGATCGTTAGATATATTCTTAGAGCATGGACTTCTGGAAGTGGCATGCAAGCGTTGTAATTGTTTACTGGTAAAATAGTTAATGTAGTAGATCAGTATTGATTTTTCGGACGCGTTGCAGTAACTTTCATATTAAATATTCTGTTTTTAATGTGAATTTAATTGTTTGATTAATATATTATTATCACCACCTTCCCAAAGATGTGTAAAAAATTGTCAGACAGCGGACAATAGAGGATCTATTAAATATGTAAGTTCTCCTAGGGTTTTTGGTCCTCTCTTTTATTTTATTATTCCTGAACTTGATTGAAACCGCAAATGACGAAAACTTTTAGGTTGCAAAGAACAATCCTCTAATTATTATATCGAATATTTTTTAGGAGCGGTTTCAGCTAAAAATTTGAGGGGTCATTCATTTGTCAAAAATATTTCGAACCCATATTTGATTACTCTTTATTTTCTTTTCATTTCAATAGATTTGTCGATATGAGTGAACAATTTTGGTCATTACATCTACTTCTCCGATTTCTCCACAAACGCTGTTTCTTATAAAAATATACTTTTTACAATTTTATGAAATATGGTCGAATTTCGACCACTGGGTGACCACTAGAATTCTATAAAAGACGTCTGTACCATAAAAATACGGTTCCATCATAAAAGAAACCTCCACCATGAAAAGGAACTCCGCCGTAAGATATCAATCTTCCATAAACAAGCCTAGTTCCACCGTGAGATATGAGCTCTACCTCAAGACCCTAAAATAATACATCGCACATGATGATTTTATTTCGACAAAATGGCTACACTAACCTCTGCGAAAAAAGGGTTATTCTCTTATCTGAGAATTTCTTTATCATCACCGTATCTTCCCAGTTAAGTTTTTATTGAAGAAAACATGTCCAACAATATGGTTTTCTGAACGATAATTATGGCTTCTCTGGTTTTTATTCTGTGGGAATAACACTACATCAACTTGAAAGTCTGTATATTTTAAAAAGTCCAAACGTTTCAAGGTCTAAATCAGACCCCGGTTTCAATGGTATTAACAAAAATGAACAAGAAATTAAATAATTAAAGGGATTCGGAATTACAAATTTCGTACATCGCAATTTGACATATGGTTTCCCAAAATGCCTGCCCAAACATTCAGTTTTTCTGGAAATTCAGTAAGTTTTTTGCAAAACATGTGCGGATTTGTGTCACTCCTATACTGTTTATTTTGTATTTTCACATTTTCATTTAGGGAAAAAGTACTTTCATCACTAAAACAAATGCTTTTTGGTTTTAATTAATTTTACTTGTCATAATTTCACAAAATTCCAGTTTTCTGTTCAGGTGTTGCATAAAAGCAAGTAACAATTAATAGAAAAACGTCAAATTTTGACAACTAACTAATCCAAACAAAATTAATATGGCTGAGTAGGTACTTTCAATACCTTTGAAATGAGCTTTCACTTGCCATAAAGTCTTATTTAAAATTAGTGGCCACAGTGGCCCTAAGACGTCATCTATTACTGTTACGCTATCTGCGACCACTAGTAGAAAAGGTTAAAAGAGTTCATTTTGACCCTCCAAATTGCATTAGTGTAGGTATAACCGTTCAAAAGATAGGATCTGGGACTGGCACTATATCCGGGATTGAATCCCAACCAAGCCAAGTTATTTTCAATCAATAAAAGATTGTCTCAGGCCTTCGAGTCAAATTGTTCTCACAAATTACTTTAAGTTTGTCTTATGTTGTTTCAAGAACTTATGTGCTTCCGAACAGCTAGTCAGATTATTTTCGTTTTCAGACCTTTCTCCACTTATTTAACCTTTGAAGACAAATTACTCTACCCTTTAATAAAAACTGCCAAAATTATGTCATTTTTCTCAGTCCTTGGAGCCATATATTATATTTCTTGTTCTACATTATTTAAGTTACTCAAAGACCTTTGGCTCAGAGGTCGTCAGTATTCTTAAATACAATTCTTCTCAAAACCTCGAATTCTCCAGTTCCTCAAATCTTCAAGTTTTTCTTTCTTAGGGTGTTTTTCATGAGGGCTCGGTCTTCCCTTCTTGTTTGGGTATCTGTTAAACACACTAAGAAAGAATGACACTCACATAGTTAGAAAAGCAATAAACAAATAACACGAAAAGAAAAAATGTTGACCAAGATTACGTGAGCCATGACAGAATAAAAAGAATCTACGGGTACATAACATCCTTACACTAGGACGGCCGACAGGCAACAGCTTTTCACGAGGACGGTCAACGGCCAACTCCCCTTTCTTCCGACAACTGACATCTCCCAAAGCCTACCAACTTATTTCTCAATTCTCATACCAACATCGTCTAAATTTCACTACATCAATGCTCGAAATGTCCCGTGCTCGACTCTACTTTTCTACCTCTTCTTCCCATAAATGCCATTAACCTATTTAGAACGTGTGATTACACCCTTAGCAATTCGCCTTGTACGTCAAGAAAATCTAACCAACAATCTTAACCTAGAATAACTAGTCATCAAAATAAACCAATACCAAATACAAAGCGAGAATATTTCCCAGCGAAAAACTCAATAAGCCTATCGCAATAACAAAAATGCTACAGAATAATAAAAAAGCTACGTGTTTACGTTTGAAGATAATTTTATACTATCCGTTGGTGTTAATATTCGAAGTCAATACTCGTGTTTTATTTACAAGAAAACAGTTATTGTAGATAAATGACACATCCAACGTCCAGTTTAGGCTCAGATATTTCTTCGTTTACTTTTTCTTTTGCGGGTTTATGGAATACACTGCTAGATATACTCTGCGGCAAAAATGTAATGTTACAGCTGGAAGAAGTCCCTTATTTTTGATCTGCAGATCTTAAATATATTTTTTCCCGGACGAACACAACATTTATACTGCAATGGACCAAAATCTGACGAGTAATAGAGAGATTGTGCCGCTGAAGACTTTTGATCCACATGTCATAAGAATTAGCCGAAAGCCACTCTCCATAAAAACTCTCTGCGGGTTTGATAGACACATTATATATTAAAACTTGTCTGCAAATTCATGAAGAATTCATGTTTGCAGATGTATCAGACCGTCTCAAGGATCTAATTTAGGACCACTGTTATTTTTAAAAATTCACTAGCGATTAACGCAGCTTATGTAATCGGTTAAGAATAATAACAAACTCTGGAAAAGGATCCTGACCCATGATATACACACCACACATATATGAGTGAAACATTTCCTGACCTTTGAGACTCTGAATGCATTAAGTCGAAAATTATTTATATGCAATTTAAATTACTTTAAAGATAAAGAACATGTAAGTAAATATTGTATTTTTTTCAATGTTTATTGCATTTACATCAGAATCTTTATAAATGCAGTTGTAAATATATGATTTATCGTCTTTACATGATGTAACGCATTTAAACTTGACCACCGTCAGTGACAGGAAGCTGTTAAAATGCTAGTATATTTTCCGGATTTATGGGTAGTTAACATTTAATCAAAATTATGACTTTATTATACAAAGCAATTTGTATCAATAAAATGGAAAATGAACAAGAAAGTTGGCAGTAATATAAATCACCTCCTTATGATCTTGAAGTTTTATAATAGATATTACCTAATCATCGTCAAGATGTTTACACAGGTGTTGATAAGCATAAGTGCATTTGATGACAGCAATATGATGGGACATCTTTTAAGGTTTTAAGATAGATATATTATTTTTTATTAGTTGGTAAATAAACTTAATTATTTTATCTTAATACCAAATCTTTATTTTTCCAACCTAATGGCACACTATGGGTCAAATAGCATTTTTTTAACAGAACCTAACGTCTTCACGAAAAATATAGATATGGAAACATTTTTTTCTTTAATTGAACCTTGAATTTTGCAAATTAGGGGACACTTATTTAGAATGTCATCATCCACTATTATGGGATGAAAATGAGGAGTGAATTGGTTCATGTTTCAATATTCGGTCTTTTTAGGGTTCCGTACATACAATATACGGATATAACCTTATAATATCACTCTGCCTTTGTCACATCACAGCAATTTTCTTCTAAACTACTGGAAGGAAGAGGTTGAAATTTGCTATCAATGTATAGTTTGGGGACCCGATCCGGAGCACATATCGTAAATGAAGAAATTTTTATTTTAGAGCTACTTCTGGGGGGGGGACTAAAAAATCGACTGTTCCCCCCCTGATCTCCGAAACTACTGAGCCTAAAATTTTGAACAAAATAGGAAATATAGATCGTTGCGCGAACTTTACAGAAAAAATAAGGAGAAACCATTAATATTAATTTTGGGGGGCAAATTATAGAATTATATTAAATTTTAAAATTTTAAAATTTTCAAACGCATCATGTAATATTTCAAATGAAAAGTCCCATTCTGAGGAACACAAATATATTTTTTTCATATTAAAAAAAATTAGTTAAAAAGATATTAACGATAATATACCAAAATTTACCCATTCCCCCCCCCTATCTCCAAAACTATAAAACGTTAAGTTTTGAAAAAAATTGAGGTATAGGGTCTGACCTGAAGTTTACTGAAAAAATAAGGAAAACCTCTAATTTAATTTTGGGAGGCAAATTACAGAATTAAATGGAAAATATAAAATTAAAATTGTTTCTAACGCAGTATGTTATATATCAAGTGAAAGGGCTCATTATGATGAAAACAAATATATATTTTCCATATTTTTAAAATAAATAAATTAAAACATATTAACAAAAATTAAAATTAAATTTAAAAAATTACCCATTCCCCCCTCTTATCTCCCAAACCATAAGCTGTAAAATTTTGAAAAAAAATAGAGGTATAGCTCCTCACCTGAACTTTACTGAAAAAAAAGGAGAATCCCCTAATATTCATTTTGGGGGGCAAATTATAGAAATAAATGGAAAAAAATATTATTGTTTCTAACGGACCAAGTAATATATCAAATCAAAGGGCTCATTATCAGGAATACTAATATATATATATATATATATATATATATATATATATATATATATATATATATATATATATATTAAATAAATATTTTAAAATATAGTAAAAAATATATATTTAAAAAATTACCCATTCCCCCCTTTATCCCCCAAACTATAAGACCTATTTTTTTTGTTTACAGGGAAAATACTAAGAAATCCCTAATTTTAATATTGGTGGCCAAATTATAGAATTAAACGGAAAATTAAAAAATATTTTTTAACGCAACATGCAATACATCAAATGAAAGGGTTTATTATGAGGAATACAAATGCAGATTTTTCATATTTTTTAAATTAATTCTTTACAAGATATTAACATAAAGATATAAAAAATTCTCATTTCATGCTTTATTTCCGAAACCATACTACTTAAAATTTTGAAAATAATTAGGGGTACTGGGGCTCACTTGAAATCTTGAAATTTATAAGAAAAATTATTAGAAAACTCCCATAGTAATTTTAGGGACAAATTATACAATTAACTGGAAAATAAAAATTAAATTTCCAAACGCATCATATCAGATAAAAGGCTCATTATGTGAATTACAAATATATCTTTTTTTTAAAACATTTGTTTAAAAAATATTAACACAAATTCCCACTTTAGAAACTACACTATTTAAATTTTGAAAAATATATTTTATTTGTACATATTTTTAAATAATTTGAATAACAGATTTAATAATTTATAATTTAAAACTTGACCTATTTTCCCTATATCTTCCAATCTACAGAGCCTCAAAATTCAGACAGTACTCTAATGTTAAATTTGGGCCAAATTAGAAAATTAAATATATTTGTATTTTTATAAAAATCAAGCGAATCCTGAAGCAGATAAAATAAAAAGTCTATGTGTAGAAAATGAAAGTGATATTTTTTATAAATTTAAAACGCTTCCTTTAAAAGAGATTAGGCTAAATATAAGAAAATGCACTCATTCCCTGCTTTTCAGAAACTGGAATATTAGAATCTTGAAGGTGGTACGGAACCCTTAGTATGCGAGTACAATACAATACAAATATTGTTGTTTTTAATTATAGCATTATTAAAATAAATCAGACAAATGTTTATCTAAAAAATATAGGTGAAAATGGGGGTGAGAAGGTAAAAATGGGTGGTGGGCAGGTGAAAACGTGAAAAATAGCCAAAAAATACTGTTTATGGATTCATTGACAGCTCCCACGGTTCTAAAATTGATTTTATTAATCATTTCCCGTTTACCGTTACCATTTTTAACAATGGGAATGAAAAACGGGATATGGGTGCAAAAAAAAACAAAAATCGTCGAGGCCTTAAGTGAATTATTTTGAATATTTGAGAGATCATTATAGTTTGATTTTTGCTATTTCAAGGGGTTATTGTTTTCGAAGTAGGTATGCCCTAAATGATTAGACGCAATGCATCACATTCACATTTTTCATCACTCATATTTTTTGATGATGCAGCATTCCTTGGGTACATATTAACAGAAAAATATTTAACTATTGCTTTCGTGAGAGAAAAATATTATTTTGGATTTTGTGGCAGAGTGGAATAGTCCATGATAACACTTGATTTATGTTAAGCATCAATCCATCGGCTGGAGAGATTTACTTTGACTGTTTTTTATATAACATTTTATTCTAGAATGCCCTTAAAATGGCAAAAATCGAGAAGAAGGATCTAACTAAACGAATTTGACGAAAAACATTCACAGTAATTGACTGAAAATATTCATTTACGAGATTCCTCAACGATGCTTTTTGTTTTTTTTTTCAAACGCATACTCCCGTTTTCATCCCTATAGTAAAAAATGATAACGATTTCTACAATAAGAAATGAAAACCGTGTTCAGCGCCCAATGAATCACTATTTTTTTGGCGATTTTTCACGTTTTCACCCGCTAGGCTGTTATTTCTAACTTCTCAGCCCCCATTTTCAGCAATATTTTCGGGAGCATGACTTTCGAACAAATATTTTTCTTACCTATGTTAATAATCCTTCAATTAAAACAACATGTGTATAAATATCTCTATGTGTCTTTGAGATATACCATTAACAAAAGAAAAAAAACACCACATTTTCAAATGTGCACTATTTCACCGTTCTTTTCACCCCTATAATAGTGGATGATGCCGTTCTGAATAATTTGCCCTTATTCTACATAAGCCAAGGTTAAATTTTAGAAAAAAAGTTTTGATATCTCTATTTCACTCAAAATATTAGGTTTACGCTAAAAAATGGTATTTGAGCTACAGTGTGGCGTTTTAACCCAAATGATACTTTACTATAGTTAATAATATTTTAGTTGCTTCAAGTGGCTTACTAAATTTGGTTTTCCTTTTTATCAATCTTCTAACATCGCATTCATTCCATCAACATTTTCAACGTACATTCTAAAACGTACAGTGGGGTCCCAAAGTAACCAATAAATACATTTTTACGTAGTTATCGGTGTAACTACTCACTGACAAAGAAATCTCAACACCTAGAAGGGATGCTTAAATTTAATATTGTTGTGGTAAAACATTGATGCTATAGTAAGGATTAAATTACTAAAATTTGAATAAATAGTTTGTTAATAATGTGTTTGTCTACCGCAGTTATCTATATACTTCTCAGCACGTTCTGGTATTGATTAAATAAGATGGTCTATTTGTTCTTGAGGAATACTATCCCAAGCTACCTTTCTTAGAATCTCCAAAGTCCGTGGAAGCTAGGATGAATTTCCGTATCTTCTACCGATCATATCCGAAACATGTTCTATGGACGAATGATCGAGGGATTTGAATCATATGGGTCCCATCAAAAATGTTTAAACTAACTCAAGCAACATAAGTCGAGCATTATCTTGTTAAAATATGAGATCCATGAGGTAAGGGAGTACCTACAGCTCCACTACTTCCCGAAGATGACGTTGCGCTGTCATGTTGTCTTGAACAAACAATTCGATTACTTTCCCAAGTACAATAATTAATCTAAAACGTCTTTTTCGAATGTTTTACCCAAAAAAACTGTACGAATGCAACGATGGACTTGAAAAATCTCTCGAGTTGCATTCTTAACATTCAACATTTGTCTAATAAGTATTTTATGTTTGCTTACATCAAGCCGACGGACGAGCTAGATCTTGAGGAGTGTTCGGTATGAAGCAGTTAGGCGTCACCATGTTCGGAACTATGTGCTGCATCCAAAAACTGGCCATAGCTGAGACTGTGTCTTTATCGTCTTTTTCGATCCTCAGAGCGTCATTGAAAGAGCAGAGGGCATTTTTTGCTGCATCCTGCAAGCACGGCCAGTGTTGTGTCTGAATAGCGATAACTTTTTGCAACGTAAGTATAGCGTTCGAACAAGGCACTCGAGACATCCCAATCAAAAATGAGTATTTTTGGAACCCGGTGTTCACGTTGTAACATTCTCGCTGCGATGGCCACGGAATTGAAAAAGCAAAAACCCATCGCTTGTTGAACTTCTGCATGATGTCCGGGCGGTCTGACGATTGCGAAACCGTTTTTAATGTCTCCGGTCCACGTGCGGGCAGCCAAATCGACCACACAACCAACCGCCATTCTAGCAGCTGGCGCCGTATACAGTTCGTTCCATGTTGTATCTGTATCTACCCCAACACCACCACACGGAAGTCTAACAAAAGCCGTAACTGGTAGTTGACTGACTTTACTCATATCCATCTTGTGTCTGTTTAATGAGCTGGTTCCATACAAAAGGGTATGTGCTTCAGAATGGCATGTTTGAAGTTCTTGTGTTGTAGCTTTTCTGGGCCGTAACCTATCACATCTTGAAAAAAAACATGTTTGTTATTTACTATAATTCAATTGTCTTCTACTTTACATTGTGTTTGTGATAGTTTTAGTTGTTTACTGTACAGTTTATGAACTGGTTATTCAATGATTTTGGTTGTTTTATACTACTGTTTTGTTTGTATTTAATGTTCGAAATTATATGTCCGTAACGTTATATTTTATTTACAGTTGACACTCAAAATATTTAGTATAGGTTAGTTAAGCTACCCTTTTCCCAGCTTGCTGGTGAAACATTGTAATGCCATACAGTCAGGCAATAACATGGTTGAAATATCTTTTATTTACTTTGTCAATTGTAAACTTTTGACTGAATAAAGAATGTGAATAACCTACAATAGCACCCCATACCAAAACGCCCCATGTTTGGTGTATATGTCACTCAAGATCAAATTGAGGTTAGGTTAGGTCTAACTCTTCTGCGGCCATCATGTCCACCCAAGCAGAATTGAGATTCATCAGAGAAGAAAACATGATGCCATTTCACATTCCAATGTTGTCGTTCTCTGCACCACTGTTGTCGTTGCCGTCAATACTCAGCGATCAGAGGTAGCACAAGATGGGGCCGATAATGCTGCAGTCCAAAAGACGGTTAGACTAACCACTCATTATTCGGTCTCTAAAGGTCATAAGACTTAGACCTCGATATTAACAACGCTTGACAACATCTCATTACATTACTTGGATTTCTGTTCGTAAGGTTAGCGTTTGTCTGTGTATTGAGTGCTGTGATTTCTTTGTCAGTGAAGATACATATTTCTAGGATTAGTTAAGTAAAAAAATATTAACGTCTTATGAAGACATTTTACCCCAACATTTTTATGCATTTACTTCAAATCCACTCTAACGACCACAAATTGAAATTATGCTATGCAATTATAGTTATTAAAGCCAACGGTTCCTTAACATACAATTAATTTTCACCCACATAAACTACCTAAGCACTATCGTAACATCAAATTGACATTTTTCAGTACGGGTAATTATTCAAACCAAAATTATTGAACGTTGTTTATATATTCTTACAAAATATATCTATATTAATTATTGTCTATCCCTTTAGCCGTCCGGGCGCACCCACTGGACGATTTCACGGAAATATCTGCGGATATTACCAATCACATCTGTCAAGCAATAATTATATGGTAACATATTAGCGTTAGACGACACGAAACCAAGATTTATTTGTGCGGTCATGGTGAGAAGAAAGTTGTTGAATGAACCCGTATACAAGTAGGTGGTCCCGTTCGTTGTTTAGATAGTACTGCGACAGTATATCCATCCATTGTTGTATGCCACATTGTCTCACACTTCTACACTGGATACATATCCCGGCCATTAATATTTTATTGATATAGTCGAGATTTATTGTGTTAAGGGAGTTCTTGGAGATTATTCAAATCGTTTTGGTGAGTAAGGAAAGCAATAAATTGATAATGCTTGTAACGAATAATGTAACAGCGTGAAGGCGGTGATTTTGAAACTTGAATGGGATTTTCAATAAATATTCACCAAAGCAATTTGTATCTGTCTACGTCGGTGGACGTTTGTCCAACGATTCTACGGGGGTCGCCTATTTGACTGTATACAAAAATTAGAACAGAAAAAATTCTTCAGATAAGGGTGCCTTGTTTTCAAATCATAACATCTTTTTAATTTTTATCCCTATTGTCACCTACAAAAACAATATTTTTAAAATAACTTACCTACCAACCATAACTAAATGTCATCTGGAATTCATGACTTTAACCCAATAGTGACATTAAGGTTTACCGGGCGAGGAGAAGGGGTGGGTTCCACAAGTCAAGAAGAACCTTAAAGATTGAAGAAAAGCAGTAACAGATTTTCAAATAATTTTTATTGGCTCGAGGTAGATTATATGCCTCACTTATCTTGAAGAAATTTTATCCTGATAACTTAAAATTTCCGCTGATCCCTAGAAAAACCACAATAATAATCTCATTAACAGCTTCAATCATAAACTTACAATAGATCTAAATTATGTTAGTAAACGACTATGGTACCTATATAGGAGCACAGTAACTCCACATAACAATTTCTTTTTACTACATACATAGTAACATATTAATAATAGTAGCAGGGCATGAAATACACATCCGCGTTTTTAAATATTAAATCTGCATTTTAGCTCAAAACGATTTCATAAAACAAGTAACGGGTTAACATTATGAAAATAACCATTAATATTCACTCATTAAATATCAAATGTTGAAACCAGGCAAAAGACAGTAAAAAACACTTCCTAAGGGTTTCTGTCATAAACGTTAGCTTGATTCACAACATCAGCAATTAAGTAATATTCCTAAATCACTGGTATGCAATTCCCCAGACAATGCTGAATCAAACGAAATATTGACCAGCTCAAAAGGCAATCCAAACTTGCCTTTTACTATGAACAGTACAGCTCGAACGCTCGAACTCAAACAATTGCAAATACTCACCATAAATCGGCAGGCTAAAAATGTGGATCGCAAAACTACTTATCATCTACTACTACCACAAACAACAAAGACGGATAGATATGACGTTTAGTGGAGAACGAGTTCCAGAAGCTATAGCCGATTGTTGCACGGGCGACACACCATAACTAAACCTTACAACAGGCTTCAATGCGATGCAGCAGTAAAACCTCAAAATTGATAATCATTTCAGATTTTTCCATAACTACAAACCTATCAACAACTGTAACCAATATATTCAGTGCTTTCCAGCTAATCCCGAGCTCGGATGACATATGTGGCCAATTTAAAACATGCCCTGCACTTGACAACTTCAATCACCTAACCTCGTGAACTAATCCTTCAAACCAAAACGTGTTGACTGTCCCAATTCTCCAACCAGACTCCCCCAAGACTCTCATCCGAAAATTCACACAATACCGTGTCAATCCCTCGTTACAACTTATCTCAATCAAAATACCAACATCGTCTAATTTATCTAATTACTCTAAAATCCATCAGTAATCTTAGAGCTTACGCTTCTGGAGATAGCGTACAATGCACAAATATCATGACAAGGCAATGGAAAGAGCAAGAGGCTATTTCATTTGATTGGGAGCTGCTTCCAATGGAATTCATCCAGTTCTGTGGCTGCTTCCATCCAGCAATTGGGATAACATAATTCTCTCTTTATTGCAGTCTCTTTCTGGTCTTGTCACGATAATTGTGCATTGCATGCTACCTTCAGAAGTATATGCTCTAAAGTCCGAGCAGTGTGCGTTTGAAATGTTTTCTTTATTCAAAACCCTAAATAACGGTAACAAGTGTTTGAGTATTTTTATTGACTTTGCTAAAGCCTTTGACACTGTTGCCCATTCCAAACTACTAAGTGTCCTAGAACATCACGGTGTTAGAGGAAAAGTATTGGAACTCATAAAAAGTTATCTGAATGAAAGATATCAGATAGTTAAAGTAAATAACAAATTTAGTCAGAACAAAAAATTAAAATAGGCACCGCATTAAGTCCAATTCTGTTTATAACATATATAAACTCTTTACTGCAATTAGACACGGGTGGATTAACAATTTCGTATGCAGATGATACTGCTCTTGTGTTTGAAGGAAAAACTTGGGATGAATTAAAAACCAAATCAATAAATGGATTCCTAAACGTACAGACTAGTTGCAGTCGTTCAAATTATCATTAAATTGGAGCAAAATTAATTATATCGTGTATTCTTTAACATCTGCAAATAGACCTAACTTTCTTGACATAAGCATAAATGATCATACTACACAAGAAACATCCTATACAAAATACCTTGGCATAATTATAGATAGACACCATAAGTGGGGCCTTCAAGTTGATTATTTGTCCAATAAAATTCGTAAGTTGATACATAAATTTTATATTTTGAGAGAATTTCTAAGTGCCCAATTAAAATTAAAAATTGTATATGGGAGTTTTATAGAATCTCGTATACGATATGGAATTTTAGTATGGGGTGGCATGTATAACAATTCAATATATAAATTGAAAACAATTCAAAACTGTATTTTAAACATTATTTATATGAAAAGCAGAATGTATCACACATACGAGGGTGAATCAAATATGAACCGGACTTTTGTTTTAAAAATTTTATTGGTACGATCAATACAAATTTTAATACATATTATTTTTCTACATAGTCTCCTCTCTTATGTATACATTTTCCCACCGAATCGGAAGTTTTTTAATACCTTTCTCAAAGAATGAAACTGGTCGTGTCGATAATCAATTGCGCACAAACGTTTCTACACCTTCGTTGTCCTCAAAGTGGTGGCCTCCCAGGTCTTCTTTAAGTGGCCCAAACATGTGGTAGTCACATGGCGACAAATCAGGACTGTGTTCAAGGGTTTCCCAATGCATTTTGTTCAATTTTCCTCGAGTAAATGCAGCTGTATGTGGCCGAGCGTTGTCATGAACAGAATCACACTTCGGATAGACATATCCCGCCTCTTTTGCCGATAGGCAAGTTTTACTTGTTGGAGTAGTTCGCAGTAATACTCAGCATTAATTGTACGTCGTTTGTGCAGAAAATCGATCAGCAGTACGCCTTCAATCAGCTCACGAATTGCGTATATATTCGCCTCAATGATGCTTGTCGTGGGACGGCGTGCATGAGGCTCATTTTCCACTGTCTCTCGGCCATCTGAAAACTTTTTGTGCCCGTCGTACACTTGGGTCCTTGAAAGTGTTTCATTGCCGAACTGTGCAGATAATCGACGCAAAATTTCAGACGGTCTAACGCCCTCCCGTGCCAAAAATTTGATAACAACACGTTGCGCAACAGACGTATGCACCTCTTGCTCTGACATGATGCTACTAACAGCGCATCGACTACGCCTCGCCAAACCGACGAACTGCCCTCTTCTTAACATCCCTACCTAACATATATCGAGACGTCACGCCACTCGAATTACCTACAGGGCGAGAAACAGAAAAGTCCGGTTCATATTTGATTCACCCTCGTATCTACTTTACTCTGAAGACATTTTAGATATTAGATCGCTGTATATTCTAATTGTTTGTTCATATGTGCATAAAGCAAAAAATATATGTAATTATGTTAAACATATATACAAATACCTATTAACCATACTAATATTAATCTAAAGTTTGCAACCTTCTTGGGTCCAACATTTTATAATATATTGCCTAGTAATATAAAAAAATAGTCGAAATAGTAAAGTTTTCATCAAAGTATGTAGGAAATTTATCGTTACTAACTATAATATGTTATAAAATATATTTAACATTTAGTTTTAGTTTAGTTTTAATTTTTAATATTATTTATATTTTTGATATGTTTCAGTCTTCCCTTTTTGTCCATAGGATAGTTTATGCCTTTATATTATTATGTTGCTTATAATGGTGGTGATGATGACACATACAAGTGCAATAGCACTTAGGTGCCAGAATTACCTATCTATCAAACACAAATTATTGTAATTGTAATTGAAATTGTAATAAATATAATATAATGTAATATAATATAATATAATATAATATAATATAATATAATATAATATAATATAATATAATATAATATAATATAATATAATATAATATAATATAATATAATATAATATAATATAATAATATGAACTTGCTTAGCACACAAACATAATGACAACTCGGTAACTGGTAACCATAGCGAGTAACGTTGCCTTTTTTATAATGTTCGGACTTCTCAAGTACACGAAGTCTAATTTAAAATATCGCAAAATTGGAAGTTACATTTGTTTAGTTGCTACAATTTAGTGATTTTTCTTACCCAGAAAACTAAGTTGTATGGGTATTTTAAAGTCAAAGAAGTGTCGGAACGAAGTTCCGGAACAAAGTCTAATTTTTGCATTTCACTACCATACTGAAATATTTTTTTATGTGTAAGTGTGGGACTCTGTTAAGAAGCTTTCACTTCACAAAAATTAAATGTCGAATCATGTATTCATTCATCCGAAGAAATTAATCAGTTATTAAGTCTGTTGTTCGAAAACAATCGTAATCCTAAAGATGGCTACGTGGAAGCGCACTCTGGCGGTAGAGTTAATTAATAGCGTACCCTGGCATTACCTTCAACACTTTAGTCTCGAAAGAAGAAGAAAAGCGTGTTGAGATAGTATTGATTCGAACGGGTTCATAAAGCACTGCTTATGTAGAACTTTGTTGAAAAATTGTGATAGTAAATTTAAATTTTGTTGCAAGCAATTATCCTATACTAGTAGTGTACGAATAATCGTTGTAGTAATCGAAACAACAACAGTGAGTCGTTGCAATGATCAATTATCCGGCTTGATGGACCATACATAAAATGATGTGGGGTCTGTTATTACATTCGTTCAGGACCATGAACGAACCCTAATAAAAATGTTTTTTTTATCACGTTCGTTCAGAACCATGTACGAACTGCAATAAAAGACCCCAAACTATTCCTAGTCATGGTCCTTCGAGCCGGATAAGTAATCGTTGCATCAACCTACGGTTGTTGTTTCGATTACTACATTTCATGGTTCTGAACCACCGGTAATAAAAGTCATCACACCATTCGTAGGCACCTGGAACCAACTGACGGGCTAAGAACAAGAACTCAAGAGCTAAAGTGAAGTGATTGAAACTAATTCCAGATTTTTTTGTTACGAATTCAATTTTTTTATTAATTTTGGCTGAAACTTATAGATACAAACCTCATATTATACCTGCTGAACCCGAAGCAGTTAAAAGAGCCGACAATGATATTCCGCATCATTTGTGAAAAATCTTAAATGATTTATTAATTCCAACAAACCGCAGAGTTTACCATCCAAAGAAGTGCAAGAAACGAAATAATAATTACATGGAAGAATTAAATGACCATTAATCTCTGCACCGAGCTCGGTAATTACATACTTCTTCATCATCTTTAGAATAATTAAACTTATTACTCTCATTCACAGATCCATCGGGTAAGGAGAACTATCTCGCACGGCATATCGTGCGAATTAGTCCACCAACGATCGTCAGCGTATCACGAACCAACTGCCTGGCTGAGCTTGAAGGAACATAATTATCTGTTAGCTGGACTAGTCAGTCGTTGCAGAAGAAGCAGGAGGAGAATAATAAGAAGAAACTAGCTTCTCTTTCTACTTACATCTCTCTGTATTTGTCCGCGTGTCGTGATAGCAGCGCACACCGAAGGCTAATGTCAAATATACGAATGAGAAAACACACGCTGTTATGCCCTCGAGCCGTTGACCTATGAGAAAGAACGTCTCTAGGTCAGTATTACAATGTTAATTTTTAAAAGGAAACGGACCAAATGGTGAAGGCTACAGCTGAATGTGTGCTCGAAGTCGTTTGTTTATGGAGATATATTAGGTACCGAGTGACGTTGATGATGTAGTCGAAGATTTAGGACCAAATTCGTTTTGGAATCGGTATTTGTTAGAATTATAGGTTCAGTGAAAACATAACGGTTGAATGTGTATTCATTGTTTTCTGAAGCTTATTTGTTGCAAATTCTAGTTTCTTTTTATTGTTTGTTTGGGAAATAACATCATGCTTGACAAAACAGAGTGTATATTCAAAAAAAACACAAACGTTTAAGTCGTAATCTGACTTCGGGAGCATCCCCCCTTAGGTGAGATTTACTTGGACCCGCTCTCCCCTTACTTGAGTCAATCTCAAGTAAGCTTGAAATATTTTAAACTTAATTTATTTTTATTATACGACAAAATAATAAATTGTTCAGATATCAGTCAGTGTATTGAACCTAATAGATGTCGGTGACATCTACCGTCTATTGAGTAATTTAAGTATATGAAGGCATACTATGCTATAACATATACCATACTCTTGACAGATGGTTCGAGTGTTTTATATAAAAACACATAAGTAAATATATATACAGATATATATCCACATATTTAGAACTATATCATTCAACGTATGACAGCCGTTTCGAACTAGGAGTTCTCGTCAGATACGCTTCCTTGAATGACAAGTTCTAAAGTGAAATACTTGGATGTTATACACATCAGTAAGACAACAGTCAGTGTATTCAACCTAATAGATGTCGGTGACATCTACCGTCTTTAAAAAAATTACCCATTCTCCCCGTTAAGAATGGGCAATTTTTCCAGCAAATGGACTAATAGTGGCAACGGCTGTCATCCTGAAGGAACCATGTAAGAAGGAGGACATCAAGTTTCACTTGGGAGACGATGCCAGTACGCCCGTGAAGTACATGAAGTATGTATGATGGTATTGGGTGGCAACACAGTTTTCAAAGAACATACCAGAAAACTTACAGAGAATGTGGAAAAGATACAAGGTATGTTATGCGGCTCCTGCATGGGAAAGTGTGTTGAAAAAAAATCCTATGGCTATAAGTCTCGCAGTTATACAAAAGTGGAGACTGTATAACAAAGAGAGTACCGGGAAAGAGAGGAAGGAGTTGTGCAAGCAAATAGAGAGATTGATAGATGAGTGGTAGGCGGAATGGAATTTACAGAGTGAGAGTGTGCAATGGACTAAAACACTTATCCCAGGCAGTAACCTAAATTATGGGGTGATTCAGTTACTAAGTTGGCATGGCTGTTTTGCACCATATTTCGATGGGCGAGGGACGAATGTGCGTCTACTGTGAGGCAGATAATATTGCGGAACTTATGTTCTTTGAACACGAGTAGTGGAAACAGGGCGTGCTAAAATGGAGGAATTGCTATGAAAGAGACAAGGTAAAACAAACACGGTGAAAACCTTAATGGAGAGAAGGGAACATCGGAGAAGGGTTAGTATGTTTATACTGGATGTTCTGGAAGAAGAATAGAGTGGAAAGACAATTGACAGACATGGGGACGTTCTATAGTACTGAGTGGATTTATTTGTGGCCGGGATAGTAAAAGTCCCCATTCCCACCCTTGTATCTTTTAAACGGTTATACTTTCACAAATACTAGTAGTTGTATTTTTTTTCAATTTTCTAGTAATTGTTACTTTACAAAGTTTTTGTACACCATCAATATGTTTGAAGACGCGAGATGTAAGACCGACATCTAGGATTTTCGAGAGAATTTGCTGTTCTCCCTTAACTCCTAGGACAGAATGTCACGATAAAATTTTCAGGTTACTTCACCTGTCAGAGATATTGAATACTCTCTTCGAGGTATCATTGCTTTGTACGCGTATATATAATACATATTGTTTCTGGTCAGGGAACCGTCATCAGTTGCGCTTCCCACAATTGAATGTCCTCTCGAACACTTCTTTATGTATTTGGTACATTTCGTTAAATTTGAAGATGCGAGATGTAAGACCGACATCTAGGATTTTCGAGAGAATTAACACACAGGGGTTCCGAATCTGCAGCCGTTCCGAAGAGAGTATTCAATATCTCTGACAGGTGAAGTAACCTGAAAATTTTATCGTGACATTCTGTCCTAGAAGTTAAGGGAGAACAGCAATTACACGGAACGGCTCCAGATTCGGAACCTCTGTGTGCTATTTCTCTCGAAAATCCTAGATGTCGGTCTTACATCTCGCGTTTTCAAATTTAGCGAAATGCATCAAATCCATAGAGAAGTGTTCGAGAGGACATTCAATTGTGGAAAGCGCAACTGATGAAGGTTCCCTGACAAGAAACAATAGGTATTATATATAATATATAATATACCATATATATTGTCTAGAGTACAAAGAAATGACACCTCGAAGAGAGTACCTTCAATATATAATCTTATTATTATTTAACGCGACATTTAGGAGTTTACATAGCCGACTTTTATGTAATAAGAGGTAACCAAATTGTACTATATCGAGGACTTACTTGAGGGAGCTTCTTCAGAAGTTTGAAGCAGCAGGTAGTGTTAAAGACAGTTAGTGCTGACTAAATTGACATTATTGCACTAATGGTAGTAAACCCTACTTCCTCTACAACTATAGTTGCATCTATCCGTTGAGCAGTACATAGGGTGTTGGTAAAAAATTTCGTCAAAATAAATTAAAAATGGAAGTGTGAATACACCAAATGTACGGTATTGGAGTGACACAAATCTGCACATTTTTCGTGAAAAACATACTCAATTTCCAGAAAAAGCAAGCAAGACATTTTGCGAAACCACATAGTTGAACGTGTTTTCCTCAATACAAATTTAACCATCAGAGTGTATCTGGAGAGGTTACAAAATGCTATTAAGCAGCTAATTTTTGAAATTCTGGAAGATAATCCAGATGATTCGGCAATTTGGAAATACATTTCAACAAGATGGTGCCACTGCACATTATTATGGTGCAGTAAGACGTTACCTGGATGAAGAATATCGTGAAAGATGGATTGGGCAGCGAGGAACCATAAAATAGCCAGCTCGGTCCCCAGACCTGACGCTATTCGATTATTTCTGTCAGGGTACATGACAGTATTAGATATTTTTTCTGTGGGGGTACTTAAAATACAAGGTGTACGTCTAACCCAAACCCGATAATATTAACCTTATACACTGTATATCTCAGCGTAAATGGTTCCGGATAGAGATGGGCAGGTCCGGATGGACACGCATGTCCGGACCTACACCCCTAGTGGTAATGATGGATGTACATCCGATAGCAATTCGGAGTGGCAAGAAACGCATGCAATGAGCGGTACTGATTGTAGTTTAGAGATGTGTAGGTTCGGAAGGACACGAATCCTCGGACCTGTGTGAATGAAGGATGTACATCGTTACCGATCGGCGGAACCAATTGTTGATATACGCGGGAGCGGCATCGAAACATGTCATGAGCGGTACTGAATCAATGATAGCGGACTGGGAACTGCGGATCGGAGTGAGGGGAACGGCATTCCCCTATAGTTTGATCATACAGAAGTATTGTTGATTCATGGTTATGTATTTTTATCGTTTTAGTTGTCAAATATGGCTATTTTTATTTGTAATTATTAAAAAACAACAATTCAGCGCCATAATGTCTTGCTAGCAGTATTACAATCCAACACTCCGCCTGCAGTCCGACTCCGTTAATCACAATTAGACAACCGGACCCATATGGGTCCGACGGACACGGGTTTGAATGTACATCTTTGGAACTGGATGCATATCCGGATCCAACTCCGAATTATGAGTGGACCTACCCATCTCTAGTTCCGGAAACCTAGAGAGCAAATGGTGTGAGTCTCACATACAGCATGATTGGATTTGAACTTTGCAAAAAAACATTCTGAAAGGTAGAAACAGATTCTACACACCAACATACGTACTAATTAATGCAACACAACCTAAATTCAGATTTACTCTTGTCCAGTTCAGTTTATCTTGCTAAAACTTAATTAAATAGTAACACTAAGGATATGAAAATTGAATGAAGATCTACTACGGGAAACATCATATAATTAAAATTGTTCAATTAAAAGTGTTAAAACGACCTATCGTTCTGTGCTTAACTAGAGACACATTTAATCTCGGAGATTGCCGCAACAAGCAGGTTCTTTAATCTCTTAAAAACCCATCGTTGTGTGTGGTTGTATTTCCTTCGCCGGTTAATAGCACAATTTGGAAGTGCGGCACTATCTTTGAGAGCAGTCGTTTATCTTAAGGCGATTTAATAAGACAAGTACAAATCTACTATAAAATATATAGCTGTATCCCATTGAAAAGATTGTCAGATCTCGCGTCGGGTCTTTACCAGTCTTTCCTATCTAACGATGTGATTTCTCTCAGCCACATATATTTTTATCACATCTTCAGTTGCCTGTGCCAGCAATATATAGTGAGGATTTACGACGCGAGGCGGCATTTCTTCAATCCTATTTTAATAACCTATGAGATGGAACCATTTGCTATTAATGGTCACCGATGTCACGACACTCGTTTGTTTTCCAAAGCCGACTCTCCGCCAACCGCCGTAAAGAAAAAATCGAACCGCGAAAGAAGAAGAACAACATTGACCTTGCTGGTTGAAGCTTAGCTCTCTGATGACGGTCTAGTCTTGTCTTATGTGGTCTGGTTGCTTTTCGAGATGCAGTGGCGTAGAAATGGGACGCCGGGCGTACTAAACAATGCTGTTTTTTTTTAAATGGTCATACCTGTGGGTAAAAAAGAGCTATGAATATAAGTACATTTAATTAATTCTTATTAACTGACGATTCCATTTGAGACATGTTAAATCCAAGGATTAGTGTCTATTCAGTCTTCTTAAAGCAATCCACGTATTGAGAAAAACTAAAAGTTAGAGTTTATTGGTACATTTTTGATTTGCATTTATATTACGACTGAACTTATTTTAGCTTTGATTGGTTTGGTACGGAACAACTTAATAACCACTTATAATTCTTTCTCATTTATGTTGTAAATGTTTTGGTCTTTATGACGTGCGTCATTACCGGCCAACAATTCCAAGAACGTGCAGAATATTCATAAAAGCCTTAAGATAAATAAATAAAATAAATATTCCTTTATTCAACATTTAAAATCACTGCATTTACAAAAAATAAATTAATCTTACAAATACAAATGCTTTATTTGCCTTGTCAAAATAATCTTCTTTCAAAAATTCATCATACGAGTAGTAGGCTTTTCTGGACAGGTATGTATAGAGCTCCTTTCCAAACTTCACTATACTTTTCTCATTCATCTTAGCTCGGGTATATTTATTAAAACTCACAGTCCCCCTATAGATATGGAAATTTCTCCCAACCGATAGCCTAGAGAATGGCTGATGTAGTTCATTGCTGCTACGAGTTGAATAATTGTGTATTTGATCATTTCTAGTAAGTGATACTTGCTTTTTAATATTCATTATTAATAGGTAAATATATAATGAATGGACCGTCAGAATATTAAACTCAATGAAAAATTGCTTGCAACTAGTTAATGGGGGAACACCAGCTATACATTGTAAGATGTTTTTTTTTGTGTACAAAGACTTTGTCAATATGAGCTGAGCAGCCTCAAAATATAAGGTCATATGACAAAATCGACTCCGCTAGGCCGAAATATACTAATTTAAGAACGTTGAAACTTACGGTAAATTTTAATTGGCGCATTAGGACAGAGGTCTTACTTAATTTGTTTGTTACATAATCATTGTGTTTTTCCCAAGTAAGTTTATTATCAACAAGTATTCCGAAGAACATATAAATTTGTATGCTTAATAGATTCATTATTTAACCTGACAAGATAACTTAAATTATGTGTGTTGTTTTTAGGTAGGAATGACATTATTTGTGATTTTTTAGCATATACCGGTAAACCATGTGAATTACAATAGTGATGAAATTCCCGAGTGGCTACATTAACATTTCTGACAAGTTGAGAATCTCTTTTCCCAAATATGCCAAAATTTGTGTCATCAGCATAGAGAATTTTGAGATCAGATATAGGACATGATAATGAAACATCATTAATAAATATAAGAAATAGAACAGGGCCCAATATTGAGCCTTGTGGCCCCCCGTATGGACTGTCTTGAAATTGGATCTAACTTCGTCTACTTCGTTCACGGATTGTGATGTATGATCGAATCTATTCATTTGCTGAGCCTCTGAGGCCTATTCTGTTAAGGTTATCTAGTAACAATTAATGATCTATGGAGTCAAATGCACATGATAAATCGAAGAAGCAAGTTATATTTAATATTTTATTGTTCAATGAGTTATATATAAAATTGCATAGCTTCGATAATGCACTATGTGTAGATTTATTTGCACGAAAGCCGTGTTGGCAGGAGATTAGTAAATTATAATTCTCGAAAAAAGTGTTCAGTCTAATGTTGTAAGCCGCTTCAAAAACTTTAGCTAGCTGACTTTAAACACATATATTTCGATAATTTGTAATATTGTCTACTGGACCTTTATTTTTGTTGACTGGTATATATTTAGATTTTGGAAGTGTTTGGGATATTTTCCTGGTTTAAAAGACTCATTAATTAGATAAGAAAGTGGAACACAAATTTCTTCCATTACAGATCTCCAAACAGTACCATTTATTTCATCTATTCCAGCTGCTTTTATAATAGTGGTTTTTTAGTTAAATATTTAATTTCGTCCGGTGTTGAAGGCGTTATGAAAAATGACGTTTTAGCAAAGTCACAAAGTTTAATCTTTTCATACATGGGAACTGAAACCTCTATGTTTACGAAATGTTCCTTAAAAGCATTACATATATCTCCCATATTCATAAATTTGTTGTCAGAATTATCATACTTATCTTTAATTTCATTTATAATTGTCCAGGATTCGTTACTAATATTTTGTGCACAGAGTTGCTTTTGCCTTGTTAACTTTTTGCTTATAAATTAGTTTTAGTTTTCTGTACCGTTCTTTATAATATCGTTATCTGAACTGATGTATATACTATGCAATTCACATAGAGTAGCATGTAAAGATTTAAGTTTAAGATAGGCTAGTATAACCTATCAATACTGCCTATAGGAAATTGTTCAACCATTAGACTATTTGGAAGTGAGTTTCCTCTAATTTATTAAAAAGTTTGTCTAATGTTATGTCATATTAGATACGTGTAATTAAAAATGTAGCACACCTCAACCTGACATATTCACTATTCTTTTGTTTTTCAAATCAATAACGAGCTTGGTAAGACCTTTCACTATTTGAAAATGTATAGTGATCAAAAGAAGATGTCACATCCAGCAACCAAAATGTAAACTAATATTTGAGAAATCAAAAAAATATTGCCAATTTAAAAATATAGAGTCTAGACGAATAAAAGTGGCAAATAAAGTGTTCCTTGAGAAATATTTGTAACGCCACTGATTTCCTCTTCTTAGACAGATCGAATAAGATTGTTTGGTGTTTATGGTTTATTGTTTTGCTGTTGTTGGTTTATGTGACCAGATTTGGACATTGCCGATATTTATGTGAATTGGACAACGACGAAAATTGGGGTGGTCTTACGATTTATTTGTTTGTCAGATTACTGGAAATTTTGTAATTTTTTATCTTGTTCATTTTTAGTTTAATTTATATTCATTCAAACACTTTCTTTTGATTAATGAAAAACGACAATGCACATTCTCCCAGTTTCCTTTATATGTGTTCACATTGAATTTGAACATTTGAAGATGTTATCTAATAGCCATAAGTTTTTATGATAATGGTACTTAAGTAGTAGTCATGTCTTTATTGTCAAAGCTATTTTTTTACGAATTTCTTACTCCTAATCCATGTTTTGATATTTGTTCCCTAAATTGTTTTCTATGTTATATGTTTCTCTGAGTTTCTGAGTTGTTACATTATTTTGCCTACTCTATTCCTTAAGGGGACCATTTCTCTAATGTGGAGACGATGGTCCCGGTCTGCTAGCAGACCTGCTTTACCGACCGTGTTGAACACGTTTTTAGGTTGCAGGTGTCTATGGTAGGATATGCCTCGGATACTAGACTGGTCATTCCCTCCAGGAAGGGACTTCCAGTCTGACACCTCAAACGGCCGTCGTCTACCATCCGCTACAAGGGTGAATGCGTTCGTACGACCGACCAACGAGGTCCGACCATCCACCAAGGGCTACAATCTAGCTTTTAGCCATTGCCTGTGTGAGGCCAACCCAGTATGGAGAGCAACCGGAAACCTCACCCAGTGGGGGCTCATCTCTGCACCAGCACTCCCCATTTTGGAATCTTATGAACACCCCAGTTCGTTTAAGAGTTCCACGCCGATGGGTGACACGTTCGACTCCCTTGACGGGAATCTCCCCCTTTTACTTTTCTGGACGCGGACATTCGCTTTCGAGGTGTAGGTGCGTCTACTTGCCGGACGTTATGGCCCAGTTTTAGGAGCAACAGGCAAGAGGTTGGCAAAGGGCTCTCGTCTCGAATACTAGGCCGCTCCCCAAACAGGCCGATGACCCGACATCTCAAGCGACGGTCCCACTGTTTCCCGCAAGGTTGTCTCATCGCCACAATCCCGAAGGAACGCAGGTCTGACGACTACTTGTATTAAAGGTTTGACAGGTCGGCCTCGTTCCCGAAGGAAAGTGTGTCCGGCGAATTACTTGTGTAAAGTTTTGACAAGTCACACTCGAGGGTTACTAACGGACACCGCCTTGTCGCCAGAAACGAGGTCTGGAATCGACTGCCGTGACTCCGAAAGTTTTATGGGTAGCCACCGGGAAGTATTTTTGACTACCCTTCCCTAAGAAATGTTGTCCTCTTCTGTCTTCAGTAGCGCCCTCCTGGATCTCTTGGTTCTCTGTGATCCTTCTTGCGTCCTCATCTGTACCTGCTGCTGGTTCCTCTTCTTCTTCGATCCTCGAACTTCTTAATCCATCTGGTTCTTGTCTCTGTCTTGGTGTGTGACTGATCTGTTCATCTTAATTAGTAAAACATTTGCCTTAAACCTGTTCTGAACTATTCGATGTCCAGTCAACAGATTAGGATGATACTCAAACAGACTGGTAGAAATCTTGGATTCCTTATCGCTTTATAAAAAAAATACTCTGAGTTTTCTGAGTAGAATGCTTTTGTTTTTGAAATGACTGGTTGCTATGTAATTACAAACGTATGACAAGTGAAGAAGATAATTTATATGATTGATTCAATAAGCTTTTTCCCAAAAAGGAATCTTAACCTAAAGCTTAGCTTTCTCAGATACAATGCAACAACCCTAAGGCATTTTTGATTTGTGCTGGCACATCAGCATTTCGTTTTAAGTGCCTAATAAAAATGTCTAAAGCCCCTATAATAGTTGTTACTACCTCACCTTTTATTATCCAACATTCTATGTATATATTCTTCGTTTATTTCGTCGTCTAGTTTACTTGAATTTATAGTTCTTGTAGTGCAAATATGTGGATAATAAATTACTGTGACAGTTTCAACACCAAGAAACAAAAATTGTGCAGGTATGATTTTTAAAAGTTATGAAATTAATTGGTGTTTAGATTTTACTACAGTGAATGTTCGGATAAATCCGGTTGTTAAAGTATTTCATGTTTTTTTTTCCTTTATTTATGCGTTTAAACATGATTCAAATGACTCAGATTGTGTTGCGTTTCTAGTCAATATCAAAAGTGAATTATGTTACTGATTTCGTCAATATTTTTTAGATTTTGGTACGTTTGTTGTGTTTGTGGTCCAACAGTTTGAATAGTGTTTGCGATATAGACTTATGTTCATCTTTGAACAAATGTACTTCTTGCCCATTCCATAACCAAGAAAAAATTCATAATTATATACAGATTACTTCAAAACAAATAAATAAATAATGATTGCTTTGCAAATATAGCGTAAAAGATCTTTTTTTTTCATAAAGGAATGTGTGTTTTGAAATTTTGTACAAATGTTACAAATAGACTTGTTTTCTGCGGAATAATTGTGGCAACTTTACTTTGTGATAATGGACTTTTTAGGAATAACATCACACTTGGTAAAAAATTTAGCCATTTCAAAATTTTCAAAAGTCTCAGGATTTAAATAGCAGTTAAGGCAAAGAATAAGAAATTTCAAAAGTCTCAGGATTTAAATGATACCCGTTGTTAATAGCTGTTAAGGCAAATAATAAGAAAATTAAATGAATATGACATTAAAATTTTTTACATTATCTATAAACTGGTATAAGAAAAAGAATTTTCTGCTGTTTGATATATACATGGTAGCAGCAAAAAACTCCGAATTTCATATCTTCTCTCTCTATCTCGCTCTGACAGCATGTCTGCATCCACTCAAGCACATAGGCATATTCATGAATTTTCCATTTTCTTCGATCTTGCGCTAATTGTCGACTATTGACCAATTTTATTTTAAAATTGTGTGTAGAGAACCTGTTATTTTATAAATAATTTATTTAGGCTAATATAGACAAAAAAGGGAAGCAAATCCCCAATCTTTTATAGAAATATTCAATTAAAATAATTATGTTGTAAATATTTCATATAAAACAAAGCCAATCATTGATTTTTTTATAATTTATATGAGAATCACTTGTTTAATAATATTTATTTATTAATTTATAAACAATTAAATTTGATGTAAAGATATTGAGAGATTGTTGTATTGGTTAATTTTGGAAATCATTAAAAGAAATCAAATTTAATATTGGTATTATTTATTAGAAAATAGAAATGGTTTGGGTTGGGGTGAGAGCGTCAAAGTAAGTGAATTTTACAGTATAGTTTAATGCTTTTGTATAATTTGGCGTCCGTTAACATTCAAAATTAAAGAAACATTTAAGAATTATAATCCAAATCATAAAAATATCTTTACTATATAATAGGGTTACAGATTAAGTCGACTTAAATCCTTTAAGAGGTTGTAATTTGCATCATTCCTGACTGATTGGACTTTCAAGTTAAAAAAATCTCTTTTGAGTTTTTTTCTCTCTCTTTTATTTGTGTTTGTTTTGTCCAGTAAATAATCTACTTTATTATTCTCAACACTAAAATTATAGTTAACTGAACCGACTGGGTTAGAGTAGATGAACTGTTAGTTATAAATTGTAATAATATTTTCTTCTCTCCGAAATATTAAGAAAAAGTCTATGACATTACCCTGTAGATGAAGTTATAAATATCCAACAAGGTATACAGTTAGAGTATTATCAGAAGTCTTTGAGAATTTTTTTATGAAAGGCTCCCAGTTAGTAAAGGATAACAGTACCTACGTGTGAAATTTATTGCTTAGGTCAGAAAACAGAATAAAACAACCCAAATAGGTACAAAATGACATTTATTACTATTTTACCGAAACTCTAAGATTACAGTTCATGTTTCACATATCCGCCTCTGTTTCGCACACGTGCTGTCATACTGTCTTATTCCACAGTTTAGTACACCAGTAGCTAAACTCTGTTTCAAAACATCAACACATGTGACTGAATTTGGCTCGTTAAAAACTAAGTTCTTCAGGTGCCCCCTCATAATTCATCTAGCTGACTATGGCATGGGTCTAGCTCTTTCGATCCTAATCCAATCACATGTGTTGATGTTTTAAAACAGAGTAATCTATGGCGCAAATGAAATAAGAATTGGTTTAACCACTGGTGTAGTAAACAGGACATCCACAATTCGCAAAGCTATAGAAATAGAGAAACGACCTCTCTGTCCAAACCGAAGCGATGACAGCTCCCGCCTGCCTGCAGCATGTAGCCCCGTAATAGCCAGATTAAGCAACCAGGCACGCCCACCAACATCCAACAAATCACCACATAGCCCTCTCATCACGAGATATCCCCTCCTAATCGACGGATAACTATAAATAAAAGAAGCAGAGCCCATTCATACTCATTTTAGTTACTCTTTTCAACATTTTTCATTTTTGTCTCTTGATAATCTCTACAAAACAAGAGTCGAAACGTCGAGTATTATAAAATTTGTTTACGCAACGGCTAAATATGTTTACACAATGTAAGAAAGATTTCGAGGAAGCGGCCTTTTATGAGCTGTTTTTATAAAGTAGTGAAAGAAACTTTTGCTTTGCGAAAGCTTTGGAAATTCTTTATTTCGTCGTCAGTCTTTTTTACTACAACCCAAATTTATAATAATTTAATATATGGGATACATTTTAAGAATATTTACAATAATTGTAATAATAGAGAATTATTATGATATTAGTAAATTAGGTCTACAACAATGTAAGTGAATATTCATCTGACATTGATACACAATTGGACTTTGAAATTATTGTAATCAAAAATAACATCTTTAATGTTAATGTTAATCTTTACAATGCTGAGTAACTTAATTTAATTATGTTAGTAGGAGAAATAGAGCGGGATTCTGCTCATCATCCTGAAAATGGACAGAATGTATCGTATTAAGTTCAATTCCTGAACTACATCACGTTTCTAGGCCGGCGCCAGTGGAAGTGATAACCGAGGATAAATACAGGGTGTGAAAATGGTAATTTTTTTTGGTCATGCTCAGCATCGAGTAAACGTTCCAAAACTGGCTGCATACAAGATTTTGATATATTTAAGCAAATTCCCGAGAGGCGTCTGCCTAGAGCGTTACCATCAAGCTAGCGGACAGGGGTAAACTTGTAAAAAATGAGGGTGAAATTCGTCATTAAGTAACAAGAACGCTATTTGCATCATTTTTTTGCTTACACAAAAGAAATCATAATCTAAAAAGACGTACAGCTAAATGACATGAATAAATTTTTCATGACGTCATTAACGTGGTCTGTATGACGTCATGCACAATTTTTTAGATGCGAATCCACATTTTTTATTAAGGATTCGGAAAGAACGAAAAATATGACTTTGACCATGACATTGAACTTGATCTTCCGGGTGATTCCAAGGTCAAAGTTTTTTGAAAAAACAACCAATTATAGCTAAATTATGTATTACAGGGGTTTCCGACATCGCTGATTTCGAATCTGAAATCAGTTTTTTAAGATTCACAATCCACGATGACGGACCAATTTTTTTTAAAAAAGTCAACTAATTGAAGTTTTTAATCCTGATCCGAAAGATGACTGATTCAAATTAAAAACAAATTTGACTTTGAACTTGGCCACTACTTGTTTTTAAAATTTTCAAAAACTGATTTCATATTCGTAATCATCGAAAACCTCCGCATACCAAATTGGGAGTAGGTTGGTTGATTTTTTTCAAATTGCCAATTTTCAAAACCTGATTACGAATCTGAAATCAGATTTTCGCAATACAAGAGGGCGGAACTGATTTCAGATTCGAAATCAGCGACGTCGAAAACCCCCCGTACACCTAATTTGGCTATAATAGGTTGATTTTTCAAACAAACTTTGATCTTGGAATGACCTAGATACAAGCTCAAGGTCATGGTCAAATTTATATTCGGACCTGAAATTTTCCGCTCTTTACAAATCAGTAATGAAAAATGTGGCTTTGCATTTAAAAACATTGTGTATGACGTCATACAGAACACATTAATGACATCATGAAAAATATATTTGTCATTTAGCTGTACGTCCTTTTGGATTATGATTTCTTTTGTGTAAGCAAAAACTGGTGCAATTGGCGTTCTTTTTACTTAATGACAAAGTTCACCCCTATTTTTGACAAGTTTACCTCTGTCCGCCAGCTTGATGGTAACCACAGACCTATAAATTCAAGAGACCGAAAGCTTCATTCATAAATCAGATACAAAATCGATCCAACATTAAATGTAAATAAATCATGAGTGGGAAAAAGAGAGAGCATCATGAGTTGCTCGGCGGCAACAATGTCCAGCTTGAGACCTGTTGTCGCATAATATCCAGTAGCGTAACGTAGAGATAAATAAATAAAATAATAAATAAATGTAATCTAACATCTATTACATATTTTAAATCAATACTTACAAAATCATTTTGTAAAATTTTAATGTAATACAACAATTATGGTGATAAAATAAGTATAACTCATCAAAAGTTGAAATTTCTAAATATTAATTTGCAATTGGGAACTTAATTATTTTTGAAAACTCCATATTGAGTGGTAAAGGGGTCAATTGTAATGGGTAAGGGGGATGTATTGGTGTCGCACATTATGGATTTAAGGACATATTCTCGAAATTCAAAATCTAGAATCCAATATGGCGGACTGCTAATCAAACTCAATGAATCTACCTAAAAACTTGTACATAGGGATTTTCGGTGTTTCTGATTATAGATTTGAGGAACGATTTTCGAAATTCAAAATGAAAAATCCAATATGGCGTATAAGTCGAACTAAATGAATTTGCGTAAAAAATTGTAAATAGGGGTTTTTGATATCGATGATTGAGGGTATGAAGACAGATTTTCGAATTTCAAAATGAAAAATCCAATATGTAGTAGTAGTAGCATTTATTAGCAATTATTCTGCTACATAAAAACTTATATATCTAATTAACATTATTTCGTACTTAAACTATTACAATTCAATCTATTATTTAAATATAATTAGTTTTTACATATGCCACATTTTACTTAAACATATAAAGACTATTTATATATCTTGTATAAAAAGTAAGCTTATTATATATTACCAGGTCCTTGGTACCACATTTCCTTACTCAATGAAGTACTGGTGTGGTACTGACGAATTTTACGTAGCAGTATTATTCTTTTAGACATATACTGGGGCAACATATTATAAATGAAAAGCATATTTTTGTAAATTAGTCGTTGGTTTACACTCATAAGTATAGGGCAAATTAGCACATTTTTAATTTTGGTACATTTGTCAACTTCCAATACATAGCTCTACTTTGCTGGTTTTTGTAAGGCGTTTGTTTACACAATAAAATAGAGTTAGACTATGTACTAAAAATGAAGAACTATAATTGATTTATATACATGTTAGAGCCTATAAAGACCACGATTACTACTATATCCTGATCTTTTTTTCTTTTTTTCTACTACAAAGCCTGAATAAATTTTAATGAATGTAAAAATTTTACTATATCATTTTTTCTATAGATCCTCTAAAAATAGGGCTTTTGTATAAAAAGTAGCAAAATCTCTATCCGCTTTTCTATAAATAATATTATAAACATTGTTAAAAAGATATGGGCTGTCAATTTTTAATAAATATACTTGTGAAATAAAGCTTAAACAGTACGCCACTGAGACATAAACAAAGTATACATAATCACATACCGATGAAAAGATAAATTCGGAAAAAAGTTATCTACTTTTCCACAAACTACACGCACCATGATTAAGCAATAAATAAAATGTTTTTTTACATGAAGCTTCAAAATATCACCAAAAATGTACTTAACCTCAACCCAAACACAGTTTCTTGCCGGCAACACGGTAAGAAATAATTTCATTCATAAATCCATACTGGTCGTTATCCCATCGTAAAAGTAGTAAAAGCGTTGCCAAATGTAGCCATTTTATGTATTATACTACAATATGAGAATAATTTGAGATATTTCTGTAGAAAATATGCCAGCGCCACATTAAGCGTCTTATATAATTAAGTAAATTATGGTTTATATTTTCTGTTGCATGTTATATATTGTGTGTAAACGAGTAAAATATTTTAGTTTCTATATTCCTGTCAGTTAGCTTATAATGATTTTGTGAAATCTGGCTACAGTGTATCGAGAATAAAAAGAGATAATTTGAATGTTGGATCGCATAAAAATGTAAACAATTTGGTCTATTTAATTCTTAGGTCTGTGATGGTAACGCTCTAGGCAGACGGCTTTTGGGAATTTGCTTAAATGCATCAAAATCTTATATGCCGCCAATTTTGGAACGTATAGTCGATGATGAGCAGACAAAAAAAATTACCATTTTCACCCCCTGTAACTATCATCGGTTATCATTTCCACTGGCGCCTGCCTAGAAACATGATATAGTTCAGGAATTGAACTTAATCGATACATTCTGTCCATTTTCTCGATGACGAGCAAAAACCGGCTCTATCTCTTAGACTATATAACTTAACTGTTGAATACTGGACACGCCATTTTCTGTTAATATATATCCTTATAATGTTTAGAATGTTAAATTTACATTTTCTTTCTCTCTTTCTTCTGAAACGTTTAAAGATTATTAAATACACAGAGAGGTTGTTTTCTAAGCGAGGTCATTGTTTCCAAATCCATAATTATAAAATAGTCAATAGGGTGATTTACTGTGACAAAAAACGCTGTCTATTATTGGCCAAATATATCTTTAAATGATTTACAGAAGGCATCCTTGTTCTGTTACAACTACATTCATATATTTATGTCTCAAAGAAGCAGCTTTTGAAAAAAAATGCTCACTACGTTATTTGTAAGGATAACTTCTAAGTAAACCGAACACAAAATCGCTTTTTCTCTCCATTGTAACTGGTTACATGCAAATCTACTATATAAATCGCCGATAGAGGATGGTCATTTGAACATCCAAGATGCCAGTTTCTTTTTTATTTCGATTTATTCTTCTCTTTTGGTCTGCGTTCACAGCATAAATAGTATCTTTGTGCATTGCTTCTTCGTTACCATTATCTAGATGAATTTCAAACACAAATTCTACGTTAACTCATTGTATGTTACCGCAGATAAGGCCGGACAGATCGCAGATACTTTAAGCGAGAAACTGAACTTGTATGTTACACAGTGTGTTCGGTTCACAGCGGAATTACTGGGTTAGTACTTATGTGAGTGTATCAATTATTAGGTTTTTTTTGTAATACTTTCAGTAACTTATATTTAACCCTAGAAAGATAAACTGCGCCTCAGAGGCGCCCGCGAAACAGATATATCGCTGTCTCTTTTTAACCCGCGCGAGTTTACACTTGTGTTTTCGAGCTAACTCAGTCGTCAATCAACACGCCCGAGGGACGACCGCTGCTGTTCGGTAAGTACTTTAGTTTCGCCGCTATGACATTGCGTTGCGCTCCAGAGGCGCAAGTTTATCTTCTGTGTAACTTTCGCACATTTATTAGTGATTTAGTTTTTTTTACTTTTTACCTATTATTACGCATTTATGGTAAATGTAAAGATATTTTATTATTACTAAATTAATTAAAATGGTTTTTAGGAACGTTTTAACATCATGGCGCGCAGAAAAGGGTTGGAAGACAGCGAACTTGCTTATTTTTTGATGCAGGAAGAGGAAGAGACCGAGGATGGCAGTAACAGCGAGACGCAGAACGATATAAATGAAGATAATGTTCAGAGTGATTTTGAAGATGAATACATAGACGAAGTTATCGAAGAAAGTCCGAATGATACCTCAACAACTTCTGAAAATCAAAGACATGACCACCGCATAGTAATCCCGCCGCAAAGAGTGATTAGAGGTAAGAGCAGGCATGTTTGGGCTACTTCTAAAGGGCAAAGTAGTGGCAGAACAGCTGCGATCAATATAGTTCGCTCAAATAGAGGTCCTAGTCGTATGTGCAGAAATATTTTTGAACCACTTGGATGCTTCAAATTATTTATTACGGAAGAAATCATTCAAGAAATTGTTCAGTGGACCAATGTAGAGATATCGAATAAACGTTCTGATACTATGACTAGTTTGACATTTGCAGACACAAATGCCACTGAAATCGAATCTTTCATAGGACTACTTACTCTGAGCGCTGCGATGAAAGATAATCATTTATCAACAGTTGAGCTGTTTGACAGTTCATTTACTGGTTCAAGATATGTGGCAGTAATGAGTAGAGATAGGTTTGACTTTATTGTCAGGTGTCTCAGAATGGACGACAAAACTTTACGTCCTGATCGTCGCCAGCAAGATCCATTTATTCCAATTAGAAAGGTTTGGGATATGTTTATAGCTCAATGCAAAATGAATTATTCCCCAGGAAGTAATGTCACTATTGATGAACAACTACTTGGTTTTCGTGGTAGATGTCCATTTCGGATGTACATACCAAATAAACCAAATAAGTATGGTATAAAAATTTCTATGATGTGCGATAGTGGGACCTATTATATGATAAATGCTTTGCCATACATTGGAAAAGCTACAAATACAAATGGTTTGCCGCAAGGAGAGTATTACTTGAAGGAGTTATCTCAGCCAGTTCATGGTTCCCACCGCAATATAACATGTGACAATTGGTTCACATCTATCCCTGTTTCAAAGTCATTGCTTCTGGAACCGTATAAATTGACAGTTGTGGGTACTGTTCGGTCAAACAAACGGGAAATTCCTGAAGAATTGAAAAACACTCGTTCTCGACCTGTTGGTACATCTATGTTCTGTTTTGATGGACCTTTGACCCTAGCATCATACAAGCCGAAGCCTTCAAAGATGGTGTATATGTTGTCATCGTGCGATGAAGATGTTGCAATAAATCCAACAACTGGTAAACCTGAGATCATTATGTTCTACAACCAGACTAAAGGCGGCGTCGATACTTTTGATCAGATGTGTTCTTCGATGTCTTGTTCTAGGAAAACTAACAGATGGCCGATGACAATGTTTTATGGCATGTTGAACATAGCTTTTGTCAATTCTTATATAATTTACACTCACAATATTTTAACAAAACAAGAAAAACCAATAAACCGTAGAGAGTACATGAAACAATTGTCGATCGAACTGTGTGCACCGTGGATGAGATCTAGACTGCGCATTCCTACTTTGCAAAGAAGTTTGAGAGAAAATATAGAGAAGATCCTACCACAAGTACCAGAGGCTAATCTAGAACTTTCTCAAGAAGCTGATGAAGAACCTCCGACTAAAGTGCGGCGTTATTGTAGCATTTGTACAACAAAAAAAAAGAGAATGTCTAAGATGACTTGTACGAAATGTAAAAATACCGTATGTGGAGAACATAAAAAAGATGTTTGCAACAAATGTTTATAAATTGAGATTTTTTCAGTATTTTTTGTGATTTGAGACTGATTATATTGTAACTTATTAGTTAGTAAGACAAAATGTTATAAAAAGTTAGCTATTCATAAAAAAAACTTAAAATTGTTAGTACTGTAAAAAAATTCTACTTTTTGTTACATTTTTGAAAATTTAACATTATTCCTTAGAATAAACAAATAATAATACCTATTTGTGTTTTTTTTAATTAATAATAATGTAACATTTAATTCATACATAAAAAAAGTATTTCTATTTAAATATGTAAATAAATCAGTACTTAAAATTTGGCGCCTCTGAGGCGCCTGTTTATCTTTTCTGTACAAAAAAATAAGTTTATCTTACTAGGGTTAAAAAAGAACCGACTTCAATTGACTCAAAATCAATACAGTTGAAAACCGTGTGCAATCAATCAGTATTTTCGGACATATTTTGAGTTTTAAATTTGATAAGATATTTATATGATATTCATTCACCTCTAAAACCATCTTAATATATTACAATTTACAATTTATTTTAAAAAAATGTGAGGTAGGGGGTCCACTTCGGTAACGAACTTCCTTATCTTATTTCAGCTCTAAATTTGATTTAATAGGTACAATATTTGGTGTATTTCTTTCTCACCAAAAAGCGCAGCCGCCTTTTATTCAACTCTCTCCCTCTCTCAGATTTTTATTCTTGTTTCACATAATATCTAACTTTTTTTATGGACTAACTTGGGTATTTATAACTCCAATTCACCCTATATTGTAACCACTCTGTATATGCTTCTGTGTATTGGTCACCCCACATAACTTATTTGTCCATAATTCTCTGAACAACCCTGTAAAACTGCAGTTCAACTCCACACGTTATTGCAAACGCCCTGATATTTTTTAAATCACCCTGTATAAGAATAAATCATCTCCACCCTATTTCTAGCATTATTTGAATCACCCTGTATACCTAATATTTTACTTCCCCCATATTTCTAGTATTCCATATTGCAACTGCTCATGGTCTACCCTACATAACAACATTTTTTCATATTTTTGAACCACCTTTTATAAGTATAATTTTACTCTACTCTTTATTTTAACTACTTTTAAAAATGTTTGAATTCTTCCGTATAACTGTAATTTTTAATCCAATCTGTATAAGGGGCCGTTCAAGTATTACGTAAGCAATATAGGGGGGGGGTGCTTTGTGCATTTTTGATATTTTTGTTGACGTGGGTGGTAAGAACTTTACTTAGTTTTGCCGTCAAGGGGGAGGGGGGGTCAATAATTGTAATAAATCTGCTTACGTAATACTTGAACGGCCCCTAACTATAATCCTACAATTTTACTTCATCCTCATTTTAACCTGTATAACTATATCATTCTATTCCACCTTATATTTCAACCATCCTATATATGTTGTTTTCTGAAGGATACTTGTGGCATATTTTTCAATGTCTAAGTGTTTATTGGGAAATAACACCACACTTTAAAGGAAATCGCTGTATACCCCAAACGTTTCGGGGTCTAGATCAGACCCTGTTGTCAATGGCTAAGAAACTACGGATTAAAAAGGTACAATTCCAAGATGTAAATTGTCAAATATTTAAATTTACATCTTGGAATTGTACCTTTTTAATCCGTAGTTTCTTATTCATTGACAACGGGGTCTGATCTAGACCCCGAAACGTTTGGAATATACAGCGATTTCCTTTAAAGTGTGGTGTTATTTCCCAATAAACACTTAGACATCCTATATATGTTTTTAAGATTTTTTGAGCCCACCTGTATGACTTTAATTGTTCTCGCCCTACATTTTAAACGCGCACTATGCTTGTTGCTCTGATTTCGATGCTTGCACGCACACACATACACCGAAAACTGTAATGCCACATAGAAAAGATCGCCAGCATAACAATCTTTCGTTTCGATACACTATTTTCTGCCTTTCACTCTACTATAAGCCACGTAAAAAAACCTCGTTTCAAAAAGAAACTGACTTTAAATGAATCAAATTGAAACCCTTACGATATACTTTATGATATTTAATATAGATAATTTGACATTGACATGGATGTTTTTGACACCTCGAAGAGAGTATCGTTTCTTTATATGCAGTGCCAGTCAAAATCTTTTGAACGGTTATACTTACACTTGTGAAATTTGTGAGGTGAAAATAAAAGGTTGTAAACTTCTATACTAATAGATGAGGTCATAAGGCCACTATGGCAACTAATTTTAAATACTTAGGACCTTATGGCAAGCTCAATTGAAAGTTATTGACAATACATACTCAGCCATATTAATTTTATGTTGAAGGATAAATTAAATAAACACTAAAATCATTCTTTCACATTTACACTGTAATTAATTAAAGGAATTCTTACAGTAAGTGTTTAAAATGTACTTGCTTGCTGACATAAGTGATCGATTGTTTCAGCTGAAACTGTCCTGCATTCTGCAATAATTCTTTATTTTAGTTAATACCTATAGTAGGGTTCCGTAGCCGCAAACCTTGGGTTTCAAATAACCCCACAGAAAAAAATCTAATGGGTCGGTTCCCGTGGCCGAGGTAGCCATTTTATGCGATCTTGCTGTCCAAACCATCTAACATAATATTCTTCATCCAGGTAACGTCTTTCTGGACCATAATAATGCGCAGGGGCACCAACTTGCTGAAATATTAATTCCAAATTACATCACCGGTGAAGTTTGTATTGAGGAACACAGGTCCTACTATGTGTTTACCCAAAATGCCAGCCCAAACATTCACTTATTCTGAAAATTGAGTATATGTTTTACGAAAGATAGGTATTCGGGTTCGTGTCAATCCAATACCTTAAATTTTGTGTGTTCACATTTCCATTGACGGACAAACTACTTCCATCACTAAAACAAATGGTTTTTGTGTAGAGCTGGTTTCCATTAATTTTATTTGGCATAATTCCATAGAATTCCAGTCCTCTGTCGGGGTCGTTATCTGAAAGTCGGTACACCATTTTTAATTTGTTACACTCTATGTACTGTACGGTGTAACTAACTTCACAGATAGACGCATCTTTAGCTATAGAGCAGGTAGGTTTACTACAATTGCAATTGTATCAATTTTTTTATAATCACTAACTTTTAACTAACCACAATTTAAACACAAGTAAGTCCTCGATGTAGTACGATTTGGGTACTTCAAGAAGATACTTTCTACATTCAGCAATTATTAAAACAACTGGAAGTTTGTCTGCTTGATTTCGTACCCTTTCGCCTATGTAAATTCCTAAACGTTTCCTTAAACAATAATAAAACTAAATATTTAAGGTATAAAGCTTTTTAGAAAAGTTTTACAAGTAACAGTTACTAGAATATTAAAAAACGTCAACATTTTTAACAACTAACCAGAAGCCGACTGAATAATCTTCGTTAATCAAGTTTGAAATAATAATTAATCATCTATCAATATTGGCCAAACAAAATTAATAAGGCTGAGTAAGTATTCTCAATAACTTTCAAATGAGCTATCACCTGCCATGAGGTTCTATTTATTATTAGTGCCCACAGTGGCTCTGTGACGTCATCTATTACTCTTACGTCATCTGTTACTATTAGTACAGAAGTTGACAACGGTTTATTTTTACTTTCCTTAGTGTAAGTATAACCGTTCAAAAGATACAAAGGTGCAGGAGACTTTTGACCAGCACTGTATATAATTGATTTCAGTGTTTTTCTGTTTTTTGGGAATAACACCACAATTCAGTTAGACGTTTTAGTGTCTAAATGACACCCCGTTTTCAGTGAATGTGCAGATTTTTCAGCAATTGTGGTGTTATTCCCAAAAGATTAGAAAAAATCCTTAGTTTCTGTAACGAATTTCCATCAGCTATCAGCCAAATAAATTCAGCATTTATGAAGGATTGTTACTGCACTATGCAGGAGCCCTTGTTATCGTTATCCTTGACACGTTCAGAAACAAGAAAAGGTGTATCGGTTTCAGTATATTTGAAGTATTCTCAATCTGCCGGTATAGAACCATTACACTCAATAAATACATGCGGTAAACCTGCTGTATTGTTAATAAAAGTCGCAAGAATGAGTCAGGCCATTACAAGAAATGCTGTTGTCGCTTGAAAAATGTCCCTAAGTAGGTGGCGGGATATCAGTTTTGCCGCAGAAGTCGAGTAACTCGATACGGCGTATGCCGTCAAATCGATTTCGTAAACGAGAAAACCGCAGATTCTGATAAAAAAATGTCCTTCACCCGAACGAGCGAAGTGAGCTACAAAACAGCATCTCGTTGAAAGCAGGTGACTGTTTAATCCCATAACAGTAGTAATTAATGGCCATCGAAAGTTTCGATACTAATAATAAAGCTGGGCTTATAATAAGGATTGTTTTTTTTTGTAGCCTGTTCTCCACGTTCATAAGATTCGTTAATTCATTGTATTAAAAGGTAACTTTCTAAAGCTAATTTGAAAATTAATTTGTATTGAGTTCGTTTTTTGTTTCGCGGTAAGGTGAAGAAAGAAGAAAGGGAAAGCCCCATATGTTTTTATCAAAGGCTTGCATGTTGTCATTAAATATCTGTTTAAGCATATAACAATAGTGCTTAAATAATCCACAATAAATAAATATAAGTCATCAGGCATACAATTATACACAGTCAGTAGGCCCAAAAAATCGTTTTTTCAAGATTTTTTGTTGAGAAGACCCTTTAAGTACCTAAATTAAAAATTTCTACACATATTAAGATAACTGTTGACTGTATTTATTATATTTTTTTAAACAAATTCTCTTTTTAAAGGGTTTTCCGGATTCCCCTGTGAAAAATGCTCCGATAAACATTTATGAACACTCATTTTCTGATTCATTACAACTTTTCTATTATGATCGCCTCAATATTTTCCCCAATATAAGCAACAAAAAAAAACAAATCCATATTTTGGGAGTTTTGAATGTTCAAGTAATTTACATTTACGAGTTTGGTGTTAAAATTTCGTTAGTTATGGCTCTATAAACTGTTACTTTGTGGCCAAGGTATTAAAATTACAAACTCAAATATCTTCAAAGCAATGACTTACCTTGATTGGCTCACATGTGTGAAACCATAGCTCTTTGTCGGGAACTTTTCGAAAAGTTTGTTAAGTAATAAAAAACGAAAGCAAATTTATTTAAGGGTGCCAGACAGATATGAGACACAACTATGGCCTAACACAAAATATAAACACGGAAAAATATACGGCCTAACGGAGAATCACTGCCATCAAAACATTATACTGCCCAACAGTAAAAATATAAGGCCCAATCGTTTAATTATGGTCCATTCCTTTAATATAAATAAATAAATATGTTTATTCAACATTCAAAATCACTGCATTTACAAAAAAATTAATATTACAAATACAAATGATTTATTTGCCTTGTCAAAACAATCACCAACCGCATCACTCAGCATCTTTCAAAAATTCATCATACGAGTAGTATGCTTTTCTGGACAGGTATGTATAGACCTCCTTTCCAAACTTCGCTATACTTTATTCATTCCCTCTAGCTCGCGTATAATAAAACTTATAGTCCCCCTATAGATATGGGAATTTTGCCCAACTGATAGCCTAGAGAATGGCTGATGTAGTTCATTGCTGCTACGAGAATAATTGTGTATTTGATCATTTCTAGTAAGTGATACTTGCTTCTTAATATTCATTATTAATAGGTAAATATATAATGAATGGACCGTCAGAATATTAAACTCAATGAAAAATTGCTTGCAACTAGTTAATGGCGGAAGACCAGCTATACATCGTATGATGTTTTTTTGTGTAGAGAAGATTTTGTCAATATGAGCTGAACAGCCCCAAAATATAAGGCCATATGACAAAATTGACTCCGCTAGGCAGAAATATGCTAATTTAAGAACGTTGAAACTTACTGTAAATTTTAATTGGCGCATTAGGAAAGAGGTCTTACTTAATTTATTTGTTACATAATCAATGTGTTTTTCCCAAGTAAGTTTATTATCAACAATTATTCCTAAGAACGTACATGAATTTGTCTGCTCAATGGATTCATTATTTAACCTGACAAGATAACTTAAATTGTTTGTGTTGTTTTTAGGTAGGAATGACATTATTTGTGATTTTTTAACATTTACCGTTAAACCATGTGAATTACAATAGTTATGAAATTCCCGAGTGGCTACATTAGCATTTCTGACAAGTTCAGAATCACTTTTCTCAAATATGCCAAAATTTGTGTCATCAGCATAGAGAATGTTGAGATCATATTTGAGACAAGATAATGAAACATCATTAATAAATATAAGAAATAGAACAGGGCCCAATATTGAGCCTTGTGGTACCCCTGTATGGACTGTCTTGAAATTGGATCTAGTTTCGCCTACTTGAACAGCTTGTTCACGGTTTGTGATGTATGATCGAATCCATTCATTTCCTGAGCCCCATCAAAAATATAAGGACCAATAGATGAAGATATTCGGTACTGCTGAAAAACCATTCTAACAAAAAAAATTCCAAACAACCCACAAATATCTTTTAGGACATATATTAATCAAATCGGCTCCCGAAACGCTAAATCGATAATTTTGTCCCCTTTCTATTGAAGAGACATGTTCATTAAAATCAAAGACTAGCCTGTTCTATCGATTAAACGATATTCCGTAAAAGAAGAAGTGCTTTTATTTCTAACCTGCTAAATCAGACAGTTGTAAACATATGAAGTCTGAATGAAAACAAATCAGTTTTAAATTAAGTATTCAATTTAACGATAAAGATAAAGTATGAAATATTGAACTATAGGACAAGTTTTAACTCCAACATCTTTCAGAGATAAGAATGTTCTATCAATCAGTGGAAAAAAGTAATGTGTTTGGTAGCGCCGACTTATAAACATTTACCTAGTGAACAGGATACAAGTTACTCAAGAGCTACAAATACCTAAATTTATTCAGTGAACTTACAAAGAACAGTTCCAGGCATGGAACTTCTACACAATTGTCAAGGCATATACTTTTTAATATGATCTTACTGGCAAGGCCGTAGCCAGGATTTTTTTTCGGGGGTAGGGTTGGACAATTTTTCTGATTGGTGATGGGCTAATTAGGACTGCAAAATGTATATTTTTGTTAATGTATTTTCAGGATATATAAATTTGTATAAATATAAAATTTATTCTTATGAAAAACATGATTAATTGGTTAAAATTGAATCTCGAAACAAAAAATTTCAAAATTTCGGGGGGGGGGGGTTTAAATCCCAGACCCCCCGCTGGTTACGGGCTTGCTTACTGATATTACTTTAACTTTTTATATGCTACAACTTAAGTGATGGCATAAGCGGCTAGCTATTAAATTTTATTTCACTTAAATATCTCTATTGACAGGGTTGTTAAGGGTTAACATAAATTTACATAGAAGTTATTTACGTGGTGAACTTTCGAATCGTTTTGTTAATTACTTTGTTAATTTATTCACGAAGCATCAAAATAACACAATCTCGGCATTGTTGGATTGTTATGTTCTAAACCATCGAGAGTTAGTCGCTTTACTTGTACGTCTGTGAGTACTGATTATTACTTGGGAAACATCGTAATTAAGCATGTGGTAATTTTTTCTTTGTTTTACAGTATTTCTCTGCTATTGACATTTTATTGAAGGAATGGAATTTATGGGAAGCTGTTTAAAAAATAAACGCACGAATAAATAGTTTTTGCTGTTTAATTATATTTTATTCTAATACTAATTTTGTACAGTTCCTTCTTATGTGACCTGATCTAAAATATGTGTGAGACCCTGTGAAAAATGTTGATTTAAGCTACTTCGGTTTTGTTTTCGTTATTGAAGTTAATTTGAACAAAACAACTAATTAGTATTGGTTAATAAAATGGTGCGGTAATTTTGTTCAGTATTTTAATTTATGCTTCATTATTATGAATGACTATCACACACTACTAACTGCTTACAACATCCAAATAATAGATTATGGCATTTATTACGTCCTGTAATGCCTACAATTCCGGAGTTTCTTTTAAAGAATTCTTCTTATTTTTGACGAGTAACGGTTCAACTTCTCAAAACTCCGATACGATCAGATTCAACTGATTCAAGACAAGAACGATTTTAAACAGTAGGGAACCTTATGAATTATGAATATATTTTTAATGGAGGGGTCTAGACACAATCGTTTCATCTGTTGTTTACACAATAAGGTTTTCGAAGAAATCCATATTTATTAAAAGAAATTTATTTCGAATTCATTTATTCAACTAACAGTAGTGCACATTTCCATATTCATATGTGAAGATAATAGTCTTCGCTTGAGATCATTATGTTTGTATACGGCCCAGATTTTTGACCAACCTTCATTTATGTCTGAACCAGCTAAACCTATTGACCTATTTTTTTAACACGTACTTTCAGTTTCAAAAAAATATTTAATTGAAAAGTTCTTCACTAAAAAATAAAATATCTACTATAAAACAGTTTTATTAAACGACTTCCAAAAAGGAGGCTTATTTGTGTGTTGGTATGTTACCTGATTTTTTCTGCTATTATGAACAGATTTTGTTTTTTTTTAATATTTTTTTTGTAAATTTCAAATTTGGAAAAAGAATTATTATATTCGTAAAAGGAAGAAATTTGAGATTGAACACATTCGTGCATGGAAATCGAATAATATACTAAATGTATTAGTCGATTTCTTCGAAACCCCTTATATATTTGTGTAGTTTTTTAAATTGCAGTCTATTAAGAAGGATTCCCAGATGGTCTCATATACATTTCTATGCTTTGTAACATGTAGTTGTTCAGAAAATCGGCGAAAAATCCAACATTTCTATCAAAAATACCATCAACGCCTACCAGATCATTTTGTTCGCGTTACTTGTCAATTTAAACGAAAATGTATCATTCTGCAATGTTATCAACACAATCACAAACAAATAAAAATCTCAGGGGAAATATGAGTATAAAAGAGGTATGCTGATAGCATACCAACAAACTTCTTGCTAGAGTGAAAAACCTATTATGCTAATCATTTAAAAGAGACAAGAGCCAAATACGATAAAGAACCCAGATAAATAACACGCATAGCCTTGGCTGAACTCAAATCTAGTTTAGGAAAGATGAATAATAGAAAAGCAGCTGAACTTGGAAACATTCCATAGAACTGGTGCCCAAAATCTTATTGGAAATGCTCGTGTGTCATTATAATAAGTGTACCAAAGGAATGAAATGTGGCTTATATTAACTTAATATACAGTGATGGGCAAATGTGTGGAACCAAGTAAATATCTCTGGAATTATTGGAGATATCAAAATGAAATTTGGAAAGTGGATACTGCAGTAGATTGCAATGAAACACCCTGTATAGTATTTTAGTTTCTGATGAAACATTTTATTGCGAATACAAAAATATCGGGTTTGATATTGTTTACTTCAATACCTACCGAGATATTAACAGAAAAGTAACTGAGGAAAGGAAAAATTCGAGGGGCAAATTAAATCTGAATCAAGTTTAGTAGTCCATGAAAATCATTGCAGAAGTGACAGTAGTTGTCAAAATAAGATATTAGTTTTTTTTTATTTGAACGTAAAAAGATTGTATTGTTTTAATTTGATCGTAAAATGGCCGAATTTAGTGAAAGAGAAAGAAGAGAAATATTAATGATGATTGGGTATGGGGAGAGGAAAAGGACGCATCAAGAAGTTTGTGACCCTTTTAACATTGTTCATCCAAATACACAAATATCCCGTTCAGTAGTGACGAAAACTTTGCGAATGTACGACACAAGAGGAACAGTTAACAATTTACCAAAAAATGGACGGTTAAAAAGTGCAAGTAATGAAGGTGTAGCTCAAAATGTTGCTATATCTTTTACGAAAATCCTCACTTATCCACTACCGACCTCGCCAATATGCATGGAATTAGTCTTCGTTCAGTAGGAAGGATAATAAGGCGAGAAAAATATCATCCATACAAAATTCGCCTCGTTCAAGAACTCTCCGAAGACGATTTCGACAGACGTTTGTAATTTTGTAAAACGATGATGGATATTTGTAACCGTGATAATAATTGTATAAGAAATGTGGTGTTTTCAGACGAGGCTACGTTTTGTTTAAATGGTACGGTTAATCGACATAATTGCCGCCACTGGTCGCAAAGTAATCCTAATTGGGTACAAGAGGCTCATACACAACATCCCCAAAAATTGAACGTTTGGGCCGGCATTTATAACAACAGAATCGTGGGACCCTTCTTCCTACAAGAAACTTTAAACAGAGGGAGGTATTTACAGCTCTTGGAGACACAAGTTATTCCGGCATTAGAGGTAAATGGACAATTACCAAATAATATCTGGTTTCAGCAGGATGGAGCACCACCCCATTACGCTCTCATTGTTCGAGATCATTTAGATAGGACACTTCATCACAGATGGATTGGAAGAACGGGTACTTATGAATGGCCTGCACGAAGTCCCGACCTTAATCCACTAGACTATTTTCTGTGGGGTTACTTAAAGTCTAAGGTTTATGTTGATAGACCAAATAATTTGCAAGAATTAGCTGCAAGAATAACTCCAGAGAATTACACCAGAAGTAATAGCTAATGTTACTTGAGAATTTAATAACCGACTTGCTTATTGTCAAGAAGTAAACGGTGCTCATTTTGAACATCTAATATATTAAGTTTAGTTAAGTTAAGTTTTAATGTTTTGAAAATCACTTAGATTTAGTTAATAATTATGATTATGTATTTCTTTAATGGATATTAGATTTTTCCTTTCCTTAATTACTTTTCTGTTAATATCTCGGTAGGTATTGAAGTAAACAATATCAAACCCGATATTTTTGTATTCGCAATAAAATGTTTCATCAGAAACTAAAATACTATACAGGTTGTTTCATTGCAAATTTTAAAATCGACATTACTTCCGGTAAAACAGCAGTTCAAAATTGTAAAAAAATTTGGAAACAAATAGGTAATCTACTATTGATATCTCTAATAATTCCAGAGATATTTACTTGGTTCCACACATTTGCCCATCACTGTATAAGAAAAGGGACAAAAGACAGCGGAACAACTACAGGGGCATTAGTGTAACCAGTCGGTAGAAAAGTTGTAAGGCAAAATTCTAAATCTATTTAAAAAGAACCGATTTCAATTGCTTAAAAAACGTTTATAAACCGTGTGCAATCAATAACTATTTTCTGACATATTTTTTTTATCAGATCAGAATGCGTTCCCAATGGCAATGCAGAAAAATGTAAGAAATAAATAGTTAATTTTTTCGGATAAAATTGCGTTTGCGAAAATAATATTTCTACAATTCTTTTGATTATTTTAGCGTATTCTTATCTCTCACTTCCCCTCTAATTTGTATTTTTTTCTATAGTATCTACATTTTGTTTAATTTTACTTGTTTTATTATTTAGATCAGTTTCTAACTATAATTCACTCTATATTGCAACCATCCTGTATATGTTTCTGTGTATTGGTCACACAAGATAAATTATCTGTCTATCATTTTCTGAATCACCCTTTACAACTACAATTCAACTATACACGATATTGCAACCGCCCTGAATAAGCATCCTCTCCAACCTATTCACTGTTTCTATTTTTCTATTGTTCAAATCACTCTGTATACCTATAATTTTATTGCGCCCAATATGCCAAATATAACGACATATTTATGTTACACACCATATAACATTTTTTAACCACCCTATATAACTGTAATTCCGTAAATCAGTTGAGAGAAACAGACGAACAAAGTGAGTGACACTTAGAGAAATAACATGAAAAAGATAGGCAACCATTGAAATTCGGGTATATGCCAGGGTAATTATAAAAGACGACGATCGTACAAGTTGGGCAATTAGTTAGTTGGTAGAGTTTATATTCGTGTGATTGAATAGACAGAAGAAGTCAGCTGTAGTATTCGTCATTATTTTGTAAACAGTAAATTATTTATTAGTTTTGATTAAAATAAAGACATTGGAAGTTAATGTAACATCTATGAAGTAGAACCCACAGAATTTATTGCAATTTGGTGTCAGAAGTGGGATATACACGAATTTCGATGGTTATTTCTTTTTTGTCTGGGCGCTTTTTAGAAACCTATCGAAATTAACCGACTTCCAAGCAGAAGTAAAAAAATTGAAAATAATTAACAAAACATAATATAGATAATAAATAACACATTCACTGTTGTTGGGTGCTCATTCTGTTTAAAGAAACTACCTACCTATCTAGTATATCTTTAAAGTCGGTGCCAAGCAACAATGACGTGTGATGAAGTAGTACATAAGTAAGGAATGCAGTATTTTAGTTTTACTTGACAACCTTCTCTGTGGGGAGTATTTTACTTATGACCTATTAATGTTACGTAAGGTTTTAAGTAGTGATGGTAATTAAGTTTTTTGTTACAGTTATAAATATGTGAAAAAACATGACGACCACTGACAGCGGCACGGAAACGCTTTTTTCCGATGGTTCATCACCATGTGAACACCTTTGTTCACCCAGCGTTTGTTCTGGAGATGAAACTGAAGTTCCGTTGGACGATTCCCAATCTGTAAATAGTCGATTAGCTCCGCCAAATATTCAGCCTTACAGTGGAGTCCTTGAAAAGGTAGAAATTTTTCCATTTAATACAACTTCTCGTATAGTGTTATTAATTTCGCAAGACGAGTCTTTACTGCTCTTATCATAAAATATTTTATTATTTAACGTTTCTCCTGAAAATGAAATACCAACTCTTAAGTGTAGAGAATGATTAACAAAAATGTTATTGTTGTCTTAAATGCCGGTCAAACATATTATTGTTATTAATCGTATTGAATAAAAAATAATCTAAATAAACTGCAAAAACCAATCAAATAAACAAAGTCTGCAAAAAAAGTAATTCCGGAAATACGATGATGGTAAAAAACTGATTTCGAATCCGTTCTGGAATTAAAAATTGTGTACATTAGCCAACCAGAAGCAGACTGAGAAACATCTAGATCCACAATGAGTATCTACAGGGTATCCCACGAAGGTGGGAGGTTACCTGTAACTTAAATATTATCGATAATAAAATTCTAAATTTGCCAACTTAGGTAAGTTCTATGTGACTACAAATATTTAGAACTGTGTCACTTCCGGTTATACCGGATGGAGAGCACAACTTTCTTGTATCAAATAGAACACCCTGTAAGTTATTGGATATTTGGATGCTACGTTAAAATCTAGATAAATTTTATGAACCACATGCTATCTCTAAATTATACCATTCTCAAGATATTTGCACTTTTATTTAAAAAATGCAGATGCAGTCCTGCGGAAAATCGACAATTTTGGCTAAAGAACCATCTGTTGTAAAACGGTTTTTTGACATGTCTTATTGGAAGAGTCAAGCCAGCAAACAGCACTGAAAAAATTACCCGTTTTTCTACAGGTTGTTCTTAAAAAAATAGTGAAATTGACATTCACAATATGCTTAAAACTCAATATTTTCAACTGGAAACTCCCTTTTTTGTCTGGATTTTATTCTGCACTAAAAGTGAAGGTAACTTATTACGTTCTCTATATCTAAAACTAATAACTTTCGATTAAATTGCGAAAAACCGTTTTCCGTCGATTAAAATATGATGTCGACTTTGCTTGTAAAAGTCAAGTCAGCCGTGGCCGCTAGAAAAATAACTGGCGGCTACGAAATGTCACTCAGTATTTCCAAATTGCCTATAATGCTTACACGAAGCGTAATAGGAGTAATTATTCCAGCGAAGATTATTTCATTATCTTTATTATTTTTAGTGTAATAAAGTACCTAGATAATTATTAAGACAGTAGACCTCTCTGTCAAAAAGCCGTGTTGGTGGGGCTCTTATAGAAAAGTAGATGGCGCTGTAGAGAACAATTTCAAATATCTTAGCAAAATTACATAACATAGCAATAAACCTGTAATTAGTAACTTGGGAGCAATCTCCTGATTGAATTGGACAAATTTTAGAAGTTTTCCAGAGATTTGGTAATTTCTTGTTTTTCAATATGAGATTATAGAGGCAGGTAAGTGGCTTTGAGACAATGTATATGAAATCTTTTACTAAAAAACTAAGAATACTGTCAAACCCTGATGTAAGTTTATTTTTTAATTTCCTTGATGCACTTTTTACATCATTTTCAAAGATATTATCTAAAGATGATCGTGTCAATAGAAACACTTGAACGAGTTACAATTTTTGCCTTGATTGAAATGAATGAAATATTCGATAAGAAATGTGCAAAATTATATAAGAAAGTTGTGGTCTATTTCTGGTATAACCCAAAGTGCCACAGTTCTTAAAATATTTTAGTCACATAGAACCTATCGGCTTAACAACGTTGACAAGTTTTCAGAATTTTAATATCGATATTTTTTAGTAACAGGTAACCGAGCCCCTTCGTGGGACACCCTATATATAAAGGCAGTTGACGGATAGGACAAATTAAGTTGAGTAGATAGCATCAACGAATAAAAGCATTTATTTTCGATATCAAAAAACCCATAGATTTCGCAATATTAATATTAAAATTATCCAAAAATAATTTATTGCTACAGAATGAGAGAATGTGTGTAACAGGCACTTCTGAATAGTTTGAAAATTTGAGTAAGGTAAAGCTTGTATCCAAATATAAGAAAATGTTCTATCAGGTTAATAAAAAAAAAACAGTAGAATTTAAATTGTGATAAGAAAGGATGTTCCAATTTGAGGTTAATTTTTATTTTTTTAATAAAATACACAAATTATTTCAGAATGATCAAATCTTTTATTTCAAATGATCGTACAATTGTTTCGGTTTAGTAATGGTAAACAATATCTTGTAAGTGACCACCTGCTGCTGTACGACAAGCTTCTAATCTTTTGCTAAAATGTTCGATAACTTTCTGGCATAACTGCGGATCAATTACTTGAAAACACTCAATAATGTTCTCCTTTAGGTCATCAATTGTTTGTGGATCGTTGGCATAGACCTTTTCTTTCAAAAAGCTCCACAGGAAAAAATCTAAGTGTTAGATCTCAAGATCTAGGGAGCCAATTAATGTTTCCTCTTCGAATAATTATTCGATTATCAAATTTCTGTTTCAAAAGATTGATTGTTTCTGCTGCTGAATGACATGTTGCAACGTCCTGTTGGAACCACATATTATGCACATCAATATGCTCCAATTCATCCCAACAATAGTTAGTAATCATCGTTCAATATCGATCACCATTCACAGTAACAGCATTTCCATTGTCATCTTCAAAAAAGTGTGTACCAATCACTCCACCAACCCAAAAAACCACACCAAACAGTTACTTTTTGTGGATGCATCGGTCTTTCCATTATTTCTCGTGGATTTGCTTCATCCTAGATTCGACAATTTTGCTTGTTAACAAATCCACCCAATTCAAAATGTGTTTCATCGCTGAATATGATTTTGTTGAAAAAATTCACGTTTTCAAGTTTCTGTTGTATGGCCCAATTAACGAATTGACGACGTAAATCAAAGGGTTGTTGGCTTTATTTCTTGCGTTATCTGGATCTTGTAACCCTTTAAATGAAGATCTTTGTACAAAATTCTGAATAAAGTGGTTTTTGGAACGTTCAATTGCTGTGCACGATGACGAATTGATGTTATTGGTTGTTCAACAACACTAGCAGTAACAGCTGCAATAGATTCTTCTAAATGTCCACTACGATGATATGTTTTGCTTTTTTCATCTTTTACTGAACCAGTGTCCACAAATTTTTGAACATTTTTTTCCAATGGTAACATTTGACGGACAATTTTCTCTTCCTATTCTGTACGAAATTTTCTTCCAACTTCTGCACAACTTTCACCAAATTTAAAATAATTTTTAATAATAAACACGCGTTGCTCAATCGTATATCTCAATTTTTAATAATATATATTCCTACTTGTCATCTGTCAAATAACATCTGATATTCTAGTACAAAAAATGGGGGCAAATTTAAAAATTAACCTCAAATTGGATCACCCTTTATATAAGATATCTTGTTTAAAAATTAAAATGATTCATCCCGTATTAATGAACTACTCTATATTAAGTTAGATAATTTTAAATTATGGACTTCATAATTCTCTATACATTTTTCCTCGAATACTTTTATCTTTATCTTATAATCAAGGTACAATTGGCCAGGCTGTATAAAAACGGAAACAGCTGTGACTACAAGTGGAGAACAGACCAGAGGTTTACATCTGGGGATAATCATACCTAAAACTCAAAAATTGAGAACATTCATTATACATTTTGGAATGCCACTTCTTGTCGTGTTCCCTGTCGAGGGGACAGTTTATACATACCATTTGCAATTCTAAAGCTTCCACAGAACCTATAAAGTCATTCATCGACGCATTCTTAGTTCGAGCAAATTGATGTTTTCCGAGAACCGTGCAACATCATGTAATTAGAACGCTTTTATATTATACGTGTAAAGAAAAAGCTGGTGGTTATTTCGATACATTTAAATTTTTCTGTCGTCATTATCGCAGATACAAAAGAGTCACGAAAGAGATTTGGATGAACGTAAAAGTAAAAACTGGTTTTCAGCTTTAACTGATACGTTTTTAGTTTCATTTTCGAAGGATTGCGATCACCATGGCCTTTTTGGCAGTGCACACTAATATATCGTTTTGTACAGATGGAACCTGTTTCGATCAGGTGAAAACTGTTTTTGTCATGGGCGTCTCTCATGGTATCAAGATAATACAATTTTGCCAAAAAATAATTTATAAACAAAAAACTTTTACTGTGCCATACGTTGGACTATTTAATAATCTTGTAACATATGGAATAAAATAATTAATATTAAAAAAGCACCGACTTCAGCAAATCACTATTTTCAGACATATTTTCTTCTTTATCTGATTTAAGGTACAATTCTATTGAATATTTTAGCGTATTCTTATCTCTCTCTATCTCTCTTTCTACCTTTCTACTTTGTATTCTTTTTCTATATTTTCCAAATATTTTTTAACTTTTCTTATTTGTTTTATTATTTCAACCACTTTCTATAAGTGTAACTCTAATTCACTCAAACATATTGCATCCACACTATATATGCTTCTGTCTATCATTTGCTGAACCATCCTGTACAAATATAAATCAACTTTACACAATATTGCAACGGTCCTGATATCTTTAAAATCACCCTATATACATATAAATCCTCTCCCAACTGCTTATGCTTATGTAACAAATTTTTGATACACCCTCAATAACAATAATTTTGCTCCACTCTTACTTCAAACACCTTGTATAAGCAACTACTTGTTTTAACAGCCCTTTATAACTACAATTCTACTCCACTTTTCAACGATCCTGTATATTCAACTGCTTCTAACATTTTTTGAAGCCTTCTGTATAACTGTCACACACAGCCATGCGCAAGCTCAGGAACTAGATTTGCCCTTCAGAAAATTTTACTGATGAGCACTTCCAGCCCCCTTGCCATTCACCCCCTGAGACTTAACTCAGGTCCTCACGCTAACGCAGTTTTCCTTCTCCATAATCGCTGTTTTCTTGTTGGGATAGCTTGGCTTTGGTTTGGTTCCGTTGCTTTCCCTTATTGGTACTACAGCAACTGTCTTATTTGTGTTACGTGGCTCATTCTTTGCTATGATATATAGCTAATTGTACCCTTCTATGGGCGTGCACGTTGTCGTCGTTTGTTTTGTGGGTGTGTGTTCTTCTGTCTTCTCTTTGTTTGATAGTAGGTTTCCCCCCGGGCCCCCTTGTTGTCTCCTGAAAAAAAGATTGTTATATACTTCATTTTTTACTTACCTGTCTTCTATCTCTGGGCTTCTTCGTCCTCTTCCCCTTCTTGGTTCTTAGGCCGTTTGTATATATCAATAAATGTAGGGTCATAGTCGATTAGTTATCGTAGGTGAAGGTTTGGGTGCTGTTCCAGTTTGGCGTAAGCCTCTCTGGCCCTCCTATTCATTTCTGCAAGCACTGGTTGGTGTCGTAAATTGTTGAAAATCACCGTGTAACGAATGAACCAGGGGGCGTCGACTGCGAGGTGTAGGCATAGGATCTCCTGCCTTTGGATGGCCTGCCTATTGCTCTTGCTGGTGTGTCCCCATACTATTGAAGCATACGTCAGAATTGGCAAGATGACTGTCTTGATGAGAGTCAGCTGGGCAATTATAGCGTCGGCTGGTCTTGGGATGTCTGCAGTGTAGATTGAAAATAGCATCGAGGACAGGACTGCTCCTTGGGAAACCCCTGCCTCGGTCATCCGGTATCTGGAGAGCTCTTGGCCTACTCGTACTCTTACTCTTCGATGTCTCAAAAAGGAGCCCACTAGCTGGATGATGTTAGTGGGAATTCCTAATTGGGCCATCTTGACCAATCCGTCATGCCATACTCGGTCGAAGGCTTTGCTACATCCAGGAAGATGAGGGCTGTTCTTCGATCCCGGTTGAGTCCATCGAAGGCGTATTCTACAAGGCATAGAACTTGGTGTTCGGTGACGTGTCGGTGTCTGAATCCAAACTGCTGATCTGGAATCACGTTCAGATCGTATATGGTCTCTTGGAGTCGATTCGCGAAGATCCTTTCTGCTAGTTTACTCATGGCTGGTAGTAGACTAATAGAGCGATAGTTTTGTGGAAAAGTACCGTGCTTATTGGCCTTTGACAGCATGATAATGTCGGCATACTTGCATCTCCCCGGGTACTATCTGTGTCTTAGCATTGCATTGATGATATTTGTCAAGGAAACGACAGCTTTCCTGGTTAACCGTTTGACTGTATAACTGTAATTATACCCCGTCCGATAATGCTCTGTATAATTAATTTTTATTTCAACCACCTTGTATACACAACTACTTATGCGCCACCCAATACAATATTGTTTTAACCATCCTGTATAAACACCTTCTATACACAACTACTTATGCGCCACCCAATACAATATTTTTTTAACCATCCCGTATAACTAATTCAATTCCACCTTATATTTCAACCATCCTATGTATGCAACTGCTTATGTACCACATGCACGTACGCACACTCCTACAACCATATACCATATAGAAGAGATCTTTTAGGTAATTTTCACTTATATTTATATGCTATTGACAATTGTTTCACCAGGTTACTGACTTCTCCAGAACCAGTTCTACTTTGCGTACCTTTTTACTGATTTGAATAAAAAAACAGTTTTCTTTATTTTCGTCAAAACGCATAGCCTTAGCATCTTGTCTGCCTGCGTGACAGTGGTGATCAATGTCAGTGCTATTGTCGTTTGAATTTCGTTAACTGTACGTAATTAATTTAACAACACAAAATAACCATTTTACAAATAATTGGTTATGGAGATGACACATGGACACAAATGGAAGTTTCTCGCTTATTTCATGAAAATTTTCCAAATTTGCCGCCTGTATCCTAAGGAACAATTAGCAAAATAGAAAAGCAGTTTCGCGTGCTTGGTCATGTAAGACAGATAAAAAAGTAGCTGCCAATGTTCTAAGTGATAATACGAAATTGGATATTATGCTTGAGTTTCAAGAAAATCCACATAATTCTCATCGAAATGCAGCTTCACTATTCAACGTTTACCACACCTCATTTTTTCCAGTACAACAGGAAAGTAAAATGCATCCCTATAAAATGATGCCGACTCAGGAGCTCAAGGAAGACGATTTCAATAGGAGAACGTATTTCTGTGAACAAATGATGGTAAGGTTATAAAACAATGTGTTCCAATTAGAAGATGTTTTGTTTTCTGATGAGAGCACATTTACACTTCACGGTGATGTTAATCGTCAAAATTGCCGCTATTGGTCTAATAAGAATCCTCACTGGATGACAGCGAAACTTACGCAATATCCTAAAAAAGTTAATGGTTAGGCAGGAATTCTTGGAAATCATATCGTACCCTTTTTCATTGATAGCAACTTGGATGGAGATAAATGTTTAGAACTGCCCCAAAATAATGTCGTGCCAACTTTGACAAACTTATATCCTGATCTAGTAAACCCACAAATTCTTGCCAATAAAATATGATTTCAGCAAGATGGAGGACCGCTCCGTTACGAAATCAATGTCCGGTTGTACCTGATACAAATTTTTCAAAATCGGTGGATTTGATGCCATTTGACTATTTTGTGCGGATGTGTCAAAAGTACTGTACAAAACTAAACCCTTCAACTTAGATTGCCTAAAAAGACGAATCACGCTTGCGATTAGATCAGTCACGCCTGAAATGTTGAGTAACGTTAGAAGATATTTCTATACCAGATTAGTATGTTGCCAAGACTTTGAATACTTTGAACATTTTCTACATTGACATTAATGAATTGTTGACAATTTTTTGGTCGCAACAGCTACTCTGGAAAATATAGGCAAGGATTAGCCCATAGAGTAAAGTAACAAGTATAATAGCAAACTCTTATGCAATGATAACAAATGTTGATTATCCAAATTTTTTCCAAATCTAGTGATTGAAAACTACTAGTATATGTCTGGTTGTGTAACATCATATATTTTCTTGCTATATAAAAACAATAGAAAAAATAGAGAGATAGAAGAAAAGTTTAAGATCCAAGATATCAATTTTTTTTACCAAGATGTTAAAAAAGTTGGGATAGGTTACCAAAACCAATGTAAGCTGGGATGAGAAAGGAAAACTGATTAGCGATCCGGGGAGAATAATAAAAACAAAGAAAGAAAACAAAATATTAGGAAGTTAAGAACATAAAATTAGGAAGTTAAGAAGCAACAAAAGCCCTAGAGGAACAGAAATAACAGCAGAAATGTTAAAGGTGGGGTTTGAGGAATTGAACGAATGGGTATATGGGGCTTATTAAGAGAATATGGAAAACAGTCAGATACTTTTGAAGTGGAGCAGGGACTCAGACAAGGGGACCCCATATCATTAACTTAGTAGTACTACAAACAAGTATAAAGAAGTAAGGTTAAAACAGGATGAACAATATTCAAGAATGGGCATCAATGCCCAGCCTTTGCTGATGACGTAAGTAGATAAAAATAAGAACGAATTTATAAGAGTGATAGGAAGAATAGGGACGGAGGCGAAGAATTTTGGTTTGAAAATAAGCAAGAGAGAACAACATATATGGTAATCGGAGCAATGTACAGTTACACTGAATTAGAATTAAGGGTAGAAATTAGGAGAGAAGCAAATACATTGTTTCAAGAGAGAGAGAGAGAGAGAGAGAGAGAGAGATTTTAGATATTTGGGGGTCAAAGTCGAAGAAAATGTAAGAGAAGACACGGTGCTTAGAGCAAGGATAGCAAAGGGAAGCAGGAAGTATGGAATGCTGAGAGTTTTGTTGAAATCCAAATTTATCTTAACAGTAACCAATAAAAGAGTATATAGAACAGTAATTCGAGCGATAGTTACATATGGAAGCGAAACATGGGTTCTCAATAAAACAGATGAAGATAGGATCGAACGATGGGAAACGAATATATTAAGGAAATTTAAGAGATAATATAGTTTTCAGTGTAATGTAGCGAATTTCTGAAATAAAATAATTTTCTTTTTTAGTGTTAATTTTTGGAATATATCAGAAAACACTTAATATTTCCGATACAGCTGAATAGGACATTGTAGATGAATTATGTCTAGAAGTTTCTGGAGAATCCAAACAATAAATAATATACAGGGGCTTGCATTTGAAATAAGAAAGTTGGTATTGCCCACTGTCACATGACACTATATATTTTTTCTTGTTGAAAAAATGCTCATTTAAAATTATAAATCGACCTGTCCAAGCGTTTTTCCTTACAAGCCCTCCTTTATTCGTTACTGAATTTATTCCATTTGGCTGTTCCACACTGTATGTGTTATGAAACAAGCGGAATTGACTGATATCGGGTGTATTTTATAAACGAGCTACGTTACTAGAGGCTGGCGTCGCCAAAGTGGTCGTGTCACAATCGAGTTGGCGGAATTGCAACATCGTCTTGTGCATCGTCGTCTTCCTCTATTTTCCACGGTCTCCCGCTTCTCGACAATAGAATTATATCTGGCCATGTTCACTGCGATGTTTTAATGTATTATGCATGCATGGTAGTTTCTCAGGAAGATGTTCGACACGAGCTCGGGAAGAAATAAAAAATTCCGTTAGAGATGACATAAACGTTAGAGGATTGTCGTTTCGTTTCGTCGGTTTCTTTCACATGCATTGTTTTATTGTCTGGGAGAACAGATACAAGCGATCCAAATAATTTCCACCGGATATTTTTAGTACCCAACAATTTTTGGTTTCCGTACATTATCAGGAAATTATGGTATCGTCAGTCAAATCCTGTTTGCGCATGAACGAAGTGGGGGTATAGGTATCATGCAGAAATTAATATCAAATATTAAAGACCACGGTGCCTTAGAAATGTAAAAATTCAAGCTTCCTCTTCTACCTTAGCTACTTTCTTTTATCCATTCCCTGAATTAAGCCTCTTTCACGATTCTATATGCTTTTCATACCTATGCTATTTCAAAACCACCTAGCTCCCGTATGCTGATTAATTTCATAGAGCCATCTTTCGCCACCGCTGTATTAATACAAATGTCCATTTCTATTAGTCTTGTCTAGCCACAAGACCTACTCACTGACAGACAATTCCGAGTTCAGACATCTAAACAAGTTTTATACCCATGATAGACTGAAATCTGGTCGGACATAGCCAGGATTGATCCTTCCGCCGACCGATGATTCCAACGGTAATTAGGGCTAGTTCGACGATCCGATAGGATATTGTTTTGAGCCTTTCGAGTCTCGGAACTCCAAGAGATATCGTTGCTACCTTTGACTAGAAAGGATACGGCCTTAGAGACATTCAGGCGTAATCCCAAGGATGGTAAATTCGCACCATCGCCCGCTCGAGCTAGTGCGTGAATGAAATGTCTGAACCTGCGGTTCCTCTCGTACTGAGTAAGATTACTATCGCAACGACGAGTCATCAGTAGGGAAAAACTAACCTGTCTCACGACGGTCTAACCCAGCTCACGTTCCCTATTAGCGGGTGAACAATCCGACACTTGGCGAATTCTGCTTCCCAATTATATGAAGAGCCGACACCGAAGGATCAAAAAGCGACGTCGCTATGAACGCTTGGCCGCTACAAGCCAGTTATCCCTGTGCTAACTTTTCTGACACCACTTGTTGAAAACTCTTCAAGCCAAAATGAACGATAGGCCGTGCTTTCGCAATCCCTATGCGTACTGAACAAGCCAGCTTTTGCCCTTTTGCTCTACGAGAGGTTTCTGTCCTCGCTGAGCTGGCCTGCATTTTTCTTTGACAGATGTAACCGCCCCAGTCAAACTCCCCGCCTGACAGTGTCCTCCAGTTGTATCTACGACTTTTTTGTCGAAAATCTTCCAATCATTTCGTGTCCCAAGACTTACGTTTACAGTAATCTGTTCCATCACTCTTTGCATTACTCTTGGTCAGTTGGCGAACTTTTTATTATTGTCATTATTTGCAGGCCATATGTCGCAACTGGCAATATGCAGGTGTCAAAACCTATTATTTTGCGTGTTGTAGGGATGTCGCTATTTCTAAATATATCTTTGTCTTCCCAAAGCTATACAAGTTTGTATTATTCTTCACCTTATCTCCGCTCTTTCTATTGTTCTTGTGTGTCCTAGATATATAAACCCTTGTACGTTTTCTAGTTTTATACTGTCTATGTACAGTGCATCCCATTTGGGTTGAGATTGCCAGGTTACTCGGTTGTTATTGAAGATAGAGTCTTGCGGTTTTCACATACCTGTTCTACTTTTTTGTGAAACTCAGGATGGCCATATCAGATTTTGCATAAATGTGTCCATTTATAAGATACAGGGCGATTTTGATAATTTATACTTTTTGGACCCCTTCTATATAATAGATACCACACTAATTTCTTATGTTTGGCAGCGAACAGCTTCTTGACGGAGGACCACACTTACATCTACGAAAATAGATCAGTACGATAATGGAATGCAATAACTTAAATTGCATTTGTTTCGACATATCGTTCCAAATCGACACGACACTACTTGATCTTTAAATACCTACCAAATGACTTATTTTTTCTGTGTAAAAAACAGGAACCAGGTGACATAATAACAGTCTCTTCGTTTATAGAACATGAATAACTTGTAGTAAAAAAACTAATATAACATCCGACTAATATAAAATTCCTGCACACGATTGGCTTTTCCTTCTAATAACCATTTCGTTAGAATAGCACAAAAGAGGGGCAAGTTTATAGATGGTAGCGACACATCAAGGTTGACAAACTAGAACTCCGAAAAAAGGCCAAGTTTATAGATGGTAGATACAAAGATGACAAACTAATATGGGAATTAAACTGATAAAGTGTCTAACTAGTAGCATTAAATAAGATGTTCAAAAAGTGATCAGAATGACACTGATGTAGAAAAAGGGTATGATGTGAATGTCTAAATATAAAATAACTAAGCTATGTATAATAGATATATTTTTCCTAAATGTGAGATATTCTGAAAACTGTCTTATTTAATATCCACCCTCTTGCTACATCGGCGCCATTTTAATTTAATGCATTTTGAAGGACACTTTGTATTGGAATAAACTATATTACAACAACTATTTTAAATAATAGTCTGGAGATGCTTTGATATTTAAAAAATATCTACTTAAATAATGTTTCTATAATTTAATTTTAATTAAAGTGACTCGAACTAAATTACATATTAGTGACCGTTCAAATATTATTCTTTGCTTTGCTTATTTTTGATGACATGGGTGTTAAGAGCTTTGCATACTTGTGCTGAAAAGAATGAGGGGGGTAAATAATTGTAATAAATCTGCTTACGTAATACTTGAACGGCCCCTGACGATTAATAATTGAATCATCATTGAAATAGTTATAATTATTTTAATTCTCCTGAAATTTATATCTATTACTAAGAATGACACAAAAAAAGAGTGATAACGAGAAACAAGAAGTATATTTCGTAAGAATCTTTCGTTTCCACAGTCTTAAATGATTACCGTTCTTTTGTTTTAGAATACAGATTTGTGTTGTTTTGGTAACATGAAAAACTTGATATAGTATAGAATCAAAAATGAAGGGTAGGTTTAAATAAATTATCCCTTAACATAGTTAAAACACTTCATATACAGGGTGTTCCTAAATTGGAGGTACAAACGAAAAGAGATTCTTTGAGTAGTTTTAGGAAGAAAAAGTCCCATAAACATGGGTCCGCAAACGTTTCGTTTTCAAGATACAGATTGTTAAAGTTTGAATTGTTTTCAAGTTTTTTTCTCATAGTATCTGCACTTCACAAGATATTCAAATGAAATTTGACATAGATATTACAATTAAGAGTTTACACCTTGTGACATGCCAATTTCGATTGCAAATCTACAGGGTGATATTTTTTCGGGAACACTGTCCACTGTTGTCCTTCAGAACTTTTTTTTGGTGAGCCACTGGTACTTTCAAAAATTGTAAAGAAAAGCTTTGTTGTTATACCAAACTTTATGTTCTCTTGTAGTTTTGTCGTATCTACTAACGATTTCGAGAAAAAAATTTGAATTATTAAACTAGCAATGATTCTTAAAGATTCGATAAACTGGTATAATCATCAAAAAAATGTATTACTGCAAGAAACGTACAACTCAAAAATTAATCATAATAAAAAAACTAAATAACAACAAAGGAACTAAACTACAGCAATTGTTGAAAATGTCCTCCTTGACAAAGACATTAGTCGAAACACGTCGGACAGTTTTCAAAAAACGTAATTTGTGGAAAGTGCAATTGTAGTATTAGTTAATCATAATAAATTATATACCTATGTATTCAACAATTTAAAAAATTTTAAGTTCTTATTCTATGTAATATTAAGTTTTATTCATTTTATGTGAATTGAAAATAGTACGTATAATTAATTAATAATGACATAATATTAAAAAAATTATGATTGTTCCGGTTTCGAACCCGAGAACTTTTGACTCTGGACCACTTAAAATATATAAATGTTCCAGATGTATGTAATATCTCAGTCCCCCTATTGAGTGGCTAACATACTTTATGTATTAAGATAGCAAAACGATGTAAACAAAGGACTTATTTTGCTTAACGTGTGTCCTTCTATGAGTTTATTTATAATTTAATATATCACAATGAGAGAATTGAAGTGTTTGTTAGAGCGAAAAGTAAATTTTGTTCAGGTATTCTATATTATTTGGATGATATATTGGTTTATTTCCTATTTATTATTGTTTTTCTATAACAAAAGAGACTCTTTATATATTACCTGGTCCCTGTTCGTTAAACAGAGAACTGAATTGTATGGGCATTTCGAGCCACTGTGTAGTGTAGGTCGGTCGGGTCGAAACAAATGAAATTTAAAATTATGCATTTCATTCCGTTGCTCATCTATTTTTATATGTATAACTGAGGGCTTCCGTTAAGAACCTTTCAATTTAATAAACCTAGACAAACTTGAGCTTAATTAACATTCACTTTATAAGCTATCCCTTTGAGGATGAAAAACTGCTCCGATCCAGGCTTGTAGCACTCATTTTGTAGAGTTTCTAATTCTCTAGAAGTCATCCCTTGATAACATTAGAGTTTCTTCATTCTTATCCATAATTTAACTAAAACGGCATGTTATTGTTTAAATAAGTACAAATTAACTGTAAAAATTTATCGCCTGTTGCTTAGTAAGTAAAATAATTTCTATTGCCTAGACTGTATTAACAAACGAATCGCTAAAATGAATGAATGAATTCGTTTCAGTTTTATTTCCAAGCTTAACACGGTAAATAAATCACGCAGAAACAAGATTTCATTAGAATTTTAACGATGTGTTCCTTTCAGATCATTACTATCGCTCGATCGGAGATGGCCGATCGTTTTGCTAAATATAACAGCAACACAGCATAATTATGGATCCGGTTAATTCGACGTATCTCTTTAAGATTAATTAACGTCATTACCTAATACTTACGCGTAGTTATTTTCATAGATAGGTGCATAAATTTTGAAACGCAGTGTAGACCGCGGAACACCTGTGTGTCCCCGGCTCGTCATCCTTTAGTCGAGTCGTCTTTTCCGACATTAATTTATGTCAGTGTACCTCGTTGGCTGCTCTTTTTCCATCAATGAAGTCAGCAGTGGTTTGTTATTGAGACCCAGATAACGTCTGGTAGTGTGGAGGTACCGCTAGCTATAATGGTGTTACATAGATACCTCGGGGCCATTCTATATCATGAACACTTGTGTGTGAAGTTACCGTATTGGAAGATGCCATGCTAAATGTACTATTTATGATAGTCTGATTTGAAAAATTAGTTCGATTTTTGTAATTTTGTTCTACATACGATACGCTTGAGGAAGCAGAATAGTTCGAGAATGATATTGATTAAGGATCTAACGGATAAACGGAGTTTAAAGTAAATAAAAACTGACAAATAAAAGTATGGTTCTCAATTACAGAACTACGAACAACATGTAACAAACAATAAACTTCGAAAAGTAATTTCTGCATGATTGAAGAGGTAAAGATCTATTTTGAATGTTTATATGGGTTTTCTCTTTCTGAAAATCAGATAAGGTAAATAATGAAAAATCAAAGTGTAGTAAGGTAATTTATGAAAACTGCCCGAAACACACTGAGAGAAAATGTAAAAACACAGTTTTACACCCTAACACCAAACCTTTATTTAAACACTCAACGCCGTTCCAACAACTCTTAAGTTGCCATCATCAAGGAGGAAACCAACAATATCTATTATACAGGGTGAGTTTTTTTTGATAATCAGTATGGGGATCTCAGAAACTAGCGGAGATAGAGCAATGGTTAAATTGGTAAAGATTTGCAGTTTTACTGGCCCAGTTTAATGACACTTTCGGATTTTTGTAAAAGTCATGGCTTACTAGATATTTTGAAAAAACCAAATTCTGTCGATTTCGTCAAATCCCTCTAGATGCTTTGTTTTTAATTTTATAAAAAAAGTGTAAATATCAAAATTGAAGGGAATTGTATCCCGAATATGATTTTCATGTCCTCGTTTGCGTGACAGCTCTCGTTTTCGAGATATGAAACAAACTTATCTTTTTTTGAATGGAAACCATAACCTCACAAAAAACGGACATTTTTAGAGCTTTTCAACGATATAATACTCGATATAGTTATTCATAAAAATAACGGAGTTATGGGTGCTTTTCTCTCTTATTTTGACTTTTAACGTAGTTAGCCATGAAAAGATTGATTTATTAATAACTATTCCAAAAAACTTTGAACGATTTTTTATTTGGTATATCAGATATAAAGAAAAAACTAAATAAGTAGGTACTTACTAAAAACTTAAGAAATTAAAGTACATAATATTGGTTACAATTTATGTTCGAAAAGTCCACCATTGTTATTTAGACAAAAATTGCATCGTTTTAAGATTGACATTACCACTTTTCGCACAGACCGCCTATCAATTTCTTCAATTGCTTGTAATACCGCCTCTCTTAGGTCACCAACTGTCTCATACTTTCTTTTGTATACTTTGTTTTTTAGCGCACCCCATAAATAGAAGTCTATAACTGCCAAATCTAAGTGTTGTCTTACTAATAACGAGTTATGCGCAGGTGCTCCATCATGTTGGAACCAGTCAATTTCTAAACGAGTTCTCAAATTCAAATTATGCAACATGTCTTGAAAAGTGTATTGCAAGAAATGCAAGTAGCGCATCCCAGTAAGTGATTCGTCATAGATAAAAGGCCCCAGAATAGTACATCCTATGATACCACACCAAACATTAAGACCAAATTTTATCTGGGGTCCTCTTTGTTCTACATGGAAAGGGTTTTCTTTTGAACATACCGCAGTTAGTAAATCTAGTTTCATCTAACCATAACACCTTTAGTGGAAACTGTGGATTGTCAAGGCACATGTCTCTTAACCATGTACAAAACAAACGTCGATGTTCGTCACAAGCATGCAAAGAATGAGAAACTGAAAGTTTGTACGGGTGGAACTTGTGCGCTTTCAGTACCTTAAGTAGAGTTCGTTGAGATGTGCCAGCTTCTGCCGCAATCTCACGAGTTGATGTAGATGGATTTTGATTTACCATTGCCAAAACATTTATTTGTGCTGCTTCATTAATTTGATTACGTTCTTTTGGTTGTTTAGTAAAAGATCCATATCTGCGTAAGCTATCGTAAAGCCTCTTAAATGTACATAGAGCAGGTTGACGACGATTAAAATATCTATGAAAGTATTCCCCAGCTGCAGGAACTGAATTTTTATGGAATATGATATAAGATTCCACCATATTCAGTTTTTCTTCGTTAGAATATTCCATTTTATCACAAAAACTTGTTAATATCGACTGTCAGTTCAGCACTACTAATGGAATTACTCTCAAATGAGGAAACGTCAAAGTGAAAACAATCGTTTTCATGGCTACCTAAGTTAAAAGTGAAAATAAGAGAGAAAAGCATCCATAACTCCGTTATTTTTATGAATAACTATATCGAGTATTATATCGTTGAAAAGCTCTCAAAATGTCCGATTTTTTGAGGCCATAGCCAACTATGGTTTCCATTCAAGAAAAGATAAGTTTGTGTCATATCTCGAAAACGAGAGCTGCCATGCAGACGAGGACATGACAATCATATTCGGGATAGAATTCCCTTCAATTTTGATATTTACACTTTTTTATAAAATCAAAAACAAAGGAGCTAGAGGGATTTGACTAAATCGCCAGAGTTTCGTTTTTTCAAAATATTTAGTAAGCCATGACTTTTTACAAAAATCCGAAAGTGTCATTAAATTGGGCCAGTAAAACTGCAAATCTTTCCCAATTTATCCATTGCTCTATCTCCGCTAGTTTCCGAGATCCCCATACTGATCATCAAAAAAAATCACCCTGTATAATAAAGTTCCTTTCAAATTTTATAAATGCATTTTTTTTCGAATATCAAAAGATAGCTAACAACCAACATCAAACTTCATTTTTGGTTTTGTTTTTGATATAACTGATTTTAGTGTATTTCTTGTCTTAAATGATGTTTTAATGTTATATCTGTTTCTCACTCTTTTCATTCTTTCTGTGAAACCCTGTATGTACGGTATAGTTATTGTAGTGATGTGATTATCTTGGGAGTCAGTGTTGCTTGGTGAAGTTTAATGTTGGTTGTTAGCTATCGTTTGGTATTCGATTTTGTTTAAGTCTTTATTAATAATTTTTTCTGAGTAATTATTGGCAGAAAGTACTCACAATAAAAAAAAAATTGCATTTGTAAAATATAAACAACCAAAAAATATGATTTCAAGTTTTTATCTGACAGTAATAAAAAACATTCACAGTCACTAGGGTTACTGTCAGACAACCATATTCTTTGACAATGTGTACGTAGAACGATTATGTCACAAATAAGTCCAAGTGTCAGAGGACTTTTTTCTAAAAATTCTGATTTTCAGAAATAATGAGTATATACGTTACTTATTTTTCGAGAGTACTGTATAATACACTTAATTAACTTATTAACAGTCTATTTTGGACCGAAAATTGTTTTTTCAATAAAATATCGTCAACTTCACAGCAATATATATAAAGGCACTGAAAAATCGCGGTTGCCGTTGTGCACTGGGCCGTACCTCTTCACAACCAGGTGTACAGAGCTATGTATGATTTTGTAACATTTATACACACATAACGTACATTTATTATTTATATATCAAATTAAAGCTAATTTTTTTTCTGTTTATTATGATATACGGTTGCCTAATAAAATTTGGCCGCCAATAAGGGTTGCCGACTGTTAAAGATGGTAAATATTAAAGGTAGAGTAAAGGAGAGCTAGCCCGTAACATCACCAGTCAGATAAGGATAGTGATTGTGAGCTGTACGACGGTTTTAAGCCACTGCGCATACGTCGGACACTAGTATTATCAACCACCGGTTCAAACAATAGTAGGTAGGACTTAATATAATAAATACTTCAAAAGAAATGTCTTTTTTTTTCAAAATGACAAATTTAAAAATTACAATAAAAATAACAAATTTAAAAATTACAAATTTAAAAATTAAAAATATTTTATTTTTAAGTCCGATTGAAATTTTACTTACGGTTTGTGTTTTGCAAAAATCTTCGATTCATGATATTTATATTGTTTCTTACGACGGAACAATAATATTAGTGAACACTTTTTGAATGATGTGTTGTCAAAATCCAGTACATTGCATTTTTGTCACACAGGAAACACGTCTTTATCCTCATCAATATTATTTCACTCCAAAACAGCGTGGTTTTTAACTTAGATTTGCTCGATGCGTGCGGTACGCTCATAGAGGTATTATACTGTAGAGCAAGTGAAGTAGCGAAATTCATGTATTAGCAATAGAAAGAGAGAGAGAATAAGCGGGTCGTTCCTGATTGGTCAGTGTCAGTGGTGAGGCCTACAACTTCGACTATTGGTAAGGTTTTGACAGCTGTAAATTGTTAAACTTAAAAGACATCTTAGAATATATATTTTTTTATATAATTGTGCAAAAAGAAACTGCAATATGCCCAATTATTGCATTGTTTACAAAAAAATCTAGTCCGTTAGACGGTAAACGGCATTTTCATATGTAAATTAATTTAAAAACTGTTTATATCTTAACTATATATGAAGATCAGTATCATTTTAAAAAATCTTACATTTGAATTTGCTCTATTAACTACAGGTTTTCGAAAAACGAAGATATGAAAAGGGCTTGGATGACTGCTATTGAAGTCTCAGAAATTGTGAAAAGTGCCAGAATATGTAGCAATCATTTTAATAAAGATTCTTACCATCAAACAGATGGCTATACTCATATTAAGAGATTACTGAGCAGTTCAGTTCTTACATTAAATACATGCCAAAGTATTAGTGAATATTGCAGTCCAAATGAGGTTTTATTTTTTCAATACTTGTAGTGTTTGAATTCTTTAATTTCTATGAGTACCTTGTACTTTGTTTTTAATTTTCTGGAACTTTAGTTGCATAAACTTATTACGCAGAAATATCAAAAATATTGGAAATAATTTCCATCAGTCACTATTCGGTGACATCCTCAAAGACGAATCAGGAGCGAGGTAAGAGACATAGCAAGGGCACCCTGATATTGTCTTTCTCTTTTTATTGTTATTACACTGCCACTTACAGTAACGCCTATACCTAATTCACTCTACAGTATAATACCTCTATGGTTAGGCAGCGTGAAAGTCACAACCATAAACTATGAAACACATAAAAAATATTCATGGTGTCCTTACAGGGTATTAAATTAGTACGATTAAAAATACTAGCGGCCACATTTTTATAGGCAACCTGGTAGATATATATTATCCTAATCATAAATATGCGTAATAATGTGGTTTTTAGCAAACCATGGGTACACTAATTCTGCAGCCGGATCTTGGACTATAATGGCAATGAATATCAAATAATTTTGGTTTATTACACAAAGTTTTTGTAACGGCTTTTATTTTTATTTGAATTTATTTTATTTTTAAACAGAAATTAATTTACCCAAATTTATTCCGAGCCAGGAATGTTGATGTTATTTCCTGTAAGATGTTAAAGAATTAAACAGACAAAACCGTCTACTCTGCTGCACGCTGCATTCTCATGGCAGTCTAATAAGCCCTGCAACGTTAACCAACCATCTAATTTAATTTCGCCTGTCGATGGCAATTTGCGTGTAGGCATCTGAAGAAAATGAAGAGTTATTAACCCTAGAAGAAAAAGTGAGGAAGAAGAAAGAAGAAAAATCTCTCATGGGTCGTGATGAATGAGAAGTAAGAATTGACTGTACCTCCGCCTCTTCGTTTATCTTGAGATGCGATCTTTTGATGTTGGAAGGCTCTACTTCAAGACCTAGAAGGTACAATGATGATGGTACTAGGATAATGGACAATTCGACTGATGATAGTAATTTGTACAAATTTTTATTTCGATTTATTTTCTAGGTAGGGTCAGCATTGCTATACTTGTGTATCTAAGACACAGAAACCCGAATATTCAGTATATTAGGAGACTTACACTATAGGTTATGATAGTATTTTTTTTGAGAATTCACAACACAACCATTGAACGGATTGCAATATATTGGTTCTGGTCGAGTATCTTCAACAGTTGATCTTCGTATATCTTTATGAAAATTAAGTATTAAAACCACCAATTTGTTGGATTTGGTGACCTATTTGTGTGTCAAAAAAATACTGAAAAAACATTTTTAAAAGAACATATTTGGTGCGTTCCCGCAATTTGTTTAGTGTATTGTTTTCAATTTGATTGAATTACTTCATTGATTTTTAAACTTCTGCACCTTTTCTAAAACATTCCGTCACGCTAATGCTAATTTTAAGTGTTTTTTGCGTGTAAAATATAGACAGTATTGACATTTCGTGTTTCGGTTCCCTAACTGTTAGGACGCTTGGGAGGTTCGTGTATTGTTCTCCGAACTTTTCGGTTGCTTTGATCCCGTCTGAAGAGACGGCGCTTATTGTTGTTTTTTGCGTTACGATTTCGCGAGTTAGTAGCTCCGTTCGAAACGACCTGTTTCTTTTGTATTTACAAAAGCGCATCATTTGTTGTTGAACCCGCATTTTTGTTTGCTCAATCAATGAACATTACTATTTTTTGTGTAACGTGTTGTCCAGAAGAAGCTCTAAAAAACTGTTCCTGCTGTTACGGGGCTAGCCTCTGAAGAAAGAAGAACCAAGAAAACACCAGAGCTTCGACTTAAAGGTTAGTGATAACTTTTATTTGGTGATTCGTTTATGTGACGGCACGTGTTAATTGATTGTTCCGCTAAAGGTCCTTCGTCATTTATATACTTGCATTGAACCAGCATTGAACTAAAACCGCAACATCTAATTTATACATTTTTTTGAATATTCTCTATGGAATGTGCCATCGAAGACATGCCAATATTAGTGTAGCATTGCTTTCCATATATTTATTTGTACTAGTGGTCGCCCAGTGGTCGAAATTCGACCCTATTTCATGAAATTGAAAAAAGTATATTTTTATAAGAAACAGAGTTATGGAGAAATCGGAGAAGTACAGGTAATGACAAAAATTGTTCACTCATATTGACAAATCTATTGCAATAAAAAAATAAAAATGTAACCAAATATCGGTATTCAAAATATTTTTGACAAATGAAAGACCCCCCAGTTTTTTGGCTGGAACCGCTCCTGGCAAAATATTCTATATAATAATTGGAAGATTGTTCTTTGCAACCTAAAAGTTTTCGTCATTTGCGGTTTCAATCAAGTTCAGAAATATTAAAGAAAGGAGAGGACCAACAACCCTAGGAGAACTTAAATATTTAATACATTCTCTATTGTCCGCTGTCTGATAATTTTGTACACAACAACTTCGGGAAGGTTGTGATAATAATATATTAATCAAATAATTAAATTCACATTAAAAACAAAATATTTAATTTAAAAGTTACTGCAACGCGTCCGAAAAATCAATACTTATCTACTACATTGACTATTTTACCACTACTTTAACAACGCTTGTATGCCACTTCCTGAAGTACATGCTCTAAGAATATAACAACATCTAACGATCGCTCTCTCCATATATAATTACTCAATGTTTTGAGTTTTGACCGTGTGGTGGCGGCGGCACTGTCACTTGTTTGGAGTTGACAGTATGGACGTAAATAATGAATTTTTATTATATTTTATTTAATGAATGAACCAATATTATAAATTAATATTAGCATTCTGCCCTGAAGGTCGTCAGTAGCTACTTAACAAAAAAAATGAAGAAAATCGGTTCAGAGGCAGAGGAGAAAATGGTACCTAAACGTTTTGTCTTTGCCTATTTATATATAGATTTGAAAAAAGTGGTGATGAGAATTGGAATTTAGATATCTATTTGTGACAATTAAACAAAGAGAAGACCTCCTGGACGTATCCAATACACGAAAGACAGTTATAAAACAACAAAGTAAACAGAAGTAGCCACACACAAAACAAGCTACTCAACGGAAGTGACAGCGATGGGGGCGGAGCCAACACCCGCCAATCAGCTTCGCTATGACCTTTGACGTAGGCTTACAAATACACAGCCCTAATAAAACATCTTTTAGCTCAGCGAGACAACGCATTGAGAATGTCGAGTGCGAACATGACGAAACGTCTGCGATTCTTTCATTCATACCAACAGACAAATATTCCCCACTAATAATGGTCAATTCAATAACATATATTTCAGATTTGTATAACCATGTTGTCAATCTTAAATTTATTTAAATCTACATATATGTCAACAAATCTACCCTTTGTAAGTTTCTAATCAGTTACCAAATAGTTTTGTGCAGCTTTGACAAACTATATAATCAGCAGTTATTAGGGTTCCGTATATACAATATACGGATACCCTTATAATATCATTCCGGGGAAATTTTGATTTTAGGGGTACTTCTGGTGGGAAAAACTAAAAAATCGATCGTTCCCCCCCTGATCTCCGAAACTACTGAGCCTAAAATTAAAAAAAAAGGAAATATAGAACGTTGCCCGAACTTTACAGGAAAAATAAGGAGAAACCATTGATATTAATTTTGGGGGGCAAATTATAGAATTAAATGAAAATTAAAAAAAAAATCAAACGCATCATGTAATACATGAAATGAAAGGTCCCATTCTGAGAAATACATATTTTTTTCATATTTAAAAAAAATAGTTAAAAAGATATTAACGAAAATATACCAAAATTTACCCATTCTCCCCCCCCCCCTCCCACTTATCTCCGAAACTATAAAACGTAAAGTTTTGAAAAAAAATAGGGGTATAGGGTCTGACATGAAGTTTACTTAAAAAATAAGGAGAAACCTTTCCTTTTAATTTTGGGCGGCAAATTACAGAATTAAATGGAAAATATAGAATTAAAATTGTTTCTAACCCATCATGTTATATATCATATGCTCATTATGACGAAAACAAATATATTTTTTCATATTTATTGAATAAATTAATTAAAAGATTTTAACAAAAATTAAAAATTTTTACCCATTTCCCCCGAAACCGTAAGCTGCAAAATTTTGAAAAAAAATGGAGGTATAGCCCATCACCTAAACTTTACTGAAAAAATAAAGAGAAACCCCTAATATTCATTTTGGGGGGCAAATTATAGAATTAAATGGAAAATAAAAAATTATAATTGTTTCTAACAGATCATGTAATATATCAAATAACAGGGCACATTATGACGAATACAGGTATATATTTTTAATTTTTTTAAAATGAATATTGTAAAATATATTAAAAAAATATTTAAAAATAATTACCCATTCCCCCTGTTATTTCCCAAACTATAAGACCTAATTTTTTTGTTTACAGGAAAAATATGAAGAAATCGCTAATATTAATATTGGGGGCCAAATTATAGAATTAAACGGAAAATAAAATAATATTTTTTAACGCATCATGCAATACATCAAATGTAAGGGCTCATTATGCGGAATACAAATATATGTTTTTCATATTTTTAAAATTAATTGTTTAGAAGATATTAACATAAAGATATACAAAAATTTCATTTCCCCCTTTATTTCCGAAACCATACTACCTAAAATTTTGAAAATAATTAGGGGTACTGGGGCTCACTTGAAATTTGTAAGAAAAATTATTAGAAAACCCATTTAGTAATTTTAGGGACAAATTATACAATTAAATGGAAAATAAAAATTCAGTTTTCAAACGCATCATATAATATATCAGATAAAAGGCTCATTATGTGAATTACAAATATATCATATTTTTAAATCATTTGTTTAAAAAATATTAAACATCAACTTAATTTCCCACTTTAGAAACTACACTATTTAAATTTTGAAAAATATATTTTATTTGTATTTATAAATAATTTCAATAACAGATTTAATAATTTATAATTTCAAACTTGACCTATTTTGCCCTTTATCTTCCCATCTACAGAGCCTCAAAACTCTGAAAGTTTATTAATAAAATAAAACTCTAATGTTAATTTTAGGGGGCCAAATTAGAAAATTAAATACATATGTATTATGATAAAAATCAAGCGAATCCTGAAGCAGATAAAATAAAAAGTCTATGTGTGGAAATTGAAAGTGTATATTTTTTTATAAATTTAAACGTTTCCTTTAAAAGATATAAGGGTAAATATAAGAAAATGCACTCATTCCCTGCTTGTCTGAAACTGTAATATTAGAATCTTGAAGGTGGTACGGAACCCTTAGTATGCGAGTCCAACTCACACTTGACCAAATTATTTGAATTATGAACACTATATGAAAATAAAGTGACTGACGACTGAACGATGCAATTGAAAGCTTCTTACCAAATATACTTCGTTTTTTGTGTCATTCTTAGTAGTAGATATATAATTCAGGAGAATTAAAATAATTGTCACTATTTTGTTACGACTCAAGACAAAGAAATCATAATACCCAGAAGGATTGTATTTTTTATTCAAATTTAAATCATCTACTCTTTACTATAGCATCTCATAGTTTAAATAATATTAAATTTAAACACCAAATTTAATATTATTTAAACTATGAGATGCTATAGTAAAGAGTAGATGATTTAAATTTGAATAAAAAATACAATGGAGGGTAATTATTATTAAGTTTGTGGGTTTGCACACCGCGGTTATCTATATACTCCCCAGCATGTCTTAGCATTGATTCACTAAGGTGGTCTATTTCTTCTTGAGGAATACTATCCCAGTCTTAGACCTCTGTGGGGTACTGGGGTAAATTTCCAAGCCTTTTAGTCATCACATCCCAAACATGTTCTATGGGTGAAAAATCGGCGGATCTGGGCGGCCATGGCAACAGATTCACATTGATCTCTTCGAAAAAGTTTAAACTAACTCGAGCAACATGAGGCTGAGCATTATCTTGGTGAGATATGGGATCCATGAGCCGACATAACAACATCGTTAATATCATCGAGGATGTCGCCAAAAAGAGTGGGTGGGAAACTGAAGTCGAGCCGAGGATTAGAGCAGACTCTGGGACCTTAAGAATTCCTGACCTTATTATCAACAAAGGCCTACAAACCATTATTATTGAAGTAGGTGTTTTCTGGGAAGGTCCTCGTTCGCTCGCCGAGAGTTATAGACTGAAAAAGGAGTATTATGAAGAACCTGACTTCACGAACAAAATTATGGCAGTCAAGAATTCCACTGACGTTAAAGTCTACCCTATTATTATTGGAGCTAGGGGTATTTGGTGTGGCAATAACGATGCTCTTCTCACTATTCTAAATTGCAACACTCTTTCTTTTAAACGTAGACTGATCCATAGCGTCATCGTAGGCTCGCTATCGTGTCATAACTTCTTCAACAAAGCCGTATGGAGATGAATCTTCATCAATCTTTCCCTTTAATTTTCCCTTTATTCATTTACATTGTGTGCTATGCCATTTTCATCTATTTTCTATCTTTTTAAATAAATGATCCTATTAAAATTTCTTAATTGTCAACTCTGTCACGGTTATTTTTAAAAATTCTGTTCATTTGTTATCCGCAATGTAAATTCCATAAGGCTATCGGGTTCCAAACGTTCGCTCGCATCGTCGGTAAACTCAGCTCTCGTCTCTCCGGTGTAGCGCGGTTTGGATATTTTTAGTTAGAATGTATTGTAATGTTAATCGCCCAATTGTTTTGTATATTATGTTTTTTTAAACTGATATTTCTGTCATTTTAATTTATATGTTTACTGTTACCATTTACAATTTGACATAATTTTAGATAGATTATTTTTTAATATTATAATTATACTGATTAGGGTTATAGGATTCTCATGTTTGTTTAGATAGGTTTTGACACTTAGGTTAACGACACATAAGAACAGCTTAGCTGTTCATAAAATTGTAAACCCTACAGCCGGGTAACAGGATGGCTGAAATGTCTTTTATATATCTCTGTAAAATGTATACATTTTATTGAATAAAGAATTTTTAAGGGAGTACAGACGGCTCTACTACTTCCTGAAAATAACGACTATGTTAAACGAACTTGGGTAATCGTAAGATTCCAAAATGGGTAGCGCAGTTGGAGAGTCCCCACTCAGTAAGGTTAACGGTGGCTTTCCATTTAGGGTGGCCTCGCACGGGCAATGGCTAAGGCTATATTGTACCCCTGGGTTGGATGGCAGTCCGCGTTAGTTGGTCGTACGAACGCATTCACCCTGGCGGGAATGACCAGTCTAGGATTCGAGGCAAATCCTACCTTAGTCCGCGCCTGTACCCTTAAACCGTGATGATCCCAGTGGGTTGAGCAGGTCTGCACATTCAGGAATGGTCTTCGAGTTGATTCGGCCGAGAGGCGAGGAGTACGCTATACCAGGCACCTGCTGCGACTGCGTAAGCTTTAATACGCTGTGTTTAGAAAATGCTATAACAGTGGCTAACACTGAGGTATGTGCACTCGAGATTTGAGGATAGAATCATCGGACGACCGAGCCAAACAGAGCAGAGACCAGGATCTGAGACCATCTTTTGAGGGGTCGGACCAGCTGCTCTAATCAAAGTTAAAGCTGACACTAGGATCCGAGTCGCTTGCGGCACGATGAGTTCTTGGGGAACTGGTGGACCTTGTGGCCCCTCGCTGCGCTCGTAACTATGACTCTCTCAAGGTAAGGGTGTGCAGATGGCTCCACTACTTCCTTTTCATGTTTCCTCGAACAAAGACTAAACGTGACCTACTTTTGAAACGACGAGTGAAGCTCGGTCGCCCATGTACTGACTCATAAATACGGAAAGAAGATATCAATGCCGTTGGGATTTCAGTATGATAGTGGCTGGATGATATAGAGAGAACTTAAATTTCATAAACAGAAATAAAAATATGTGATAAAGGTACGATTATCTCGGAATCAACTATATTTTGTCCTAATCGCTGGTTTATGTTAGAAATAGAATAATAAGTATATTGTCTGTTTTAATAAACTGTCACCTACTTTCTCAATAACATTTGACCTCAACTTGTTTCAACCCGACCAAATAAGCCTCACAGATAAAAATGACGGACAAACTGACAGAAGTTCATTAAAAGCACAAAGACTCATCAATACCACACTCGAACCAAACATGAATGGGTATCATCAAGTGAAGCGGGCATCTCGCTCGGCCATTGTTGAATGACACTTATTGTGGGAAAGAAACCAGCTTCAAAAGACACACACGCATACGCCGCACAAGACTATGTTTGCTTTTTTTATTTTACATTTCTTTTGCCCGTAGTGCCGTTTGACCTCCTTACATTGTATCGTGATTTTTATTCGGTACTTCAAACGGTTTGTTAAGCTCTTTGAAAGCAGAGTGTCAATCGTTCTTCACGAGTTGGTACTGTAGTTTGAATGTGACGCAACAATGGAGGGTTAAGAAATCGTTATTTCGGTCGTTACAGTATAATGAAATTTTACGACCGAAGGTTTTGATTTACTCAGTAAGAAATAAATTAGATTACTCCATTGACATTTATATTTGTATCTGTGCTTGAAACTGATCATTATTCCGTAGGTCAATTTGTTTTGAATGACCCATAAAACAAGTAGTTCAGTGTTAAATCCGGTGATCTCAGTGGCTATTGAGATTTTTTTTCTTCTAGCATTTAAAGAAATAAAATGCTATGTTTATTTATCGTAAATGTATGAATTAACCGGCAAATACATAGAAGGTACGTCTTTGTCTTTTCAAAGCATAAACAACATCCATAGCGGTGACAGTTTTCCTGTCGACCGTTCTCCCCCGTGATCTCCGAAACTACTGACCCTAAAATGTTGAAAAAAAACCATTAATATTCATTTTGAGGGGCAAATTATAGAATTAAATAAAAATTTAAAAATACATTTTTTTCAAACGTCTCATGCAATACATCAAATAAAAGGTCCCATTCTGAGGAACACAAATATATTTTTTTATATTAAGAAAAAATTAGTTAAAAAGATATTAACGAAAATATACTAAAATTTATCCATTCCCCCCCCCTTATCTCCGAAACTATAAAACGTAAAGTTTTGAAAAAAAATAGAGGTATAGAGTCTGACCTGAAGTTTACTGGAAAAATAAGAAAAACCTCTACTTTTAATTTTGGGGGGCAAATTGCAGAATTAAATGGAAAATATAAAATTAAAATTGTTTCTGACCCATCATGTTATATATCAAATGAAAGGGCTTATTATGACGAAAACAAATATATTTTTTTCATATTTTTAAAATAAATTAATTAAAAGATATTAACAAAAATATAAAAAAATGTACCCATTCCCCCCCCCTTCTCTCCGAGACCATAAGCTAGAAAATTTTGAAAAAAAAATTGAGGTATAGCCCCTCACCTAAACTTTACTGGACAAATAAGGAGAAACCCATAATATTCATTTTGGAGGGCAAATTATAGAATTAAATGGAAACTAAAAAAATATAATTGTTTCTAACGGATCATGTAATATATCAAATCACAGGGCTCATTATGACGAATACAAATGTGTTTTTTAAATTTGCTTAAAACGAATATTTTAAAATATATTAAAAATTAAAATAATATTTTAAAAAAATTACCCATTCCCCCCGTTATTTCCCAAACTATAAGACCTACATTTTTTTTATAGGAAAAATACGAAGAAATCCCTAATTTTAATATTGAGGGCCAAATTATACAATTAAACGGAAAATATGAAAATATGAAAATATTTTTTTAACGCATCATGCAATACATCAAATGAAAGGGCTCATTATGAGGAATGCAAATATGTAGTTTTCATATTTTTAAAATTAATTGTTTACAAGAGATTAACATAAAGATATAAAAAAAAATCATTTCTGTCTTTATTTCCGAAACCATACTACCTAAAATTTTGAAAATAATTAGGAGTACTGGGGCTCACTTTAAATTTATAAGAATAATTACTAGCAATTTTAGGGACAAATTATACAATTAAATGGAAAATAAAAATTCAATTTTCAAACACATCATGTAATATATCAGATAAAAGGCTCATTATGTGAATTACAAATATATCATATTTTTAAATCATTCGTTTAAAAGATATTAACAAAAATATTAAACATCGACTTAATTCCCACTTTAGAAACTACACTATTTAAATTTTGAAAAATATATTTTATTTGTATTTTTAAATAATTTGAATAACAGATTTAATAATTTATAATTTAAAACTTAATCTATTTTGCCCTTTATCTTCCAATCTACACAGCCTCAAAACTCAGATAGTAGATTATAAAAGGCTTCTCTGAAAGTTTATTAGTAAAATAAAACTCTAATGTTAATTTTTGGGGGCCAAATTAGAAAATTAAATACATATGTATTCTGATAAAAATCAAGCCAATCCTGAAGCAGATAAAATAAAAAGTCTATGTGTGAAAAATCAAAGTGTATACTTTTTATAAATTTAAAACGCTTCCTTTAAAAGATATTAGGGTAAATATAAGAAAATGCACTCATTCTCTGCTTGTCTGAAACTGGAATATTAGAATTTTGAAGGTGGTACGGAACTGGTATGCGAGTCCAACTCGCACTTGACCAAATTATTTATTATTTTTATATAAGATTAAAAGTTTAAAGTAAAGGTGTTCATCACTTTCTACAATATTTATATTAGCTTTAATATAATCGATAATAACTATTCCTACCTTGGATATAATTTATTTTTAGTTAGTAGCAATACTGATACATTTAACGTATGAACATTTGAATCTAAACCTAATCAGAAAGTTGTTCTCCGTTATAAAGGGTTGAATTTCACTGTGTCGATATTGTCACAGACAAGTGTTAAATTCCCACAATTCCGTTTATTATTACTGTCGGAATTTAAGTAAAATTTCTGGTAGGAGGGAGAGAAGTATAATTCAAGTTGTTGCCGTTATTTAGTCGTAAAATGCAAACGTGAAGTGCCAACTTACCTTTGGTGGGTTGGAAAGTGCACATTATAAGATGTAAATTTGATTAATCTCATTATAGGTGCTATTGCTTAAGAATCATCTTCTAATTTTTTTTATCCAGATGTTTGCGTCAGTGTGTTCATCAAAGATTTGTGAGGAAACGCATTAGAGTTCCATATGTCAGAACTCTAGAACGCAACTGCATCTGTAATTTTTAATGTCCATCTTAACTTCTCAAAAGTAGCCCAGATCAATCATTTTCTACTGTAATTTTTATTATTTGATTATACCTTTCCAGTCTTATCATAAGTCCTAAATGCTCATATATTATCAACGTCTTCTTCTTGGTTTTTATCCATTTAACTTTCAATTATTAGGAATCGATTGGATAGATCTCACCTGTGAGAGCATCGTATTACTGATAAATTTACGCATAAGTCTGAATCCTACGACTTGACCATGCAATTTATGGCATGCACACTCCTTCTAAGCACCCATAGCGTGCCTTTAGGGGAAAATTTACTAAAACCCAGTCATACTAGGTTGCAAAAGGGTTTAGCTCTGTGGGAGCCCTTGCCAGGTTATCAGTGCCGTAGCTTGCGTCATGGTGGCAGTTTCCCATGAATTTTCTGACCCTCCGAGCTGTTCCTGACAGGACGGTTTATTGCATTAGTTGGTCAAGATGTTCCTCCAGACCGAGGTATTTAAAATTGTTTAATAGATGTTTTGGGGCTACATCTGTTGCTGACATAACAATTGGTACAGTTTTTGTGTTGTCCATGTCCCACTGTCTCTTTATTTGAAATTCCAAATCACTGTATTTGATTATTTTTTCAGCCTGCTTAATATTTATATTATTGCTGTTGGGGATTGCTATGTCAATTAAGGTTGTTTATCTAGAGACTTTATCTACTAAAACTATATCTGACAACAGTCCGATCAATATCCTATGGTCCCAGTACGATCGGTCAATATCGTGCGGTCCCAATAGAGCTTTTAGTTGTTATTGTCTAAAACAGATTGTGGTTTGTATATATAGTAGGGTACTCTTACCGACTCTGATTGTTCAAGTTCCAGTGCTAGTTCCTGCTGCAGTATATTTGCCACAGCATCATGTCGTTCTTTGTATTCAGTTGCAACAAATGCTTGACAAACTCCTGTGATGTGCTGAATTATCTCAAGTGTTTGGTGACTATATCTGAATCTGCCGTTGTTGATAGAAGGGTCTTTAAATTATAAAGCTTTCCGTTTCAGAAAACATATGACCAGCGATCAACCAGTACTTCGACTCTGAACTGTCGACATATACTATCAGTGTCAGTCTTGGCCCTGTTAACAATACTGAAAGAGTAACTGAACTAGGTGTTATAGCATGGAAGAGATTTTTACTGTTGTTAGGTCCTTTTTCATGATGGAGTGATCAATTCGTTTAGCCTGCTTTATTCCACGAAATTTTTAAGTATTACTCTCCTCCATGGATTCAATTGAGGTACCATCTCTAAATAAAAATTATTTTTTTATTATTGTTATTACGAGTATGTGTATATTACCTGAAGGTAGCGCCCTGTTCTCACTTGAAGAGGTTCATCGGAAATCCGAAATTTTTATGTCGTTAGATTCTCGGATGAGCTTAAAAGTTGAAATCTCTGAGAGATTTTGTGCTCTTTAATAGAAGCGAGTTGACAGTTGGGCAAGACAATCATCTGACGGTATATATTATTCTTAAATTTGCCTTCCGGCTAATAAATATTCGCATTCATAAAATTATCTTTATCATATTAAAATCCACTCTATTAAATAATATACGCAACGTTGAAGAAATAGACAACCGGATATTATGTGAATATTATCAGAACCTTGCACCGTATCTCTATCTAAACCCATTCTCAATTCATAGATTTGCATACGATATGCCCTCTGGCGAATCAATAACATGCTGAAACGAGTGCACGGTGCGGCTAAGCAAAAAGTAAACCAAGAGAAAAATGTCAAAACGAACAATAAGCAATAAACAAATGTGAGCTCTCGGAGTTGTTGAAAGATAAGTGTAGGCAAGAGATACCAACATCTCCCCAGGGCCGCACACACCACCTAAGTATTGCCGGGAGGAGACGACGATAGTGCATAATAAATTAGTTGTTTTTGATTTCTTTGTGGCTTCTATCAGGCAGTGGCAACAGCATTTTCTCGGTTGTGATCTCTTCTCGAATCCAAAGAGCTGAAAGGCAGATAAATAATTTATTTGTGATATATGTGTAATATAAATAATGATAAGTATGAAGGATATGCAATATGTGTGACGAGATCAGTATATCAGAAACTTTGCAAGGGTTTTGTTCAATAGGTTGTTTGACATCATGGGAAATAACTTATAATTTATTGTCATCCTATAAGATAATAACGTAACAAAGCGGATTTTCTTAGTTTTGTATGTAAAATGATGTTCGTAAAGAGGTAAAACATAATAGTAATTTGTTTTAACTTTGAGAACGGAGGTTTTCGCGGCCAGAGTCGTAGCCGATTCTGCTTTTTCCGGCATTTTTTCGAATTAATTTATTTATATATCTAAACCGGCATATAAAAAAAGTTTTCCGACGTTTCGCCCACACTTATAAGGGGCTTTTTCAAGGATGAGACAAGAAACAAAACAAATGTTATTTACCTTCCGGCGACTCCATTCATTTCATCTTTTTCCCACGAACACACTTTCAAAACTTCACTTTTTATTCAACTTGTCACAATGATGCACAAATTCTAAATGAGTAATAGGTACGAAGAAGTAATAATTGAGCTCCCGAAATTTTCAGGTAAAAGAAGGGTAGAAGGCACTTAATGGGATTATTTTATGATTGTGATTAAATTTTGCATAGGTTCCTGGAATTTTATTGTAACATTTGCACAGTATTATCAAAATAATCCAGTGCAAGTTACATGTTCTTTTAAATTCTCAACCCCAATGAACAAGCAATGTAAACCTACCTTAACGCTATAAATATTATTTGGATAAAACGAGTTATGTTATGCCCATACTTTCGTTTATTAATTTTATTCGAAGAGTGCTAGAATTATTTATCGTCTTCTAGTATCTAATTCAATAACTAAAATTTGGTCAAATATTTGAGTAAAAAGTAAAAGATAATTCTTTAGGTTATAAGTCTGACATGTCATACAACCGGGAAAATATTAAAGATAGTTAGATTACTTAAAAACTTTTAAATCGTCATATGAATAAAACAATTAATACCGATACGGTTAAGAAAACAGAAAATGAATTTAAATAGACAGATGTCGAAAGATTCTTTTGGTAGTATAAAAAATAATATAATGTTGCCTAACATTTAATGGATATCAACGCATGCGAAATGTAATGCTTTGACTTGAGGTTAAGAAACAAATACAGTTGGCGAGATTGATTGCCAGGCCAAAAGGAGCAGTTGACAACAGTGGTCACATGCTTCGCTCGACGTGGAACTGTCAAAAGTTCTGCCAACAGAGTTTATCTGACTCGGATCAGCTGATATGTTTTTACATGATAGTTTGGATGGGGATATTCAAAAAGCCCGCCATTGAACTGACCGGATGGGGAGAGTAGAATTTCCTGCGGTGAACTGAAGAACACGAAGTGAACAAAAAAGGGAATTTTGGAGAATGGTCTCGGAAAGATTCCGAGGGGTAATAAAAGTGATTCCGATTTGTTAAAATATCCCTCAACTATAATGATAAATGTAAGTTCACCGATTTCCATAGTTCGTTTTGGGGAAACCTATGTAATAACCGCAAGGGTTTAATTTAAAAAGGCACCCCTTTTGAGTGGTTACCCTTCGCCAGTAAAGAAGGTAAGATAAATTAGTTTTCTAATAACATAGTAAAAATCATTATGATCATTTTCTTCATGTTACTGTAAAAGTGAAAATGAAGACATATCCTTTTTATTAGTTGAATGTATCAACCCCTTTTCATTTGTCATATGGGTGATATTTCACTCTATTAAATATTAAAATTCTTGGTACAGAGATGTTTCAAGAGTTAAGTACTTCACAGATTGGAAATGTAATTTTATTTCATGAAAATCTTTATTGTAGGATTTTGGTTGGGTTTAAGGCTTTTATATGAGCCAGAATAGACCTGAGGTTGGTCTAGGATAGTACTAACATTGATCTAAACATTGGATTGTGTTCAGAGATAATTGAGAGTAAACTCGACTTTAATGGAGATGTCTACACTCCTTGGTTGCGTCCAAAACTGAGTTGCGGTGTCAGCGAAGGACCTGGTTAGGATGTCCACACATTTTGCTACGCCGGATGATGGAAACACCCAGACAGTGTCACCATGTTGCTCCATCTAGCAAACACTATCCCATCTTTGATACTAGATCTTGGACAGTTCATCCTTATCAATTTGAGTAAAATTTACTACAAGGACAATTAAGGTCAGACCTTTTCATTTTGACTAAGAAAGCCTACTCTAGGTTTACCAAAATATGTATATATAAATTAAATTTTGATAATGTGTTTAAAAATTTAAATTATAAATTTTTGTGAATAAGTTAGTCACAAAGTACGACACCTCTAGTGTCTATGTGTAGAAAAATTGTAAACTATAACTCATGAGTTACAGGATATAAAGTTACCGGTTTAATAGATAAAATTTTATAGATACTTATCTTAGGGATACATATTTAAAGTTACAGATCTTAAATTTTCAAATGTTTATTAAGGTGATTAGATATGGATAGTTATCCATGAAACCTGATTATATATATATTTTTTTGATTAGTACTTGTTACATTCCAGTATATACACAAATACATTTCTGAATTTCATTGTTGATTATAAAACTGAACCAACAAGGAAAGTTTAATATTCAATTCAGAATAAATATTTAGTTTCTATTCTTTCATTGCAGAAATGACTGAACAAAGGATTTAAGTTTTATTAAGAACATATGATTAATTTCCAGAATAGTTTATAAAACAATTAACATTGAAAGTTTACTTACCTGCAGAGAATTTTTCTTATTTTCCAATATTTATCTCAACATTTTTTAATTGGTTTAAATTCAGAAGACCCAGAATCATATTGTACTAATTTAGTTAATTGTAAATAGATCCTTCTAGAGTTCATTAGTGTTTAATTTATCTAAATATCTCAATATATAGAACTTCCTTTCTCAGCTTAAGGAGGTATAGATTAAACTAAGCTGAGTGGCGCCCTCTCCCTCAATAACCTCAAACAATCCCGAATTCTCCTTGGTTGTCACCAAAAATTCAGCAGTAGAACCCCGACCACAACATCTATAATCCTGAGCCTAGCCGGCGCACATCTGTGACCTTCATGGTTACACCAAATGGCCCTCCACTAATTTCAGGTGGACATTACGCCATATTATGTAAGTTATTTATTTTGTGGAAATGTTGATGCAGGGTTGCCAGATGGGCGAAAGTTCGAAACCTTTGTCTCGGTTGAAATTCTTGGGATTTTTGGCGATTTCAACGGCCTCACGGAATTTTCTGGTGCAATAATACGAAGATTTGGCCACGACAGTGGAGCTGTCGAAGATTTGGTGGCCCGTTTCATGATTATGTTCACCATGTTCAGCTACAGCAGAGTTTGAAAGCAGGCCCGTTTTCAAACAACGTTTGTACTCGCCCAGACGAGTGTTTATCGATCGACCTGTTTCACCGATGTATACTGCCCCACATGAGCATGGAATGGAATAAGCACCTTTAGATGAAAGAGGATTTTGTTTATCCTTTGGAGAGGGTAACATTTGTGAGATTTTGGATAGTGGTTTGTAAACTGTTTTCACCTCGTACTTATGGAGAAGCTTCCCAATCCTATCCGTGACCTTGCTGATATATGGCAAATATGCTACTGATTTATTAGGTGACAATTCTTTCTTAGGAAAGGGATTTTGGTGACGAGAAATGGAATTGCGAATCTCTCGTTTGCTGTAGCCGTTTAGTAAGCTACCCTCAACCCAAGCTAATTCCTTTCTCAAACTTTTGGGTTCGGAAATGGATATAGCTCGATGCACCAGGGAGTTCACGACTGACCGTTTCTGAGAGGGGTGATGATGGGACCGGGCGTGCAGATATTTGACGGTATCTGTTGGTTTTCTGTATACAGAGTGGCTCAGGCGACCATTTGGCAACCGTGAAACCAACACATCTAGGAAGGGCAGGGATCCATTGGACACAATTTCCATAGTGAATTTGATATTTGAATGTTGGGTATTAATGTGGTTAAAGAACAATTGGAGAGCCTCTTGTCCATGTGGCCAGATTTTGGGTATGTGGCTTGAAGACTCCAGAGCCACTGCTTGTTTCAACTTTATTGTTGACCGACTTCTAAAAACAAGCTTCTCACTTCGGTTGTAATTTTGTAAACTTTGTTACATCAGCCAACTATAAACCAATTTCCATAATTCTATTTCATTTCATAAAACAGACTTTCAAATTGGTCCCATATTTTTTTTTAATTTTTTTCTATCACATGGATTAGAGAAAATCGAAAAAATCTTCTTCATTTATCATAGCAAATACCGATTGCGACAATACTGAAAGATAAAAAAAGTATGGTTATTTGAAATCTAGGATGAAACCAATGAAAATATATTGGAATATCATCAAAATATAATATATGTTAATTGGAAACGCGAGATGTAAAGACCGACATCTAGGAATTTCGGGGGGAAACTAGAACATAGAGGTTCCGAATCTGGAGCCGTTCCATGTAATTGCTGTTACCCGTAATTCCTAGGTTAGAATGTCACTATGAAATTTTCAGGTTAACTACACCTGTCAGAGATATTGAATACTCTCTTCGAGGTGTCATTCTTTTGTACGCAAGACAATATATATAATATATATTGTTTCTGGTTAGGGAAACTTCGTCAGTTGCGCTTCCCACAATTGAATGTCTTAGATGCCGGTCTTTACATCTCGCGTCTTCAAATTTAACGAAATGTATTAAATACATAAAGAAGTGTTCGAGAGTACATGCTAATTTAAGGTGAGTTTATATGGAGCCCATAAGCAATTACATATACACAGGGGTTAAAAGAAAGACAGAAGTGGAAGGAAATTATTGTTATGCAGGTTGGAATGAAATTATAGTTAAACAGGTTCGAAAAATGTTACATTGGGTTGCCCTTATCAGATGCATATATAGAGTGATTCTCATATATGCTGGAGGAGAATTATAGTTATACAGCGTGATTTAAAATGTGTTAAAACAAAAATGCTATACTGTGTAGCCCATAAGCAATTGCACAATTGCATATATATGATCATTGAATTGTAGGGCGGCATAGAATTATAGTTTAGAGGTGGGGGGGGGGTTAAAAATGTAGACACAAATACTGATAGTAGAGTGGCCTATATGCAGTCGTATATGCAGGATGTTTGGAATATCAAAAAATTTAGCATTCTTTTTATGGTGGGTGATTCATACGCATCTACAGAGTGGTTGCAATATATTATGAAATGGAATTATTGTAAAGAGTGTCTTACTAAATGTTAGACAACTGAAATTCAACTGATTCATTTCATTTTGGAAGAAATTTGTTTAAATAGCAAGTTCGATTTTATGTACCCTCTTTTTTTTACAAAACGTTGAATTTATGAGTGATGTCGTGTAGATATTAATATCTGAATGTTTAAAAAAATATTTTATACAAGGTTTGTCAAGAAATATTAATTTTATAATAATAACAATAGTCACACTAAAAAGTTTAAAATAATTAATTCAACTGGTTATTTTAATCGAAAAATATTACATTTTCTATAATAATGCTGGCAAACCTGAGAAATGCATATATTTTGCGTAGGAATATAAACACACCTATTTAAACGCTATATTAAACACATTTTTTCAGGCTTGACACCAAAACACAGTTTTATAGAACATGTAATATTTTCCCTTAAGATAATATTTTTTTTAGGGTCACTTTTGTTATTATGTCCCGAAGTGGGTATTTTTTAAAAATAGTTTAAACACAAGTAAACAGTGCTGATTGCAGTTCTTGTTTAATGTTTTTTTGTGTTACTTTCGGTTTTTGAGCTATTTCTAACTCAATTTCTAGATAGTTTGCCATAAATCTGATTTCTTAAAATCCGATCATCACTTGTCACTATATGTGATAAACGTGTTTTGAAGCACCGCGATCGTATTTTTTGAGCTTTTCTTTCAACAAATCGACACGAGCCTGTTTTTTTGAACGAGTGACAAATTGTATGGGATCCAACGCGAACAATTTTTTTTGACATTCAAATGTTTATGCAATATTGAATGTATGCTGGCCCCACTAATGTGTAAGGTTGACTCAATCTCACGATAGGTCACATGACGATCTTGCAATATCAGTTCGCGCACAGCATCAATGGTTTCCTGAACAACAACTGTTTTTGGATGACCTTCACGAAATTTGTCTTGGAGTGAACTACGACCTCGATTGAATTCACCATACCATCGATAAACAGTGGTCCTTGGTGGATTTTCATCGCCAAAAATTAAATTAAGTTCATCCATGCACTCTTGCTGACTTAATCCACGTCGAAAATTGCAAAAATAATCGCACGAAAATGTTCACGATTTAATTCCATTTTTTGGCGGAGATGAATCCTTTAAGTTACTGTAAACAACACAGCGCTCGTATGTCAAAACGTTCTGAGTACGTATAACCTCAAAAATGTCAAACTTTACGATAGAGCTCTCAGTTGTCAGATTGCAACACTAGGATTGTCCAATCCCGAAATATAAAAGGCAGCCCTTGTATACAAGAACTTTCTCAAGTAACTTTATTTTACGCTAAAATACGGGAAAAAAATAATTGTTTGAACAAGGATTTGCTCTTTCAATGGCGTTAAGATTTAAAAGTTACATAAATGTTTTACTAAACAACAGAAGCTGACGAAAATGAATATTATGAGAAAGTAACATAAAAGTCAAATTACTGAGTGATACGAAGGAACAACTCTTTTTTTTTACAAAAGAAAGCAAATACATACTGCTGTAAAAAATGACAGGTGAAAGGTGTAATTCGACAAATGATTTGCGATTTTTGTTGTTCAAGGTGCGTGTGATATTTTTTTCTCGGTGTAATATCAAATCAATCATAGTTGAACTAAAAAAACTTGATGAGAGAAAGGGATATCGGCAGGTGAGTATGAAATGAAAAACATCGAAGCTTACAAAGCAAAAACATTAATTAACAATGTATGGATATTAGAATTTGATAGTGAATTAATTTCATTTGAATACAATCAAGTGATAATTGAAAGTTGAAATGTTAAGTAATCGAAAGTAATACGATATCTAAGTAGCTGCTTCGTTCTGAATGCAAATACCAGTGGCTGTAGAGAAATATATATGGAAAAAGGATATTCGTGATTAAACACAACTAATTTCTTTTCAATGTAAAACTACATTGAAAAGAAATTAGAAATTGTAGTAATTGACGAAGGAATCAATAAAACAATGTACCGTCCTGTAAATGAACTCAGCAAGTAAAAGTTAATCACTGACCTTTTAAGTCGAAGCCCTACTGGTGGTGTTTTTTTGATTCTTCTTTCTTCAGAGGCTAGCCCCGCAGCAGCATGAACTGATTTAGAGCTTCGTCTTTTCTCAAAGTAATCTGGACGATACGTAACACAATTGATTGAGCAAACAAAAAATGCGGGTTTAACAAACAAATGATGCGCTTTTGTAAACACAAAAGAAACAAATGAAAGCGGTTTAGCGGTTGTTACGACCGGAATTAATAACTCGCGAAATCGTAACACAATAACAACAAAAAGCGGCCGTCTTAAGACGGAATCAAAAGGAGAATCCGCACTGGTGGGAAGTCACAACACGAATTAAAACTAGAAAAACAGAATCTTGGTCTCCCATTTGTCAAAAATCTTGGATAACTCTTAATAGTACCTCTCAGTCACTATTGTATAGATATCTTGAGTCTATTTTTCCATATTTTGTTCGTCAGATATCAGGTCTAGTATGCACAATTAATTTTATGGGTTCCATTGACTTCATTTTTACTCTAAATTGCACTTTTTTGTAAACAAGTAACCACATAACCTCGAACGCAACTATATTTCTTCAATTCTTCATTTCCTAGTACTAAATATTCTGTTCTATTTTTTTTATCAATATTAGCTAATCTAGAAAACCAGAAAGCTAGTGATATTTCTCTATATCGACAGAATCATGGATTCGTCGAGTGTGTCAATATTTTCTGTTTGAAATATTTTGGTATTGGACTTGTTTTGGCGTTTTAGTCAATTTGACATTTTCCACATGCTTTGGTGTTTCTGACACTGTTTGCAATTTTGACATCTTTTACTTTTCTTGTCACTTTTGTAATGTTTGCCATTTGAGATTTTGGTATTGTTGACATTTTTGCCAATCTTGGCTTTTGTAACATTTTTATAACATTGATATTTGGCATTGAAGACAGATTTTAAATATGAGATTTTCAGCATATTCATATTTGAAAAGGCAGTTTGAACATCATCTTTTCAGTACGAACTTCGTTTAGTGACATTTTGTGTCGATAATTTCCAAAATCTCGATAAGCAGATGATCATCTTTGACCATCGATTTTCATGCATCGTATTTTCGCACAAAACTGAACATGTACATTCTCTATAAAAAATAGAGAATTTCGATAAAATGACAATCAGATAATTAAATTTTCGCAGCATGTTAAAACTAGTTTACAGTCAATTGAGGGGAAGAGTATGTGAACCATTTTTATCATGACTTTCCGAATCCATATTCAATTCTCATAAAAACAATTTTGCAAAACAAATAATTGAATTTTAAATTATCAAGCACCCGAGGATCTCTATCTCTGAGTTTTACATAATGTAATTTTTTAACGTTTTTGGGTGATCCAAAATTCTGGAGGTAGTAATCCCCTAAGAAAGCAACAGGCCTCCCCCAAACCCCCCATTTTGGAGATAAATTAAATTTGAACTAGTCTATTTTCTATCTATTTTACAACTTTGATATCCGTGTTATTAAACCCATTTGAAGGGTGAATTCTGATATAATCAGCAAACATGAACTCTGTTATACTTTAGCTTTAAACAGAAATATTAAGGGGTATTACGAACAATAAAGTCTTCGCCACACAGAAAGCGTTATAACGCGACGTTCGGCGTTTTTGTACCGTTACTCAAGTTTGCATCATCCCTGCCACACTCACGACGTGATGACGTCGCGTTATCTACTCTAACGCGACGTTAGGCGTTCTGGTTGTCACAAAATACAAAATAACGCACGTTACTTGCCTCTTCTTCATCAAGGTGTAAAAAAACAGAAAAATTAATCGCGCACGTGTTTATTTGTATGATACCTCCCATAATTTGTACAAAATTATCGTCAAGTAGGCTGAGGCATGGAATGGATTACTGAAAAGCTGAGTATTTCAAGTTAGTAAAAATTTTATTACTATTATTACGTATCTTGTCCTTTCATAAATCAAAACTAGAAGAAGCACAGCTTCCTCCTCGTCCGAACTACTCATTGCTTCCTACTCAGATATGTACTTGCAATAGGAACTCACACGCAGTGCTGAATCCTTTTCACATATAACGCTGTGTGTGTCTCGTAGCCATATCGCTGAACACCGAGGAGAACGCTTGTTCCCCTAGCGACGCGTATAACGCATTTGGTGTGGCGAAGGCTTAAGAGTCCTATAATAGATCCTTGAGGAGCTTCACTTTTGACCTAAAGTTTATTCAAACAGAAACATTATAATAAACACACTGGGCGCTTTAATAAGTCTTAGACCTTTGAAATGATTTTCAGAATACCAAAAGATTATAATTTAATGACTGATTTTATTAAATACTTTAGAGAAGTTAATGTAAACTTTGCATATGTACTTTTTGAACATAAGTTTGTCTTTATTTTGTCTGTTCATTGGGTTTTCTCTCCTCAAAATATTTTCCTGCAACAGATAAGTATTTAAAAATTGTATATGTAGAAAAAAGTGTAGTAAGGCAATTTCGTAAAATTGCCCGGATTACTGGCTGTCTGTACAGAGATTCTTCCTCACAGTTATTCTGAGAGAAAGAGATGTCTACAAAATGATCAACCAGTATTCCTGTATATAAGTAATGTATTGTATATTGTGTAATACTTATCTGTGTATGGAGACGTTTCAACTCCGAGTCTGGAGTCGTTGTCAATCGTTTAGTGTTGTTTTCGAGTTTTTTTCTAAAAAAATTTCGCTTTGATCTTGAATTTGTTGTTTATCAAAAAATTTGACACTGACAATTTGTCGTTTGGCGATCACTTGACGCTGAGGTTACCGTCCTCCAGTACAAATGAAGGTCGGCTGAAGGTGTTCCGATTTCAGTGTTGTTTATCATCATGCAGCTGGCTTCTTTAAGTTTTCTCTTTTTTAAATTTTCTTCTCTCAACAAAATCTTTGTTTTATCCCAGTCTATCCTATGGCTGCCGGTGCTCGTTAATACATGATTGGCCAAATTTGATTTGTCCACATGTCTTCTGGAAATGTTATATTGATGTTCTCTTTTCCTTACTTCTAAAGGTCTTGAAGTTTCACCGGTATAAGAATGGCCACAGTCACACAAAACACTGTACACACATTTTTTAGAACTCTGGGTTGCGTTAAACGGTTTGGTATGTGTGAGGATAGAGCGCAAGGTATGATTTGTTTTAAAACAGTTTTAACGCTGTATTTATTTCCTAACCGCTTAATTTTTTCCGATACACCTGGGATATATGGAATTATGTTCATAATTTAGTTGTCTGTTTGTGTTTGGTTGGTATTAGTGTGATGGTTATTTGTGCTGGTTTGTTGTTGCGATTTTCTTTCTAGCTGATTTATAGTTTTATTTATAAAGTCTTGGGGATATTCATTTTGAAGTAGATGTTCTTTGATAATATTGACTTTTTTGTTAAAGATTTGGGTGGATGAAGATATGTTTTTTGCTCTATCATATAAGCACTTTACAACACCTTTCTTTACATTTAAGGGATGGTTGGAGTGAAAATTCAAATATCTATTAGTATTTGTAGGTTTTCGATAAGTACTTGTACTTATTGTGTTGTTTGTTCTATCTATAAGTACATCAAGATAAGCAAGTTTATGCAAATTTTCCATCTCCATTGTAAATTTTATTGTGGGTTCTTGACTATTGATGTCATCTAGGAATGAGTGCAGTTCTTCAGCACCATACTCCCAAACCACAAAAATGCCATCAACGTATCTCCACCACACTTTTGGTTTATTCTTATATTTGCCTATGAATGTTTCTTCAAAATATGTCATGAATATATTACTGATTATAGGAGATAAAGAAGAACCCATGGCCATACCAAATTCATGTTTATTGAAATCAGCTAGAAAGAAAATCGCAACAACAAACCAGCACAAATAACCATCACACTAATAGCAACCAAACACAAACAGACAACCAAATTATGAACATAATTCCATATATCCCAGGTGTATCTGAAAAAATTAAGCGGTTAGGAAATAAATACAGCGTTAAAACTGTTTTTAAAACAAATAATACCTTGCGCTCTATCCTCACACATACCAAACCGTTTAACGCAATCCAGAGTTCTAAAAATTGTGTGTACAGTGTTTTGTGTGACTGTGGCCATTCTTATACCGGTGAAACTTCAAGACCTTTAGAAGTAAGGAAAAAAGAACATCAATATAACATTTCCAGAAGACATGTGGACAAATCAAATTTGGCCAATCATGTATTAACGAGCACCGGCAGCCATAGGATAGACTGGGATAAAACAAAGATTTTGTTGAGAGAAGAAAATTTAAAAAAGAGAAAACTTAAAGAAGCCAGCTGCATGATGATAAACAACACTGAAATTGGAGCACCTTCAGCCGACCTTCATTTGGACTGGAGGAATTTATTGCTAACAGAACAAAAAAAACGGTAACCTCAGCGTGAAGTGATCGCCAAACGACAAATTGTCAGTGTCAAATTTTTTGACAAACAACGCATTCAAGATCAAAGCGAAATTTTTTTAGAAAAAAACTCGAAAACAACACTAAACGATTGACAACGACTCCAGACTTGGAGTTGAAACGTCTCCATACACAGATAAGTATTACACAATATACAAAAGATTACTTATATACAGGAATACTGGTTGATCATTTTGTAGACATCTCTTTCTCTCAGAATAACTGTGAGGAAGAATCTCTGTACAGACAGCCAGTAATCCGGGCAATTTTACGAAATTGCCTTACTACACTTTGTTCTACACATACAATTTTTTAAATACTTATCTGTTGCAGGAAAAAATTTGGAGGAGCGAAAACCCAATGAACAGACAAAATAATTCAAGACCTCCTCAACAATCTTTTCGAAATTACATAAGTTTGTCTTGATATAATAATATAAACATTGAAAATTTTTTAATACTACGCTAGTTTAAGAGTATAGATGCAAAAATTATATACAGTTACTTTACAAGAACTGCCATTACCATTCCAAACAAAAAAAAATAAACGTGATAAAAACATACCTACACAAAACTAAATTGCGTATCTGATTATTAGATCGAAAGATAATGAACAGCATCATCTATTTTCCTCTAATGCTATTAGAGGAGAACTGCCAGCTTAATAGGCAAGTGTAAACGAGGTTAACTGTTAACAGGCAATTTATATGTTTTCATTTTACACAAGCAAGAAGCGTATTTGTAATGTTGTTTCGAGAGCACGATCTGAATGATATTCATAATGGCCTTTTATTTCGATATACCAACAATTAAGTCGGTTCTGTGTTATTGCACCACGCTTTTTGGAAGTAATTTGTATGAATACGAGACAAACAAACTTTACTACTTTGTTTCTCGCTGTCTACTAAATGCTAATTTGTGAAGTGGTTCTGTCTGTAAACAGAACACAAACTCAGATGATTGCATAATTATAGGGTAGAAACACTTACTATGAATGTAGTCATTTTGTAGTTTCTTAATAATTTCTCTGTTATGTAAAAAAATCTATGAGAACGTTTGTTTTTCAGCGTTCAAATCAACGTTAATTTATTCAGTAGAACGGACAATATTATTAGCATAAAACTCAGAGTTTGTTTCTGACTTCTGATAAACTACTAAATCTTATATTGTGCCATTTTAAAACTTACAGCAGGCACTATATTCTAAACAAAATAATTTGCTCAAGTGCGAGTTGGACTCGCATACTAAGAGTTCCGTATCACCTTCAAGATTCTAATATTCCAGTTTCAGACAAGCAGGGAATGAGTGCATTTTTTATATTTACCCTAACATCGTTTATAGGAAGCGTTTTAAATTTATAAAGAATATACACTTTTATTTTCCACACATAGACTTTTTATTTTATCTGCTACATGATTCGCTTGATTTTTATAAAAATATGTATTTAATTTTCTAATTTGGCCCCCAAAATTAACAAGAGAGTTTTATTTTACTAATAAACTTTCAGGGAATCCCTTTATAATCTGCTGTTTGAATTTTAGACTCTGTAGATTGGAATTTAAAGGGAAAATAAGTCACGTTTTAAATAATAAATTATTTAATCTTTTTGACAAATTATTTAAAAATATAAATAAAATATATTTTTCAAAATTTTAGATGATGTACTTTCTAAAGTAGGAATTAGGTCGATGTTTAATATTTTTGTTAATATCTGTTAAACAAATGATTTACAAATATGATAAATTTGATATATTACATGATGCATTAGAAATAATTTAATTTTATGTTTTCCATTTAATGCTGTAATGTTCCCCCTAAAATTAATATTAGGGGTTTCTCCTTATTTTTCCAGTAAATTTCAGGTTACGGCTTATAGTAAGGTAGGGAGAATTACCCAAATATATTTTTGTTAATATCTTTTAAATAATTTATTTTAAAAATATGAAAAAAATATGTTTGTATTTGTCATAATGAGCCCTTTGATTTGATATATTACGTGATGCGTTAGAAACAATTTTAATTATATATTTTGTATGTAATTTTGTAATTTGCCCCCAAAATTAATACTAGTAGTTCCTCCTTATTTTTTCCGTAAAATTCAAGTACGGCTTTATATCTGTAATTTTTTCAAAATTTTACGGCTTACAGTTTCGGAGATAAGGTAGGGGGAATGGATAAAATTTTTTATATTTTTGTTAATATATTTAAAATATATTTTTTTAAACATGAAAAAAAAATATATTTGTTTTCGCCCTTTTATTTAATGTCTTACATGATGTGTTAGAAACAATTTCAATTTTATATTTTCCATTTAAGTCTGTAATTTGCCCCCCAAAATTAATAGTAGAGGTTTCTTCTTATTTTTCCGGTAAAATTCAGGTGAGGCTTCTATAGTTTTGGGGATAAGGGGGGCACGGTCGATTTTTTTAGACTTTCCCCCCAGAAGTACCCATAAAATCAAAATTTCTCCATTTACAATATGTACTCCTGATAGGGTCACCAAACAATATACTGATACCAAATTCCAACTTTTTCTGTCCAGTAGTTTAAAAGAAATTGCTGTGATTTGAAAGAGGAAGAAGTCCCATAGAGGTGTTATATTGTAGAGTGAATTTGTTATGGGCGTTACTGTAAGTGGCAGTGTAATAACAGTAGAAAGAGTAAGACAATATCAGGGTGCGCTTGCTATGTATCTCACCTCGCTCCTGATTGGTCTTTGACGATGTCACCGAATAGTGACGGATGAAAATTATTTCCAATAATTTTAATATTTCTGCTTAATAAGTTTGTGCAACTAAAGTTCCAAAAAATTAAAAACAAAGTACAGGGTACTCATAGAAATTAAAGAATTCAAGTATTGAAAAATAAAACCTCATTTGGATTGCAATATCCACTAATACTTTGGCATGTATTTAATGTAGGAACTGAACTGCTCAGTAATCGCTTAATATGAGTTTAATATGTTTCAGGGTAAGAATCTTTATTAAAATGATCGCTACAGATTCTGGCACTTTTCACAATTTCTGAGCCTTCAATAGCAGTGTTCCAAGCCCTTTTCATATTTTCGTTTTTCGGAAATCTGTAGTTACTACAGCAAATTCAAATGGTAGATTTGTTAAAATGATTACTGATCTTCATATATAGTTAAGATATAAAAAGTTTTTAAATTAACTTAAATATGAAAATGCCGTGTACCGTCTAACGGGCTAGTTTTTTTTGCAAACAATGCAATAATTCGGCATCTTGCAGTTTCTTTTTACACAATTATATAAAAAATATATTCTAAGATGTCTTTTAAGTTTAACAATTTACAGCTGTCAAATAGTTGAAGTTGTAGGCGTCACCACTGACACTGACCAATCAGGAACGACCCGCTTATTCTCTCTCTTTCTATTGCTATTACATGAATTTCGCTACTTCACTTGCTCTACAGTATAATACCTCTATGAGAATTCCGGAGTGATATTATAAGGGTACCCGTATATTGTATATACGGAACCATAAAAACGTGGGGCAGTTTTGAACTGTTACTAATTTGTCTCCCTCCTCTCTCTTTTTATAGAGCGATAAGACTTTGAGGGAAACTAAAATTATTCCCACAATTTTACTAACATATTTTTAGATTTTTTAATTAAAATTTAAATACGTTAAAAAAATCGCTCCATTTTCGATGGCAACGCTTTATTTTTCATGAGCCAGGTGGGAGAGAAAATCCTCAAATACAACACTTAGGGCTGCTTCACACATGCCGGTTGAATTCACATCGGGTGAATTTGTCAGGCATGTGTGTAACGGTACATAAGGGTACATGCAACACTGCCTTCATTACAGGGCATTGACTCACGGTTTGTTTATTCATATAATTGTTTTTTACTGAGTGTGATTAATTTCTAGAAGGGTTCCTATTTTGGCAACCTGAAATAAAATGTAATATCAATATGAACACAAATTTCCAGACTACAAATCTTTTTTTCTTAAACTTTCATTAGTTTGAGACTTTCTGGACATCAAGTTAAGCGGAAAGTACTTAACTTGTTTGTTCCTATTTATTAAAATATTTAAATGCCCTTAAATTCTTCCGCAAACGCACATTTCACAGTGCACCTAGTACAGAAACGATGAATCACCGCAAAGCCTAATATGCATTAAAATTCAAAAGACAATTTAGTGCAGTACATACATAACTCTGTGACTAAAGCAAACTAACCGCTAAACTGGTCTACGTAGAAACGATAATGATATAGTAAGCTTAGCAAGCCCGTATTCATTCGGAAATATCATAGCGACGAGTCATACAAAAATGCAACGACCAAGATTAATAACACTTTATGTACACCGTACTTTGACACTTTCGATATAATATACGATCTGGAGCACCACGGTGTGTACCCCGAGGCGGTATTCCGTGGGATCCGACGGTCTTTAATAATACGTTTCTGATGGCCTCTTTTATTTTTAGATATACTACGTACTACCTGGTTTAGTCATGTCTTGTTTAAGCATAAGGTGCTCTTGGTTGTACGGTTTCAGAGAAAATAGTTCTTGATTTTTGGAAATAAATTATCAGGCATTGTGGTGTTTGGGTATAAAAAAAACTGCCAGACAACATTCAAGAGCCGGTCCATTAAAAGTCTACTAACTGCTTACAAAAATAAGATTTATGTAAATTAGATCAATCTAACATCTATATTATTCTAATACAGATATAATATTATAATTGAACGTGTCCAGCTATCATCTGTTTCCCTGTTTTTAACTTCTGCGTTAGCGGAGATTTGGCAAACATTCATCCTTGTGGGAGCCCAATCAAATTAGTTGTTTTCTGAAGGATATTTTTGGCATGTTTTTTCAGTGTTTAAGCACTTTCTGGAAAATAACACAACAAGTCACAAAATGTCTCTATATTTCCAAATGTTTCGGAGTCTAGGTCAGACTCCGTTGTCAATGACGAAGAAGCTATGAAAAAGGGCACAATTCTAAAATTGTAACGTGTAAAGAAATTTGAAGCCTTCTTGAGTAATCTTACGATTTAGTTGATGGAGATTATGTACCTCTGGAACTGTGGAGTTGCTGTGGCTAGAGCTGTTTTTTGTAGGCTCTCTGAACCACTTGGTGTTCTGGTGCCTCCTTGAGTACCTTGTCCGTTGTCTGTTCGACTTTTCGCTAAGCCGGCGATATCCAGGACAATATTTTTTGTTAGCACAATACATTGTCAGTTAAGTTTGATGCCATCTATAAAATACTTAAAAATGTTGCTTAAAACCGAAGATAAAGAGGAACCGATTGCCATGCCAAAATTTTCTTGTTATCATTAATGTGGAAATATGTTGTCTTTGTACAAAATCTTAGTAGTTCCATTATTGTATCAACGGAAAATTGTTTACGTTGATTTAGGAAAGAGTCTGACCCAGACTCCGAAACGTTTGGAAATATACAGAAATTTCGTGACTTTAACATTGAAAAAATATCCTTCAGAAAACAAGTAATCGTACTCTTCTCCAATCCATTTATCCGATACGAAGATATGGCTGTTAGCATCGCAGTTCTTCTTCTGACGGGTCAGTTACCCTTCGAACTAACTTAAGAATCACAGAGCTTAGGCTTATAGTAGTAATGGGACCACTGATCTCCTAACCTAAGTGTAACATAGTATAGGCTTATAATTTTAATGGGATCAATGAAACATCAAAATTTAATCTTATTTTTGACCAATATACTATCTTATAACTAAGTTGCACCTATGAGTTGCAAACTGTTCTACAGAATGGATAATATCATATTTTGTAATAAATTTGGGGGAAATTGCAATGTTAAGACCTATCTGTAAAAGAAGTTTGATAATATAGGTTTTATTATTTACTAGTTCATCCGCCCCGGCCTCAAGTAGAAAAATTGGTGCTCAATTTTTATGCAAATATTATTAAGGACGATCGTAGTGCCCCTACCTGGTACAATTGTGAATCTAAACCTTTCCGGTACCCGTTCAAATTCACACAAAAGTTTCATTAAATACGGGTCAACCATTCAGACCGAGTAAAAAGTTTTCCTACAACCCAATTGCAGCGCCCCCTCTCTGGTCAAATTGTAAATCTAAGCTACTCAAACACACTTAAAAAAATTCATCACAATCGGCCCAACGGTTTAGGATTTAAAAAATAATTCCTACAATCCCATCACAGTGTTACCTACCAGGTTAATTTATAAATCTAACGCATTTAAACATATACAACCCGACTTCAGCGCCACCTACCCTATCCAAATGTGAATCTATACCTTCCAAGGACCAAAAATTTCAATGAATAATAAAAGAATATTTAGATTTAAAAAGAACTGGAAATTTCCTACAACCCAATCGCATAACCACCTAGCGGATTAAACTGTAAATTTAACCCACTCAGACATATACAAAAGGTCCCAACCGGATAGGAATTCAAAAAAGTCTTGATAAAACCCAATCGTTGTGCCACCTAACACATTAAATTATAAATCTAAACAGAAAGTTTCATCAAAACTGACACAACCGTTTAATAGGAGTTTTAAAAAAATCACAGTGCCACCTACCGTCTCCAAAAAAATTTCAGTGAATCTGGAAACAAAAAAGTGGCCCCTGTGGGCTTCGAACCCGAGATTTTTGCATTATCAGCAAGACGCTCTAACCAACAGAGCTACCGTCATCTCTAATGTAACCGTCACCGAGCGAGTATAGCAGCAACGCGTTGATTATGGCAATTACCATCAAATTTAAACAAACTAAAACAAAACATTATCAAACTATAGGTATAAACTTTCCTCTTTAAACACTCTATATATTTATGAAAACCGCATTAAAATCCGTTGCTTAGTTTAGAAAGATTTAAGCGTATAGGGGCGCAGACGACCGAAAGCCACTTTGTTTCATATTATAAAGAAACAATTTTTACAATTTTTTTGTGCTCCCCTGTATATATCAAATAACAATAACTTCTCTTACTTGTTATGCCTCAGGACCTGAAAAACCTGCGGTGAGCCATTAAAATTGCTAACTTGGCCCCCCTGCTAACCAAAAATGTTTCCGATTTGTCCCTCTCTCTAGGACATTTTTTTTCTCATTTGCATCCCTCTAGGACAATTTTTTTTCTAATTTTCCTCTCCCTAAACCAAAAGCTGGGTACGCCCCTGCGCTCAAACATTCTAGTTTAAATTTTTACATTTTCTTTTATTTGCTATTGAGGACGGGGTGTGACTCAGATTCCGAAACATTTGGATTCATTGAAGTAAGATACTTTTCTATAAGTGTCGTGTGATTATTCCCAAGAAATCTATAAATATAAAGTAAAGATGCCACTTCTATTATTCAAAAAACAACTTTAAGTTACTTTTATGTCATCCAACTAGATTATATTTATGTAAAACAATTGCGAACAGAAGAATTATTTCATTTCCTCAAAACTTTTCCACAAAATTAGTTATATAATACGCCGTCATCTCTCCGGCTTTCGAGTCTCAATATAACGTGCCCCAAAAATGGGTATCAACATCAACCTCACGTACCCGATTCGATGACCCCAGCGATAAATGGCCATACTGATGAGAATGGCTAGAACTGCATTATGCCTCGACGCCGTCATTAAAATAGTGAAATGACGGTGATTGTTGGTCAATAATAATAATAATCGTGATCTGCCTAGAGAACTTATTAGAAATGATCGATATGGATTCGATTCAGATGAGTGACCATATTCTAACACGTCGAACGATCCCGATAAAAGATTACTACATAGTGAAAAATTCAAACAACAAAAAATTGTTTTTTGCTACTTGACAACTGATTAGAGTAGTATTCATCTACGGTCTTAGTTAAATTTGTAAGGACCGTAATCTCGAGGCAATGATCTGCGAGCATAAGTCTATGTGCTGCTTACCTATTTACAGTAGTTGTTATAAAATATGCAATATAATTTATAAATCACAAATGGATATTACAAACATAAAAATATTCATAAATTCACCTGGAATCAACAAACGAAAGGACTGGAGACAATAATAGCTTAACACATGATGTTCGAGTACTTAGAGGACTCTGTAGGTTGTCAGACCAGCATTTGTTAAGGGCGACCAGGTTTTTCCCTTTCAGGCATAATAATAACGACAACCATAATAATTTATATTTAAAAAAGAACTGACGTCATCTGACTTAAAACAAAAACAGTTTGGAAACTGTGTGCAATCAATCACTATTCTCTGATATACATTCTTTTGTTATCTGATTTAGTTAAAGTACAATTCAATTGAAAATTTTATCATAATCTTATCACTCTCTCTCTTTTTCCCTCTCTCTTTCTTCTTCTATAATTTTTATTCTTTGTCTATATTTTCCAAATATATTTTAAATTTTTTGTTTTATTATTTGGACCATTTTCTATAAATGTAACTAATTTGCTTTACATTACATCCACACTCTATATGCGTCTGTGCACTGCTCACTCCTATATAACTTATTGGTCTATCATTTTCTGAATCACCCTGTACAACTACAAATCAACTCAACACAATATTACAATGGTCTTGATATCATTAAAACCACCTTGTATAAGTACAAATGCTCTCCACACTATTGTCTCTTTCTATTTTTCTATTGTTGAAATTATTCCTGTATAGGTACTAATGATTTTACCTCTCTCCATACGTCTAGTATTCCATTTATGCAACTGCTCATGGTCTACCCTTATAACAAAATTCACCCTTTATAACCACATTTTATGACTATAAATTTACTCTACCATTTATTTCAATCACCCGATATATGCAACTGCTTCTAAAATTTTTTTAACACATGTCTATAATTATACCCTGTCCTACGTTCTATAATTAAATATCCTTACTGATTATGCTTATATAACAAATTTTTCAAACAGCCTCAATGACAATAATTTTACCCCACCATTACTTCAAAGTCATTGTCTAAGCAACTACTTATGTTCCAAACTATATAACTTTTTAAATCGGCCTGTATAACTGTAATTGTACTCCACCTTATATTTCAACCATCCTGTATGCTCAACTGCTTTTGACAATTTTTAAAGCCTTTGTATAACTGTAATTATTCTCTGTTCTATAACTCAAATATCCACTCTGTATAACTATAGTTTTGCTCCACTCTTATTTCAACCACCTTGTATACGCAACTACTTATGTGCTACCCAATACAATATTTTTAGAACCATACTGTATAACTAATTCAATTACAACTTATATGTCAACCATCATATGTATACAACTGCTTATGTACCACCTAATATTACATGCACGCGCGCACACACCTTCAACCGCATTCCACACAGAAGAGATCGCCAGAACAACCAATTTTCGTTTTAATAAGCTAATGGAATATTTTCTGCAATTTCATGCGACTGTAACTTAACTAAATTACTACAAAAATCCTGTACGATACACTTTCATGGCATTTCTTGACATTTAAACTAGATATTTACGATGAAGGTTTGACATTAACCATAATGTTTACAGTGTTTTTGGATATATTTTTCCGATTTTTAGAAAAATGGTATGTCTTACGTTATAGAAAAATCCAACTGGAACATATCTTTGTATAATACAATTTATAATATTCAAATTGCGTGAGCAGTTTTAGAGAAAATAGTGGAGATTCATTGAAAATCGCTGAAATCTAGTCCCTTACTTACTTTTTTTCTGATTTTCTAGAAAACCGTGTGCAACCAATAACTATTTTCTGACATATATTTTTTTCTGACTTAAGGTACAATTCTATTGATAATTTTAGAGTATTCTTCTCTCCCTCTCTCTCTAATTAGCATTTTTTTTAAACTATCCACATATTTTTTAACTTTTATTTGTTTTATTATTTGGTCCTCTTTCTATAAGTGTAACTCTAATTCACCCTATATTGCAAAAACCCCTGTTTCAGTGTATTGGTCACTCATTATAAATTATTTGTCCATCATTTTCTTAATCAACATGTGGAACTATAATTCAACTCTACACGATGATGCAACCGCTCTGTATAAATATTAATCCTCTCCACCCTACTGACTGTTTCTATTTTTGTATTGTTTAAATCACCCAATATGCCAAGTATAAGCTTACTACTTAATATTCCACACTATATAATATTTTTTTAACCACCCTGTATAACTATAATTCGAACTTATATTTCAATCATCCTGTATATGCAACTGTTTCTGTCTAACATTTCTTTAACCCTCCGCCCTATAACTCGAATATCCTTACTGCAAATGTATATTCTAATTTAACAAACAGCTTGAAACAAGCAGCTGAAGAAGCATTAGGCTCAAAAGAGACATCCAAAAGTAGAAAATATTGGTGGTCTTTAGAGATTGAAGAACTAGTAAACCAATGGTTGTTGAATACTAAAGAAAAGTAGATCTATGAAATTAAAAGGAAGCAAAGAAAAATACTAGGCAAGAAAATGTGAACCAGGAAGTTCCAAAAAATTTGAAAAATATTTGATGAGTAGAAAATGCACGGAATCCTGGAAATTCCTCGGAAACTAATCCAATTTATTTTCAATGTATCCCATGTTCCGAATAGAAAGATTTCCACATTTTTAATATCAGCGACCCCACCAAAGCTTATTGTATAGGAAAATCGGTAAAAAAGTTTTTCCCCATTTTCTACGAAACGGTAAAAGCTGTTATTGGAAAAAATATGGGACCAATTTGCCATCCCCCAGAACAGGATCCAGTATAAACAGTCGAGATTCCTTGAGCCGTTTGCGAGTAATCCCTGAACAAATATAAATAAAAGCGTATATACAGACGAATTGATAACCTACTCCGTTTTGAAGTCAGTTAAAAAAAACAGAGATTTTCTCTAGTATTCTATTTACAATATGTTTCATAAAAGCCTGCAACATCCATTGAAACTATTACAATTTGTACAAATTTGCAATTCATCGTTTTATTTCATGAGTAAAATATTCACAACAATGATAATTTTAAGCGAGAAATCGGGATTACAGATTAAGAGTATTATTTTGTAAATATCTGAATAACCCCAAAATTTCGCTTACATCAAATTGGATGCTTCACAAATTTGTTACCACAGCTAACAGTTGAGGAGATATTCGCAAAAAAATATTTTAAGTCGTAAACTATGGAAAATTCCCAGTTTATTGCAAATATCTTAATAACTGTTTAACAAATTGAAGAGTTAATAGCAATAATTTTACTTTTAACCCTTTGGGACCCAAGTTTTTATAAATATTTTTTTTATAACATATGTGACATTTTAGTGACTGGTATTCATTATATGTAGGTTATAAATAATAGAAACATCATAAATAAAATAAATAATAGTGAGATTCATACGTCCCAATGAAATTTTTGACCGGGAGATATTTGTCCCAGGTGATAAAAAGATTAGTTCAACTTCAAAAAAGGGTTTTATTTAGAGTTAAAAAATAAAAAACAAAGATTCTGGATAAAAGGAATAGGTTTTGTCCACTTAGAATGTATGAAACAGGTTGAAATAATATTTGCACAATCCTATATCGCACATTTGACATACAGTTGTCGTTCTTCTTTCTTTACCCATTCCTGAACAGTGAGCACCCTGTCGTCTTTTTAGTGTCTCAATTGCCATATGTTCATCTACATCATTTTTCAACATCCTCGCCTTCTTCGAAGGTCTTGATGCAATTTTACAGCAGTTTGTTCCTTTCCTTTTGAAATTAAATCTTCTGCTAATGAAAATAACAAGTCTAGGAAGTCTGATGAGCATAACACGTTTTCTGGATATGTTGCAACTTCTACGTCATCTCTAGTATCTTCAAATCTGCCTTGTTCTACGCTTTGGACACTTGCACGGACGATGGTTCTGATGAAGCAAGTTCATCAGAACCATCGGAAGGCTGAGACTATTGATCTGACTCATCACTGTTATGAAACGGGTCTTGTTCTGGTAGCCAATCTTCTTACTCTGGTTCTGTTATTTCTTCTGAAGATATTTCGTCCAAATTGTCAGACAAGTATTTCAATTCATCAGGGGACAAATATTTTCTTGCCACGCTAAAAATACCAGTAAGATATTATTAAACCATTCAAAAAACCCTCTGGGACATATAAATCCCCCATTCTAAGTAACATCGTAATATTATGCAAAAAATACTATGCTCGCTAAAATATGAGCTTATAACAAATGTAATGCAAATAAATGCTAAACAAAAAACTTACCCTGAAAAAAACACACTAAAATATTTATTTTTATCGCAAAAAGTGTAAAAATTATTTTGGAATGTCGGACACGTGCCTTATAGTGTCTGTTTATGAACAAACTGGAAGCTGACAGCGTTGCCACTTTTATCAAAAAAGCTGCAGTATAACATGTTTTCTACAAAAAACCCATTACAGCCTATTTCCAATGTAAAACGGGGCATATAAGGCACAGTAAGACAACTTCAATTAGTCCCTGAGTTCTATGTGTCCCATTAGGGCCAAAAGAATTAAACCGTAAATTGAGCTAAATATATCAATATCAGGTAAGGGAGTAAGTGTAAAATCATCTGATGGTTATATGTACATTACATTATACCGGTGACTTCAAAAAGAAAAAGCGACTGTCTTTATGAGTTATGTCATTTGGTTCTTGGCGGCGATGTCAGTTATCTGCATCTAAATATGTATAAATGAGTAGGTCATAATATGTGTCTTACTAAAACAACAAAGAAGAAACGCATTTGATATTTACTCAGTAGCTGATAATAGTGACGACAAATAATAGAAGTTAGGGCAAGCAACATTTGCCTTTACGAATCAAGATGTCCCATCTTGGAAAACAGAGAGAGTTGACTGCAAGATCTATACTACAGTGAAAAAATAGAAGTTTTTTGATATTTTTGCAGGATCTAGAAATACTACCAATAGGAAAAGACACTTTGATGCTTGAGGACAAGCTGAATTGATTACAAATAGTCATATTTGACATCTCCTCTGTCCATTATTGTCAATAAGCTGAGTGAGTTAATCCACAATTTTCCATTCAAGTTGTGTTTTTAATGTTTGTTATAAATTTGGATTAAAATTAGTAACTTAGCTGCCTTTTAAAAAGCAAAAAAAAAGTTCAGCACACGAAAATATTTTTAATGTATGTAAATTAACATCAATCGGTGATCAGATTCACTTATTATTTATTCACCGTTTACTGGTCCACCTCGTAAGTGGATTATGGTCTCGGCCACTCTATGGGCTCGTGCTGTCTCTCAGTCGTAGTAAGCTTAAGGCGAAACGGTCGCTGATCGTGGGAACGCGAATATAAACTCGCTTCGATTTCTTCTTCTCCTTCGTCGTCGTCTTCTTCTTGAGCCAAACACGAGACCCAAAACAAAAACGCAATATGTGCGATGCAAACTCGATTTGTGTCTTCTTAACGTTACTTTCTTATTTATGGGTGAATTTGCAAGAGATTCTCGATCGGTTCGGTGTAGTGTGTTGTTTCTTCGGTTTCCAATTCGTTTTTTATTCCTTCATGAGATATACGCCGCATTTGTTGCACTTGCTGACTAGTAATCACTACTGGCATTCAACTTTTTGTTGCACCGAAATTATTCTTGTAATTACGGATTGACAGATGACGGATTTTAAATAGAAACATTGATGAAGTAGATTAACATACTTAAACGTTATTTCTTTTTCTACGTTGATAGTAAGATACAAAAAAGTGCAAGAATACAAACGAATTACATATGCTGTTGGTCATTTGTTTGACTTTCCATTGCAAAAAAAAAAATAAATGCAATTGATTATTACTCATACCATAATTTGAAAACCAAAACAAATCTGATCAAAGGCCTACCAACTGGGGATATTTGTTATTTACAGCTTTTTGAAATAGTGCTATAGTTGTTAGTCAGTTAGGAGGCAAGATTTGTTCTGGATACTGAATTGGAGTAGATGCGCTTGTAGACTCAACAAGGTATTAAGATTAGACTCTCACTTATCTTCTTCAAAACGATGACTTACTTTGATTGGTTCATATAGGCCAACGACAGCTCTTCGACGGGAATTATATGAACTTATGTACGGTAATATACAGGGTATAACCTAACCTTCTTGTCTTGTACAATTTCAGATTAATTAATCTTATACCATATATAAATCAGAAAAAAATGTTGGGACTACATAGTTATAGTTATACTATTGTCTTCATTGAGACCTTATCGCCATCAAAAAACGGATATCAAAAATATTCAAAACCATTCCCAAAACACGGTAACCTCCGCTTTACGGTTGCGTACTATAAACCATAATTAGAACACTCAGTACTCCATGACGTAAACATCTAATATGTGGTAAATTATTCACCATACCACTAACAATGGATATGTGGCTATACGGCAAAAATATTCAACCCAAAAAATAGGCAAACAGTAAAAATATCCCAACAGAAAATCAATTAAACTATAAGATTGGCGTATTGGATCAATATATGGCGGCACTGAAGAACTATACGACCTAGCAGAAGAATATACAGCCTAACGGAAGAAAATATGGCCCAACAGAAGAATATATGGCCCCACTGAAGAACGGTAAAATAGTACACTGCTTCGTTACAATTTTACTTCAAAACATCAACTCACCTTCTAAAAAGGATTATAATTTAAATTTTATTCCCAAGTTTATCTTTTACGACTGATATTAAACAGGTCAGCTCCCCAAAACGCTATCAGAACTTTAACCTCTATCAAACGGTTCACCGTGCTCACACAACACAAATCAATCCAGAAGTGGGAATTTTTCCCGATTCCATGCCAAATAGATTTTTTTCTCTCCTTTCCTATATCAGAAAACTTCACGTTCGTACGTTTTCCACGTACATAAGCTGCTTCAATAATAATTTACTCATTTTGCAATATTTAATGGTCTTCAATGCGTCCTTACTCCCGTTTATACAATGAAGTTCAGTAGTGATAGTTATATGCTGCGTCCATTGATATTCTTAGTATCCGGCGATAACACCACATGTCAAAAGCCTCAGATCTTTTAAAGCTTGTTCTTGTTAAGGGCCAAATCTCTGCTCTGAAGCACGTAAGAGCCCTCAATCTAATTTGAATATTTAACTTTAGATAGCATAAGAGTCTCCTGAATGCATTGAACGCACTTCTTGCATTTTCGATCCGATATAGATATTATCAAACCATTAGCTGTACATTGATTGCTGTTGGCCATTATCAGTGTGTGTTTTTCCGTAATTCAATTTTATTTTGTACTTCCGAGATTCTTTTACTACTGGGTCAGTTATTTTTGTAGATCCTCAGCGCTATCAGTAAGTAATACTGTATCATCCGCGTACCTTAGATTGTTAATTAGCTCGACTCGAGTTCACGACTGACCGTTTCTGCGATGGATGATGACCGGGTTTGAAGATATATGTCGCTGTGTGTTGGTTTTCCGACCATTTGGCAACCGTGAAACCAACACTTCCAGGAAGAGCAGGAATCCATGGGACTCAATTTCCATCGTGAATTTGATGTTTGAATGTTGGGTATTAATGTGGTTAAAGAACAATTGGAGAGCCTCTTGTCCTTGTGGCCAGATGACAAAAGTGTCATCAACATATCTCAACCAGATTTGGGTTTGTGGCTTGAAGACTGCAGAGCCACTGCTTCAAAGGCTTCCATAAAGATATTTGCCACTACCGGTGATAGCGGAGAACCCATGAGCGTACCAGAACTAGTGGACGTACGACATTCTTCGATCAACATGAGTAAATCCAAGTTTTGTCCGTCTTCCGACAGCGGTTCTCTAATAATCGATAGGAAGTCTGAGATAGGAACTTTGATGAACAGTAATGTCACATCAAAACGAACTAAAATGTCATTGGGTTCAATTGATATTTCTGACAGAAGAGTTACGAAACGAGATGAGTTTATAACATGTGAGGGCGATTTTCCAGTGAATGACTTAAGAATGTCCGCTAAAAAGCCCCTTGTAAGTGTGGACGAAACGTCGGAAAACTTTGTTTATATGTTGGTTCAAATATATAAATTAATTAATTCGATAAATGACGCGGTCCAAATCCTTTCAATCAGGTATGACTCTTGCCGCGAAAACCTACGTTCTCAGAGAATTGGATCGAAAACCAAATTTTATTTGTTTATTTACTATAATTTATTGATTTTAAATAAACGAAGTCGCTGTTTCTTCCACAGAAGTGTGGTGTCAGTTGGAAAGTCTCAAAACAAATGTCATTTTATCATTTCACTACCAAACTGATCTCTTTTCATATGTGTAAGTGTGGGCGTCTGTTAAGAAGCTTTGGCTCCAAAAATGTTCAATAATTTTCCTCATGAGTTAAATAGAATCTCAGGTTGTGGAAATATTTTTTAACGTTAATTGAATTGGCTTTTAGAGATAAATTAACGTTTATAAAATAGCAGAATATCTAACCAAGGTCAGTTGTGTTTCTATACCTAATAATTTAACCGAGATAACCCAAATCTCTCAACCGACGTTACACCAACTGATACCTGATCGCAGACATCATCATTTTCTCTGCCGCTCTTCTGGAACCTTGACCGCGGCAAACCAACCGACTACGTGATTCTTTTTTTTTTCGCTCTGTAAAGTTGCATAAACGTAACCCCGCATTTATGCATAAAAGATTAGTGGTGGGCCATGTTGCTACTTTGCAGGAGCAGTCGCTTACTGCGACTGCTCCGGGAAAGTAGCAGTGATAAATGTCTGCTCCTTTCTGGAGCAGTCCCTTTAATATTGAGCGTAGCTGTGGCAATATGCACTGCTTTCCCTTAGCATTTAGTCAAATAACTGGTAGATTAATTTATTTGTGTTTTATATGCTAAACTGAAAACGAGATTTCGATGAATATTAGTTACTTTTTTATAACAATTTTGTTTAATGACGGGAAATATAAAATAAAATATTATATATTATGTTCTTACATTTTAAAATTTTAGTAACGCCTGTGTTCCCATAAATAAAATGATAGTTTATTTTATAAACGTTTGTACTTATAACAAACAAGTTTTCGACGAATTTTAGTTACTTTTTATTATAATAATTTTGTTGAAAGGAAAGTATAGTGACTGATGAGTGGACAAAAATATGTTACACTTTCCTCAGTTATAATTTTAACCTTGGGATTAGAGACTCTTTTTAAAAGTTTTGAGAGTGATAACCTAACTCCTTTAGTGTCGGAAATTGTAAAAGTGTTTTTAAAAGGAATAACTGTGCGATTTGGAGACTTGGAGAAAAGCAAAACCTTGCTAATTAGTACATTTCTGGACCCATGATTTAAAAATGTTGGATTTTCAGATGAAGTTATCGCAGAAAGGGCAAAAAATGTATCACAGAATTAGTTTAAAAAAAAATAACAACACAACCTGTCACCGACAAACCATCAACGAGCACAACTTCCTCTGCAATTGAGACATCTTCAGTGTGGTGTTTTCTGGATAAAAAAGTTTCAGCATTCCAACCAAGTGGAACTTATACATCTAGAGCCATCATAGAAGTTCAAAGGTACCTTGAAGATAATTTGCTCGATCGGCATGAAGACCCTCTTAAATGGTGGATAGAACATTCCTATAATTATCCGTTTCTTTCAAAAGTAGCCCAAGAACATTTTGGCACAATAGCAACCTCTGTACCTTGTGAAAGACTTTTTTCGAAATCAGGTCAGATAATTTCAGACCGCAGATCTCGATTGAGTTCTGAAAAGTTACAAAAACTATTATTTATAAATAGCAACAGATAATATAAATTTTAATATATGTGTTAGATAAGCTTTATTTATGTTTGAATGTGTTAATAAGTTTTCACAGTTTATTGATGTTGTTAATACTTGTAGGTTTATTTTATATATTTATTTATTATTTATTTCAGTATATTTTTTAAATACATTACATATATAACTATATATATTATCTCAAAATGATTATTTCAACTTTTGTAATTAATGATTTCCAGTGTTTAATATTTTTCAACAAACAACTAAAAGATACATTAAAACGCCTGTACGCATGATTGACACATATTATTTTACAACTAAATGTTGATTTTATTTAAGTTTATAGTCAAAAATCTCATTCTCACTTTATTATTACTCTTACAGTATTTCATTACATATTTGTTTTATTTACATTTTAATACACGTTTACTTTTATTTATTAATATTTTGTTATATTTTAATAATGAACCCTATTTTTGATTCCAACTACCCTTTTATTATTTGAAGAGAACACAGCTATGATTTGCTTCTACTTCACGACGAACGGGTGTTCCGAAAATTTTAATCTGCTCTCTGCTATTGCTATCGCAGCGAGCACGAAGTATAGATACCAGGAGTCCGAACGGTATAGGCTTTTCCGCAGTATTTGTGGTATACAATATTAAACCCAGATCATAGTTATCTTTTCTGCCACTAGCTGCGCAAATGTTCAGGACGTACCGATGTTTTTATTATTATCAAACGTAAATACGCGCTGTCGAATGTCGAAATTATTAAAATTATAAAACTAAGTATAACATATTAATGTAATTGTTTAAAAATAGTTTTAATAAAAAAATGGAAAGGTGTTGTGCTGTTCATGATTGCCTCAGTGGCCGAAAGGCAAGTGAAAATGTGGCTAAAGTGGGTATATTCAAAGTTCCGAAAGTGAGTAACCTAAAAATAATATTAAACATCAGTGTTGTTAATAAATATTGTATTGTATACACTAGTGTATTTGTCAAATCTAAATTGTTTGGTATTTAAATGTTAAACGTCTTGTATTTATAACTAATACGATTAATAAATAATATATTTGATTATAATCAATTAATTACTTTCCTATTATCAAGCATTGTAATACTGAAATAAATAGGTATTTAACCATTTTTGAATTTATATTTACTACTTAATTTGCAGAAACTATGTTTAAATTCTTTACTTCACTTACGGTTTGTTTAATAGTTTAACACGTAGAGACAAAAGATGAACTATAATTTTAATTCTTAAAGACCTGTTGATAACATTAATTTATTTTTTAATAAAATTGTTTGCTACTGGTTAATTGTATTTATTTATTTACTAATATCACACATTTTAGCTTTGCAGATTATCGAAATAATATTTTCAGAGCTGTCAGGTGACTGTCAGTATCAACAAGATTAACCGCGTAAGGATTTAAACAAGTACTTCCTAAAAAGTAGCGCGCTCTACCGGCAAAACATTCTGTCCCCTAAAATGCTACCATTTATTTAACATTACGTTCGGACTCCTGGTATCTATACTTCCTGGCAGCGAGCTTTGTTCGGAATACGAGACAACTTGTTTGTTACCCATTCGTCAGGAGCAGGTAGCAGAAGAAATTGGTTTGTGATTTCGATCAACTAATGTCGAAACTGCTCCGTGTAGTCACAGGTTCGCTAACTGTCAAAGAGCAGTCTGCTCCTGTGACAGTGCCGGAGCTGCTACAAAATCACATTTTGTGAAATCGCAACCCACCACTATAAAAGATTAACTCAACTAAGTGTATGCATCTTCGTGGTGTGTGTTGGTTCAGCGGTTATTGGCCAACTTTACGACCGATGCCCATAATGAAGAATTCTAATGAATTAAATTAAAAGTAATGTGCACGTTATAAATTACAAGCCACTAAACATGGTGTTACAGACTTTATGGCGTGAATATTACCATAATTTGATTCATTAGTGTCGGCGATTTCCGCAATTGTGCGAGAGACGTTTGCTTGTTACTCATACCCGGCGTGGGTTATGGGGGATACGGCAACGGCTCGGCCGCCAACCCGGCGAAGATCTTCAACTTCCTTCTTTGCTTTTCGCACTTGTTTTCGTTTGTTAATTAATCTTCTTGAGAAACACGCGATTGCTTTAATGTCAAGGACACCATTTTAATTTCGTTGGGAAACCTATCATTCTTATGTAGATATTATTTAGCTTTCATGTTGTAATTTAATTGTTTACTTCTTTTTTTAACCTCCTCGCAATTTATCTATATATACAGGGTGTCCCAACGAAAATCAGCCACCTGGAATATTTTCCAAAATACTAATTATATTGTGAATTAAAACGCGATTATTGGATGTTTTTGAAGCGAAAGCTTCTTAACGGGAGCCCACATTTACACATATGAAAATAGATGAGCAAGGGACTGAATTGAATAAGTTGAAATTTAATTAGTTCCAACATACTTGAAATACTCATACAATTCATTTCACTGTTTATTTTACAGAAAATCAATAACAAATAGGAAATAAACCAATATAACATCCAAGTAATATAGAATACCTAAACAAAATTTACTTTTCGATCTAATAAACACTCCAATTCTGTCTTTGTGATAAGACTCATACGTCAGAAATTAAAAATAATACCACACAAAAAGGCAACTTGACAGTAAACTTTTATGTTATCAACGAATATACGCTCATAACAAAACATGTCCTTTGTTTACATTGTTTTGTTATAGTAATAAATGAAGTACTCAATAGAGGGCCTGATGTATTATATACAACCGGAGCTTTTATGTCCATCGAAGACAGGTGGTCCAATGTTCAAGGTGCACGGCTGCAAATCCAAAATTCTCGGGTTCGAAACTAAGAACAATTATACTTTTTTTAATATTATGTCATTATTAATTAATTTTATGTGCTATTTTCAATTGACATAAAATGAGTAAAACTGATTTTAATATTTCTAGAATAAGAACTTATTATTTTTTTTAAATTGTTGATACTGTTAAATATAATGGTATATAATTTATTGTTTTGTATAAATGTTGTGTTTTTAATGATTTTAGCTAAGAACAAAACGAACTTTTCTTTGACATCTTGTCTTGAAATACTTATTCAGATGAACAAAACTATTTACAAACACTTAGTTAATATATAAACTTATATTTCTTTGCAGATATATTTCCTTAAACAATTAAATTAGGATTAATACTTCACTCGTAACAAAATAGTGACAATTATTTTAATTCACCTGATATTTATAGATATTTCTAAGTGTGACACAAATAAAAAAAAATAGAGAGACATAACGAGAGAAGGGAAGAATATTTCGTAAGAAGATTTCGCTTCCATCGTTCAGTCTCAAATGACTGCCGCTCTTTTCGGAACTCTAATGTTATTTCCACAAAATAAAAGAAACTGACGATGAATATTTGAAATCGTTTTTATTGTAACAGATGTTCGATATGGTCTCCATAGAATAGCGTGTTTCACGAAGAGTGACTTGTATCACTTTTCATGTAACAAAAAATGTAATAATACCTTTCGCTAAAAAAGAAAAGAAAATACTAGTAAATGTGTTAGTTTATTTCCATAGTCGCTTCAGTGTAGTTGTCTTGCTTCTATATTTTTTTTAACCGACAAAATAGTTTACAAATTAGCCGAATTATTGGTCTTTTTGTTTTGAATAACAATTCTGCTAGAGAACCTGCTCTTAATTTCAATGAGATTCCAAAAAGAAAAATATTATAGCTTTACTTTTTCGCAAAATCAATTGTCCAAAATAACTATTTTAATTATTATTCGTCAATAACATCATATATCAGAAAAATGTATAGGATTCACGTTTTAATTAGCAAATTACTTAAATGTTGATGGAATATCCAAAACGCCTCAGGTTTTAAAACGAGGTGTCACTTATGGTAGGGTTCCATTAAAAAAAATGAGTAACTAGCACTGGGATAATGAAGGTGCAATTTAATTAACGGTTAGTATGGCCAAATATGTCTGCTTTGAGTTGTTTATGTGAGTTCGGCAATTACCCAAAACTGACTGAACAAAATTAGATCGATTCAATTATATTCTAATAAGTATGGCTTATATCGTTTTTGAGAAAATCGGCATAAACTGGTTCTTATATCTTATATAGTACATTTTGGCGAAGGCTAGAGTTTTAAAGAAAGCAAATGTTCGTCGAAAACTGAGGTCACCAACTTCAAGATGGTGTTACGCAATTCGTCTCTATATACAGAGTGTCGTCTGAGGTTGGAATCATCCGGAAAACTTTCTTATAAATAATATAAAAAATATATATTCTTGTCGCTTTTATTTTTTGTAATATTTAAAATTGTTATCAAAGTTTATTGGATTTAAAAAGTGCATCCAATTATGCTATATCACTAAAAATTGTATAATAAGTAACTATTTTATTAAAAAAAACTGATATATTATAAATTTCCGCAAAGGAGAGACTATAGATGGAGATTCCCAAAGCGTCTACAATACTTTGGGTTCACCTAAGTCGGAACTATATGCAAAACTTTCTTCATACATATAAATATTCAGACAAAAAAATTACTCTATTCAACTGTAAACGAGGTTGCTCAAAATAATGAATCTTGCACAAAATAATAAATTTACTTAAAAGTAAATTACCGTATTTTTTCAATACGAAAAAATTAATTAGATTAGAAATCTGCATCCAATTTTTAATCAGGTTTTAAGTCTGTTCATGGATCTACCTACATCTCGCCTTATGTTTTATTGTTTAACTAGTCTGGCAACTTATCTCCATTTTGTTTATTCTTCTTTTATTTTGTTGTCCTAAAAACTAAGTGGTACATTAAGTATATATATATATATTGCTCATTCCAGTTTTCGTCAGTTTGTCAAATAACTTAATCAAGAGTATTTTACCGTAAGTTTTTCCTAGATCTATAAAAACGAGATGTGTTTACGGTCCTTCCTCTTTTCTGTTTCCTGGTGTAAAGTAAAATCATTATCCAAACATGATTTTCCAACTCTGAACCCGCTTTGCTCCTCTATCTCTTCAAAATTATTTTCAATTCTTTTCTTGAATATTCTGCCATACAATCTTCCCGTTGAACCAGTAATATTTATGACCCTATAGTTTCCATGTTCTTATTTATTTCCTTTCTTATATAGGTAGCTGATATACCCTAAGTTCCAATCTGATTGAATATCTTCTCCTTTTATCAAGCATGGTTGAACACCACCAAAAACTCTAATAACATGTCTGGTTCATAATTCAATAGAAATGTTTGCCTCCAAGGGTTGTTTAAAATTTGACCTAATTTCGGTTAATAACGTTTTGTAATGTAGTCATCCGTCTTCTTCACTCAAGGTCAATATTTTTGTTTCGTTACTCGCTTTCCTAATGTTACTTAAGGTTTTCCATTCTAGTGATACCCTTGTTCCTCACTCATATGCCTCTTCTCTTTGATCACCTTTTCCACTTCAAAGGGACGGCCTAATTGAAGATTTCCGGCTGAAATGAGCTCTATTAAGCTAAACCACGTCCATAGCGTCTATAAAGTTTATGATTCCAATCCTCCTGTCGCAATGTTGAAAATAATAAAAGTTGACGTTTTCTGAAAGATAGTTGTGGCATCTTTTGTTTTCATTTTTAGAATTTATTGGGAATAACATCATATAAGTGAAAAGTCTGTATATTTCAAATACTACAAACGTCTAAATCAGACCCCGCTTTCAATTAGAATAAAAAATTAATAAATATACAGATAACATTACTTAACCTTAACATCACCCTTTCGCCCTTATTACTTTTATTTTCACATGCATTTTCCTAAAAATCTATCATTTTTAGATCGAAATGGTATATCTAAAGGTCATATTTTTATTTGGCAAGTCATTGTGCAACATTGAATGAGTTTGCTTCATATATTTTTTTAATCTTTATGTTTCATTAGCAAACAGAAATAGTTCAACAAAATAGATAAATTTATCCTACAAACGCAATTAACTCTGACATAAACATGACACCTGGTGACTATTACACACATGTTGAATCCTTGAAACCATTTTTTGTTATAGTCCATTTTTTCGACATACCAATCTTACATAAAGCATATCAACAAAAGGGCTTTCATATGTATAATAAATATATTAATATTTTCCAACAATAAATTATTACCATTACAATAATAATAGTTTTATAGCTGTTCAACTGTGATTTTTCCCATAAAATTCCAACGACACATACAGCATACTTGTAAACATTTTTATACTTTTACTTTATTAGTAATTAAAAGTTTTTAAATGTAAGATCACAAACCGGCGCGTAACCTTTACTTCAATAGAAATTATTAATTAAATTGATAAAAATATAAATCGATTAACATATAATTAGTACAAAATTGTTGACCAATCTAATGGATTTGCTACACTTTTTTAATCAGAAGAGTATTTATACGATGGAAATTACTTGCTAGTGTATAATTACATAACATTATATGTAAACATTGGATTAGTTTATGCAAACTTACAATCTAGTATCCTGTAGAAACAATTTAAAGCCCTAACGCAAATACTATATTGTTCATAATGATTAGTGCCAAAAAATTAACACATATTGCAAATGTTTGATCACCTTCTAATTGAATGACAGACAGGATTCACGTCAGAGATATAAAATGGAACCTGAATAACGCCATTGATAAACAGTGACTAAGGACCTCGCACATTATTATGGAAACTGGCCCCCGGTGGATTTGGCTGAAATTTTCCAATTTTGTAGATTTCAACGAAATGAACAAATGTCTTCCTGGCCGCAAAGTCCGATGACCGATAGTTTTCAAGTTATGGTTAATTTTATATTTCATGTCAGGGTATACCACGATGAGCTGAGTCGATATGTATATCAGAAACTACTAGGACTATTTATCTGAAAATTATTATACAGGGAGTTTTCGAGGAGCTGGTTTCAGTTAAAATAATTTCAGTTATCTACGACTTCCGGTTCTACCGGAAGTGACTCAAACTTTGTTTTTATAAATGGAACACACTGTTTTTTAAAGCTTTTTAGAATATACGATGAATTTCATTATAACTTTATTAAAAATATCATGTGTCTGAAGGGCTCCAGTTGAAAGCTATTTAAACTTTTTGAAATATTTTTCTAAAAAAAATATTTTTTTGGAAACTAAGAGGGCCAGGTCAAAAATTACCAGAATTTGCCTGAATAAAACGTGAAGCTTCCTAAATCTGTGGAAACTTTTCAAAAGAATATACGGAGTGTTCAGAAATTGGCCTCATTTATTTCAAATGGATTTTAGGTTTGAATCCCCATACCTAAATTAAAAGATTTTTCTGTTTATGAGAGATATCTGAATTATCACCAGGCTTTTTTGAATTAATCGACAAGAAACAAATGCTGGAATGTCATCAAACAATATTTGCTAATAATTTGGTGTTAAAGCACAATTATATTGAAAGCATTTGCCTCGGATGAGGCAAAATTTACGGAATAGTCAACCACATTACTGGAGTCATACTAATCCACACATTATTTTTAGGTGAGAGATATCTGGAAATTTTACATCCATTAGAGTTGATTTAGAATCAGCTGTGGTCTCAACACGACCTCATAATATTGCACCTGTGAATAACTTTTTAGACAATCATTTTGAAGATCGTTGGATAGAGAATAATGGACCTCATCGACGGTCCCCGATATCACTCCTTGGCTTTTTTTATTTGGGGTCGAATAATAAATACCGCTGCACCGCTAACAACAAAGGTAGATTGCCAGGAAATGATCTGCGTCATGGTGTTATGATTATGCTTTGATCTATACGGAGATCACTATGGAAAGGTTTCACATACTTTTTTTATAACCATATCAAATTCTACATAAATGGTTAAGAAAGTAAAGTAATGTATATACGTCTCTTGACGGTTCCTCCAAAAAAGTATACTAATAATTCATATATCTCTAATAGCTACACGGAAATTTTAATTTTTCCAATTGTATATAAAAACTGTTTCATTTAGTCTTGTAAGCATAAACTCCTACTTTTTGGCCTAGATTCCAATAGTTTTGAGGAAAAATTAAGTTGTCATTTGAAAAAAATTAGTTATACGATTTTCGGATTCAGTACCAATTTCTGAGCTCTCCGTTTTTTTTTAACAGTAATCAAAGATTTAAAAAGCTTTATTCAGACAAATTCTGGTAATTTTTGATCTGGCCCTATGTGCTTCCACAAAAATAATATTTTGTGTAGAGCTGGATCTGTCAAAATTTTCAAAAAGTTGAAATAATTTTTAAGCGGACCCCTTGTTTCTAATAAAGTTATCTTAAAATTCGTTATAGATTCTAAAAATGCTACAAAAAACAGCATATTCAATTTAAAAAACCAAAGTTTGGGTCCAGTTCCGGTAGAACCGGAAGTCGTACACAATTCAAAATATTTTAACTAAAACCGGCTCCTCGAAAAACCCCTGTATACTAATTTTCACATTAATACTCGCAGTAATTCCTCATACACATATCGACTCAGCTCTTCGTGGTATACTCTTACTCTTAAGTCTTACAGAAATATTCATATTTAAATGTCAATTATATTACTTGTCAGCAGACATTTCTAAGACGATGTAAATACTTGTTTAAATATTTTATTTAAAAAAAAACAACCGACTTCAAGTTAACCAAAATGAAAACAGTTACAAACACCCTGTCCGAACAATTCTTTTCTATGACAAATCTTGAAATTTAGTTTTACTTTGACGTTTACCTTTTTGGCATATATTTCGTGAGTAACGGTATCTCCTCCATCACGATCCATTGCAACTCGGCAGTTAATGCAGACTTTTAAAGACTGTATTGTAAATGTAAATTTTTGCGGTTCGATTTCAATCTCTACCTCTATAAATACTATCTATATCTAAGATTTTCAAACTTAAGTCTACACTGGTACTGACTTTCTTATTACTGCATCTTCGAAGTCAGTCAAATTAACAAAATAGTGTTACACCATTTATTTTTATGACACCTCTTCAAACATAAGCCCTGTGAATAAAATAATGATTTTACAAAGGCCCAGTGTTGGCATTCTTGAACAACAGCATTATGTGTTCAGGGTTGTAAAATTATCGTATTTTTGAAAAAATTATCGTACAAAATTTTTAAAAAATCCTTTCAGCGTTTTAAATTTAAATATTATGAATTTGTAGTTGTAAAGTGTACAGTGTTTAAAAATGTTGTTGTTTTATAATTTTTTTTTGAAAAACTGAAAATAATATAAGTTAAAAAAATAATTAGCGGTACATATACCTATGTTTCACCTGTAGGTTGTTGACCGTTAAATATCAATGAAAATATCAAATCTTATTTTCTTCCTAATTTTATCAAGATGAATAAAAAAAATTCTCAATATAATTTATAATTTTTGTTTTTAAATTTTTATCAAGATCTGAGTTTGATCCAGCTACAAACAAACATTGAACTGTTTTATTTCAGTATTATATTACATAATACTCTTTAATTTGATTATCAATATAAATATAATGCAATTTTTTCAAACCAATTATCGCTTAACAGGTCAAATAGGGCACATATAAACATTCTGTGTGCAAAAAACTAAGTACTAACCTTAGAGCTTATACTTCTCGAGATAGCACTCACAAATATCGTGCCAAGATTAGAAAAAGAGAGCAAGAGGCTATTTCACTCGATTGGGAGTTACTTCCAATGAGCTACGTCCAGTATGTAGTTCATTGGCTGTTTCTACCAACTAAGTTAGATAACTCAGTTTATTGCTCTCTCTTTCTAGTCCCGCCACGATATTTCTGCATTACAGGTTACGTTCAGAAGCATATGCTCTAAGGTAGAAACGGCCGTTTAAACAAAAGTTATTGTTAATAGTTCCAGGCAAGAAATGACTTTTTCAAATTCTGTATTCGAGGCTGCAGGAAAAAAATGGCATGGCAGCATAGTAAACATTTCGATTTAAGTAAGACAAGAGTAAAATTATGGTATAATTATGTGATAAAAAGTGGATTATCGTACAATTTTGCCACATAACGACACCTCAATGGTTAAACGTACAATGTGCTGAATTATGTGTTGTGTATGATAATTATGTGACGAATGCTAACGCTGCACAGGCCACTGCTTTCCTCAAAACGCCTAGAATATTTCATATACTACAAAAAAAAAATCGGAAACGAGAAATTCTCCACAGTTCTCTTCTAAAGCAACTAGTCTGGGATGTTCACGAAAGAAAAAATAACGAGTGAATCGTACATTCTAGAATAAAGGTATAGGTATATAAAAGGGTCGGTTGGAAGGAGACGAACAGTTATTGAAGTCGAGTTAATTTTGAAGGTTAGAAGAAGAATTGGGGAATTGACAGTATGATTTTAAAGTGACAGTAATTTGGAAAGAATGGTTTCTAATGCCATGCTAATAGCAATTGAGGTTCGAAAAATCGATGTAAATCTACTTGTATGTAAAGAATCACCCTAAACAACAGTGCAGTAATTCATTTTTTTTTCAATTTTGGGTTTTAAAATTCAATTTAAACCAATGAATCATCTTTTTCATAAGAATATATTATATGTTTTATATTTCCTTGAAATATATGAACACAAATACAGATTTTGCAGTACTAATCATAAATTGCACTTCACTTCTTATGGAATTTTGTTAGAGTACCCTAAAATATATTAATACTCCTTGTGAAATTTGGCTTTGGAATTATTTTATAGCAGTTTCTCGGTATTACAGCGAAAATCGAAGATAGATAAGTTGAAATCGAATTTATGAACTTTCAAAATATCTTTAGTATATGCAGGTCGGACTAGTCTCGTTAATACTGTGGGATGTGCAAAATATTTCTTAAAATTATTTAAATTCTACTTCTTCAAAAACCAATTATTCAGTAGTTCCATCGTGAGCCCATATAAACTTAACATCTTAAACTATCGTTTTGACGATGATTATTATTACCGTAGTAGCTACCATAAAGTTATAAATTAAAAAAAAAAACACTTTTGACCAGTTTTTCTGAGGTTACTTGGTAAAAAATTATTCAATCAGGATGTATATACGCTCATTAAGAAGGATTTCTGAGTCTGAGTTTCTTGGTACTGCAGGATTATCCGGCTGTTTTTTTGATCATGCTCCTCTAGTTGTTGTTGCTCTTGAAAACAATTCTGATTCCGTATCCGTGCCCAATACGTATGGAGACCCCATTTTTAATTCTCGAGAAATTCGGTGTGAAAAAACAAAAAAAAAACATTAAACGTTGCAATTACTGCCATTATTGCATTTTAAAACTTACGACACTCAACATTTTGTGAATCTTTGATGAAATTTAAAAAAATGCAAAATCTCCTAAATTTCTTCTAAGTTAGTAATTTATCTGACTTATTTGGCAAAAGTTAGTAGTGCATCTGACTGGCTTACTGTTTTCCAGGGTTCAATTCTAAATGGTCATCGTTGGTATACATTACAAAAAAGTACGATTTCAACGATTTTCAGAAATGCAAGTGTTAATTTTTTTTTTATCATATCATATATTTGGCTTGCGTCGTAATCTCAGCTATATCTTTCTGAATTAAAAATAAATCTACAATTTAACTAATAAGTATTGCATTACTTGTTTTTTGTTTACAAACTTAGCCAATACTTACACTTTCCTTGTAAGTGCATTCACACTCTTGTAAATATCACATACCCAGCCAGGCGTCACTGATAATAAAATATTTGATAAACTGCATAACTTTAAACAAACGAGTCGAAATCCAAATATTTACAAATATTTGTCGATTGTTTATCTGCGATGTACCAACAAATGTAACCTAGTTAACATCATTGAGGTTTTGTAGTTATTACTGTCGTGCTGCAATCGTAAACGTTTTGCCATCAAAGTTTATTGGTCTGTTAACTTTTCAATTATTTTTCTAAATTTGCTGCAGGCATGAGAATATCTTTTGAAATTGCAATGGCGTTGTGAAGTAAGTAATAAAAAATTTAACATTAGAATTTCCAGGAACGTTTTCTTCTAGATGTAAAATGTAATCTTTTCTGTTTTAGAGCAATTCTTATAGCAGTTAATGTTTATCGCTCCAATGGTATAAATGCAACAGTCTAATGCTAATGAATATTTTGCCACATGGTTGTGTGTAAGTAAAATATTAAAACTGCTACGGGAGGTTTCATTTTATTATTAAACAAAGTGTACTTTTAAACTTATACATATATACGAGTTTCAAATGGAAACTAACATTTTATATCGCTACTCGAGCGACATACTATAGTGTCAGTATATTTAGCAATTTTATTATTATTTTATTCAATATATAATTTGGTCAAATGCGCGTCCTAAGGGTTCCCTACCAAATTTTATACAATGTAGGTAATTCAAAGTATATATTTTTCTTCACTCCAATTTCAGACAAGCAGGGAGTGACTGGATTTTATTTTTCTCAATATCTTTTAAACTATGCATTTTAAATGTTAATATATATATATATATATATATATATATATATATATATATATATATATATATATATATATATATATATATATATATATATATATATATATTATATATATATATTTGTTTTAAGTTTTCGCGGGCACTAAATGTATTAGATGGATTCCGGGAATTCATCCGCGTAGTTGATAACTGATCCCTGCCGGGATCGATGGTAAAATGACGACGTTTCGGCAGAGTCACATCTGCCCTCTTCAGGTCGGTTAGCATAATTCTCGTAGCCTTCTGCTTTCGCTTCTAGTTACTCGAATACTGTAATCGAGTAACTAGAGTCGTCATTTTACCATCATGAGCATTTTTATTTATCTGCTACAAGATGCCCTTGATCTATATATAAATAGGCAAAGACAAAACGATTAGTTACCATTTTCTCGTCTGTCTCTTAACCGATTTTTTACATTTTTGTTTTGTTTAGAACCTACTGAAGAATTTCAGTGCAGAATGCTAATATTAATTGATAATATTGGTTCATTCATTAAATAAAATATAATAAAAATTCATTATTTACGTCCATACTGTCAACGCCAAACAACTGACAGTACCGCCGCCGCCAGACGGTCAAAACTCAAAACATTGAGTGATTATTCATGAAGCGATCGTTAGAAGCTGTTATATTCTTAGAGCATCTACTTCTGGAAGTGGCATGCAAGCGTTGTTATTGTTTAGTGTTAAAATAGCTAATGTGGTAGATCAGTATTGATTTTTTGGACGCGTTGCAGTAACTTTCATATTAAATATTCTGTTTTTATTGTGAATTTAATTATTTGATAATATATTATTATCATGGCCTTCGCGAAGATGTTGTGTAAAAAATTGTCAGACGCGGACAATAGATAATGTCTTAATTATTTAAGTTCTCCTAGGGTTGTTGGTCCTTTCTTTTCTCTAATATTCCTGAACTTGATTGAAACCTCAAATGACGAAAACTTTTAGGTTGCAAAGAGCAATCTTCTAATTATTATATCGAATATTTTGCCAGGAGCGATTCTAGTCAAAAATTTGGGGGTTCAGTCATTTGTCAAAAATATTTCAAATACCGATATTTGATTACATTTTTATTATCTTTTTATTTCAATAGATTTGTCAATATGAGTGAACAATTTTGGTCATTACATCTACTTCTCCGATTTCTCCACAACTCTGTTTCTTATAAAAATATAATTTTTACAATTTCATGAAATAGGGTCGAATTTCGACCACTGGGCGACCACTAGTTTTTATAAAAATATTAATTTATTTTTGTAATTTGGCCCTTAAAATTAAAAATAGAACTTTTACGGTTTATTTTACCAGTAAAATTTCATGAAGCCTTGTATAAAATGTTGTTTGAATTTTACAATCAGAAATTTCAAAGATAAAGTGAAATATGAGTCAAATTTTAAATAATAAATTATTAAACCTTTTAAACAAATTATTTAGAAAATACAAATAAAATGTATCTGTATGTTTTATGACAATTCCTTTCAGTTACCGGTGTCTGATTTAGACCTTGAAACGTTTGGACTTTTGAAATATACAAACTTTCAAGTTTATGTGGTGTTATTCCCAAAGAGCTCAGAAAAAATAGGTTACCGGTGCACTATAAAAAACATGGTTTTATTTTCCGTTTAAGTTTATTTAATTAAACGTTAGAATTTGTGTTTTACGTTTCTTGTAAATTTCCAGTTAGTTTAAAAATAGGAAAAAATGTTATTGTAATCGTCATACCTAACGAACCCTTTCACTTCATATATTTCATGTTGCGTTTGAATACATCATTTTTTACATTTTTTTTTTTAATATTTTACAATAATGAACAAAATATATTTGTTTTCCTCATAAGAGCGTTTTATTTGATATAATAGTTGATGCATTCTAACAATTTCTTTTAAAAATATGAAATAAATATATATTTGTATTGATCATAATGAGCGCTTTGATTTGATATATTACATGATGCCTTCGAAACAATTTTATTTTAATTTTGTATGTTTCTTTTAACTCTGTGATTTGACCCAAAACTTAATATTAGAGGTTTCTCCTTTTTAAGTTGTTATATTGTAGAAAACCTTAAGTTGGTTTGAAGCCTTAGTTCCCGAATCCAACTCATACCTAACCAAAACGTTCAACTTTAATAATGGTATGTTATACTGTATATATTGACCGAAGCTGAAATGGAACTATATTTTCCAAATTCAGGACATGAATAGAACGAATATTGTGATCCAACCCATTATTTTGAGTTCCTCTGCCGACGAAGCAAAGATAACAATATCATCCGCGATACGAGATAATTGAGCATTCTACTGTCTCATTTATGGAAATAACATATTTTATGTTTATTAATAACCAACCTTTACAATTTGCATCACACATATTTGGTAACTATAAGTGAAAGAAGAGCAAGAATTATATGTAGACTAAATGTTAGAGTTAATTTTGTATCACAACCTATATTATCAAACCTGTTATTTAATGCTAAAGAAAAAACTACATATATTTATTTGGAATTCTGGCTTTATTACCTGTTCAGGGTGCAATATAGCTATGGCCACCATAAACGTCAAAACCCGTTTGGATAAATCCATTCATTTAGATTAAACAAAAATATTTCACGTATGCCAATCATTATTCACAGACAAATCATACATTCTAATAAATACATTTAAAAAAACAAATAACGGCTTAAAAAATAACTAAAAAGCATGAAATAATTTTTGAAATAATTTTTTGCTGCAACGATTAAATACTTTTTATAAAGTCGGTGCCAAGCTAAAGTGAAACTATTTTGGGAAGTACATATATAAGTTGTACATCGCAACTTCTCTGTTCAAATTGGCACCGACTTCTGAAAAAGTATTTAATTGTTGTAGAAAAAAATTATTTCATGCGTTATAGTTAATTTTTTGAAGTCGTTTTTTTTAATGTATTTATTTTAGAATTTTTAGTGACGCAATGGTTTATTTTCAAATCTAATTAACTTTTTCGATAACTGTCTAAAATAAGATATTTTACTTTCATTTCGTTTCCTGTTGAATAGAATAACTTGTTTTCTAGATGCATTTATATGTATTAAGAAAATTTTGTATATGATTCCAACTTAGGTGGATCCACTATATTGTAGACGATCTGAGTATCACCATACTTTAGGTCTGTTAATTATACTGACATTCAATTAATATCGGAATCTTATAATAAATCGTTATAAAGTTTTGATTGATATAGAATAATAGGACGTAGTTTTCAATTCTAATTAACTTTGTCTGATACAAATGTGAGTTATTAAAAATAAAGGTACTTAATTTAAACAAAATTTATATTCTTCATCAAACCTAGTACACAATTTGGAAAAGTGATTTGAATATCTATTATACAATTTTTAGTGATGTGGCATAATTAGATAGATTTTATAATTCTTATTACCCCTGTTAGATAAGAATTTTATGATTTATGGAAAATAAAGGTATTTGACTTTTAAACAAAATTAATTTTTGCTTACAAACCTTGGCCATAATTGAAAAAGTATAATGATTACATCCGATCATACAAATATTTTTATGACGTATAACTTTTGCTGTAAATAATATTCATAAGTACGTTTTCCGTTTGAATTCAACTTATAAAGGCACACAGTATACTAACTGAGAACCTCCATCTTGAACTTGATTAACTGATATTTATTTGGATTTATTTCCAATCAACTTTCAATTTACTACAATTTTTAATAATACAGCACAATTAGATGTAGTTTTCAATTCTAATAAACTTTGATAACAATTGGAGATATTATAAAAAAATAAACCAAATTGGTATATATTTTTTGAAACCTCGTCTATAGATGGAAAAGTTATAGAAATACTTATTATACAATTTTTTGTGCAATAGCATAAGTAGATTTTTAATTTGTAATTACTTTCATTTGATAATAATTTTATATCTTAACAAAAATGAAGATACTTTAATTTAACTTTGGTTACAATAATCAAAGTTCCTCTTTGATGACAAACCTAGTTTACAGTTAAAAAAGTAACATGGAATGATTACTGTTTACGTTTTAGACCAGGCAAATCTTTTTATGAAGAATAACTTTTTCTATTAAAGTTATTAACAGAAAGAAATCGTTTAATTTATGAATACACACTGTATATACAGATTAACTGACATTAATTTTGATTAATTCAATTTATTTACAAGTTATCCCAACTTCTGAACAATTAATACCAGCAACTTTATCAAAGATTACTGTATAAGAATGTGGTTAAACAAGTTTTCCCCGATTTTCTAAAAAACTGTACAAGCTATGTTATTGAAAAAAATATATGGGCTCACTTCGGGTTCACCCGGAACTTATCCGATTCGTTTTTAATTTATTATACCCCATGTTCCGAACAGAAATTTATACCATATTTTTAATACCAGCCACTCTATCAAATTTTACTGTATAAGAAAGTCATTAAAAACAATTTCCCGGTACAAGCTATAGTATTGAAAAAAATGTAGGATCACTTAGGGATATCCCGTAACTAATCCAATTTCTTTTCAATTTATCCCATGTTCCGAAAAAACTTTTTCCATATTTTTAATACCGGCGACTCCACCAAAATACAGTGGATACAGTAGAAACGGTCGAAATTCCTAGAGCCGTTTGCGAGTAATCGCTGAATAAACATAAAAAACATAGATATAGACGAATTAAGAACATTCTTCTTATTGAAGTCGGTTAAAAATAATCTGCGATCTGCAGTAGGTATGTTACTGAATGAAAAAATAAATCAGGAATAAATTTATTTCAGTGCGAGATTCAGTTACACTACTTATTAAATACAAAGCAGCTTCTTGTAAAGTATAAACTCATACGTGATGTGACATAAGATTATCCTTATTCGGCAAAGCGCATTTACGTGCATATACATACACGAATTTATAATGAGCGTGTAAAGCTCCATTATCGTTGTCACTTCACCAATAAACTTAACACCTAACGATGGAACACACAAAAATATATAAGTCAAAATCTGATACAGTCTGTTACAAATAATCGATATAATTGAACTGCACTGACAGTTTTATGATATAATTAAGCCATATAACGGTTAATCTGAAAAGATAAACTAAAAAGTCCGGTATAATAAAATCTATACGACTTTTTCGGAAAGGCCCGCCATAAAATCACCATTTAACGATGTCGCCGAAGGTGTAAAGAAAGAATTTCATCGATCGGTTAAGTAACTCGACAATTCAATTTGATCATAATTTATTGCCATTTTTTTGGGCTTTAAATTTGATACCTTTGAAACACACGCGGCTAAGCCCGTCCGATATGCCGAATAGTGGATTAGTTTCGGCTAAATTATGCTCACGTGTAACCAATAAAAATTTTAAAAAGACGATTTGTATTTATCTGCGAGACAATTATGTAAGACAAATTCTGGGCAGATTGTAAGAATTAATTTGGAAGTTGGATTTGCATACTCCACATCACCTGCGAGAATTCGTACAATCTAGGCAAAAGACAAAACAGTTCAGTACTATGAGCATTTTCTCCTGTGTCCCAAACCGATTTTCTTTACTTTAGTTTTGTTTAGTAGCTATTGGCGAGCTTTAGTCCAGAAAGCTAAAATTCACTTAAAGTATCGGGTCGTTGATTAAATAAAATTTAAAAAAATATATGATGTAGATCCACACTCCCACTGCTTAACATACAGTGTGGAACAACCAAATGAAATAAATTGGATAACGAATGAAGAAGGGCGTATTGGGAAAAACGCTTGGACACGTCGATTTGTATTTTTAATTGCGCATTTTTTCAACAACAAAAATTATAGAGGGCGTTTCATGTGACAGTGGCCAATACCAACTTTCTTATTTTTGGATTCTCCAGAAAATTCTAGATATAATTCATGTACAATATCCTACACATATCTTCAACCGTTTCGGAAATATTAAGTGTTTTCAGATAAGTGTTTCGGAAATATTGTGTTTTTTATTACAAAAATTAACATTAAAAAAAAAGAAATTATTTTATTTCACAAATTCGCTACATTACACTCAATACTTAATTCCCATTAGCTCTTGATATTGAAATAGTAAGCTAAAATCACTCCTGTGGTCCTTTTTACTGATTTGAAAAAAAACAGTTTTGTTTATTTTCGTCAAAACTCATAGCCTTAGCATCTTGTTGTCTACCTGCATGACAGTGGTGATCAGTGTAGTGCTATTGTCGTTTGAATTTCGTTAACTGTACCTAATAATATCAGAAAAATGGCACATTTAACAGAAATGCACAAAATAACCATTCTACAAATGATTGGTTATGGAGATAACACACGGACACAAATGGAAGTTTCTCGCTTACTTCACGAAAATTTTCCAAATTTGCCGCCTGTATCCCAAAGAACAATTATCAAAATAGAAAAGCAGTTTCGCGAGCTTGGTCATGTAAAACAGATAAAAAAAGTAGCTGCTAATGCTCTAAGTGATAATACGAAATTGGATATTATGCTTGAGTTTCAAGAAAATCCACATAATTCTGATCGAAAAACAGCCCCACTGTTCAACGTTAGCCACTCATCAATTTTTCGTGTATGGAAGGAAAGTAAAATGCATCCCTATAAAATGATGCTGACTCAGGAGCTTAGGGAAGACGACTTCGAAAGGAGAACGTTTTTCTGTGAACAAATGATGGCAATATTAGATAACAATGTGATCCAATTAGAATATTTTTTTTCTGATGAAAGCACATTTACACTTCACGGTCATGGTAATCATCGAAATTGCCCCTATTAGTCTAATGAGAATCCTCACTGGATGACAGATAAACATACGTAATATCCTGAAAAAGTTAATGTTGGGGCAGGAATTGTTGGAAATCATATCGTAGGTCCCTTTTTAAATGATGGCAACTTGAATGGAGATAAATATTTAGAACTGCTCCAAAATAATGTTGTGCCAACTTTGACAAACTTATATCCTGATCGAGTAAAACCACAAGTTCCTCCCAATACAATATGGTTTCAGCAAGATGGAGCACCGCCCCATTACGAAATCAATGTCCGGCAGTACCTTAACCAAATTTTTCCAAATCGGTTGATTGCAAGACGCGGATCGATACAATGGCCAGCACGATCTCCTGATTTGACGCCATTGTACTACTGTTTGTAGGGATATGTCAAAAGTACTGTATGCTAAACTAAAGCCCTCAACTTAGATGACCTTAAAAGACGAATCACTTTTGCGATTAGATCGGCCACACCTGAGTTGTTGAGTAACGTTAGAAGACATTTCCATACCAGATTAACATGTTGCCAAGACGTTCGCGGCGAACATTTTGAACATTTCCTACATTGACATTAAAGATTTTTTGTTTTTTTTTATATTATTAAGAAATAATCAGTATTACTTATAAGGTTTTTAGTGCAATGTAGCGAATCTGATAAATAAAATAATTTTCTTTTTTTAATGTTAATTTTTGTTATAAATCTGAAAACACTTAATATTTCCGAAACAGTTGAATATAGGTGAAGGAAATTGTACTTGAATTATGTCTAGAATTTTCTGTAGAATCCAAAAAATAAATAATGTACAGGGGATTGCATTTAAAATAAGAAAGTTGGTATTGGCTATGGATAGTCACAAAACATCGATGCAACGAATCTATTCGATGTTTACCATAAGATGCATCGGATGGATTCGATGTTTTGACAAAGATCTTTCCCATTCGATGCATCCATGTTTTCTATAAAAAACATCGAATCAATGATAAAAACTAACTAATAAAATAAAACATTAAAAATATATTATATGAGTACATTTATTCAAGATTAATTTATTAATTTTTAAATAATTCTAAACAAGACTGTGAACAGTTATTGGACCTAAGGCAATAAAAATAAAACGCATGTTACGGTTATCATATAAAATTGTAGTAATACTACATTTTTCGTGAATAAATCAGTGTTTTGATACTGAATGTTACATGTTAAGAATAACGATCTTTCTTTCTACCGAGGAATTGAAAAAACACTCTTATCATGTGCGAAGTTTGTGAAAAAAATCAATCGGATTGAAAAATATATCTATATCCCACGGATAATCTTAAAAGTGCGAAATGGGTTCACCATATAGGACGGGGAGGAAATTGGCTATGAAGTGCCTACCTAATCCCGTTTTTGAGAAATACTTTGTTATCATCTCACAAAAATTGAACAACTATATATTTTTTTTCTCGTTTGTTTTACTTATTGAATTGCACATTATTGTCTGCAAGTACTATTCTAAAATTCTATTCTGGGGAATTAAATCCGGAAAATTATACTTAAGGGAAAAAACCTTAACTTTTTAAGTTTAACATTCAGTTTAAAGAGAGAACTTTGTCAAATATGTTAATCAATGGCCTAACACAAGCCTTCCTGCATACTCAACAACTCAAATCCGAGCCTCTTTAGTAACTTACTTAATATTGTTCAGGTTTCAATGTTTCCATTATTAATTCATACTTACAGGGGAGCCAAAATGCATTGTAAATAAGTACAAGGCAAAAGTGATGGACAAACCCAAAATGGCTGACAAGAATACCTATGTTTTTAGTACCCTATTAAGCCCCGATTCTTGTTACCATTCGACAGATCTACGATTCCAAAGATGACGCAACTCGTATGAAAATTGACATAATTAAATGAAAGTTAACCAGTACATTAAACTTTAATCGTAATGTTTTTTTGTAATTGTTATTTTGGTAAAATAATTCTGTTTGTAGTTTTTGGTTCACTTATGAAGCTATATAATCGCACTTATATAATTGAACTTCTAACCAATCCTTAAAAAATTAAATACATTATTATAGCACTCTACTTCTGATACCCTGAATCTATTCTCACATCACAAAAGTGGAACTTAACTCATTTAAGTAATTGGAAATGGCGAATATCAAACTACTGCACAAAGTATTCGATGTTGAAAAAACATCGATGTTTTTTAGCGATGTATCGAAAAACATCTATGCAGGGTTCCGATGTTTTACATCGTATAAAAACATCGATTTTTTTTTTTTTTTTGATGGACACTCTTACACGCCACATCCTATATATTTTTTTTTTAAACAATGCGCATTTAAAAATATAAATGGACGTGTCCAAGCGTTTTTCCCAACACGCTTTCCTTTATTCGGTATCGAATTTATTTCAGTTGGCTGTTCCACATTGTATAATAGTCACAGTGCCGCCAGATTGCTTGGACAGAAAATCGTAAAGATGGAATGTGAAAGATAATATAAATTAAACGTAAACAAATTTTGAAACTAAAGTTATTCTACATAGTCATGCTATTGAAATAGAACTCACGAAAATATATTTTACATAATAATCGCCGTTTATTAGGCTCGCGCAAGTTGCAATTTTTATTTTGTTGTAAATATAGTTTGTCAACTAAAATCAGAATTATGTTGCAACTGATCAATTTATTTGTAATAATATTTTATGAATTTTAACATTATACTTTTAATTTAGATTCTTTTTATTTTTCCCGGACACATTTCATATACTTCGACTAATATTACAAAAAATCATGGAATTATGCACAGATTGTATGATTCAAGATAAATAGTTAGATCTGGCAACCCTGATATTCATAGTCATCATCGTTCTGGCGAATTTTTATTTAGATTTTGACATTTCATGATTTTTTAGCCAAGAGGTTAAAAGTTTTCAAGACTTCAATTTCAATTGACTTAAAACATCGTCAAAACAAAACTAGGTCTATTTAATACTAATTAACAGTAGGTGCTTCATATTTCTTTACACATTTCATATAAAACGCAAATCACCATGGGTTTCTAGGTTTGTTTAATTCAAATTTTTTAAATTATACCGAATCTTAAGATATATTGTAGTTTAAGGTTTATTAATATCTATAGTTATATATTGTTATTACTTTTACTGTAATTGTACTTCACATTCTTGCATTTGTTTGTACGAGTTGAAGTGTTAATTGTAAAATGTCTGAGTATTAATTCTAATGTCGCTCTATACTTACATACACTTTAAAATTATGGCATTTTTCAGTCTCAAGTCAAAAATATAATTTAATATAGTGTTAGCATTTTTAAATGAATTTGAAATTTTTTATATTGAAAATTGTATTGAAAATTATAACTATATGTGTAAATATATTCAACGTAGAAGATCTTAATTATTTTTACGTGCGTATTCTAATTTATTTTATGTTACGTCCTTCATTTAATCCAAAGTTACTAACTTTTGCTTAAATAAGCATTTTAAAGATGTATTTTTTGTATGTATTTTTTCTTTGTAATCTTATATAGATGGCGTTACAGTTGGTAGCAATAAAATTAGATAGCATATTTAATTTTCTGGTTTGCACTCAACATTCTTTAACTTTTGTTTTCTGCTTTCAACTTTTATTTATTTCTACTTTTTGATTGAGGGGGGAATACGTCACAGTGAAAACAAAAACGGTATTTTTAAAATTCCAAGTGTTTGATGTTTTAAGGTGCGAATCTGACCTCATTGTCAATGGAATTATAACCTGCAGTATACATTATTTAGTGATTTACACAAATACAGAAGCAGGCTCGATAGTCCACTACAGTATCAAACAAAAATTATTTATATGGTTACAGTATAGTTCAAATTTATAGAAGTATTAAACATTGTAATAATGATTGGGACAAATTAGGGTACGAATAAAAATAAAGAAGAAAATTACAGTAGATAAAACATTTAAAAAAATATATAACCAACTTCTACCTATAACTAAAAAGCTAAAAATAATTATAACAAAATACAACTCTAGCAAATAAATAACAAATTCAATGTTGTTAGGTACATACCCAGGAAGTAAAAAATGTAAACATTAAAAGGTGCTCATTCTGTACAAATTAATTACCTACCAATCTAGTATATTTTGAAGCCGGTGCCAAGCAAATCTAAAATCCTTCATTGCGTACTTATCTACTAATTCATCAAACTTGATTGTTGCTTGGCACCGACTTCAAAAATATATTAGATTGGTAGGTAATTAATTTGTACAGAATGTTTACATTTATTACTTCCTGGGTAGGTACCTAACAACATTGAAAGTGTTATTTATTTGCTAGAGTTCTATTTTGTTATAATTATTTTTACCTTTTTTGTTATAGGTAGTCGGTTATATATTTTTTAATGTTTTATTTTCAACTTTTTAGTTTTTTTTTTAACTCAGGTAGTTTTCATTCTTTATTTTTTATTTGGAAGTATAACCTTAATAAACAGAACCAGATAACATCGAAAGCATCAACACAATGATACTTTCTTATTTAAATTGACAGGTAAATCTTTACGAACAAAATGTACTAGTACGCGTTGACTTAATAAGCCCTAAATATATTTATGCCTTATGGACTACGCCATGTAACCTTTTTTCAACTTTTTTAGATAACCCTGTATAAGTATAGATAATTCCACTCCAACCTTTTTATACATTTTTATACCACCAAACGTCCAGTCCACCCTATATTCCAACCATCCTGTATATATAGCTGCCTACGGACCATTATCATTCTAGTCCGTCCTATATTTCAATCTTCATATAAATGCAACTCCTTCTATCACTTTACTTTGTAATTTTGTTTGCTATAACTAAACACCCTGTGTATAAACGCACCAAATAGCAGTTTAAAGTTTGACATGTGTTGTCACTGAATTTTCTATTAGGCCGGGAGAATGTGACAACTAAAAGCACCGTCTTCGCAAAATGGAAAAATTTGCATTTAAATAGGTATTTGCCTGGTATACAAACAACACGAGGTTGGTACTCATTGATTTAAGGAGCCGAAAATACTATGCTTTACTACCTATATGCTTGAGATCTAAATAGAAAATTTTCAAATTCGCAATTAAAACTTTCACTGCCTAAAATTACCGCACTTTTACGTTGGAATTAAAATATTTATGAGGGAATATCCGTTATGTGATTTCGATGAAATCTGTTATAAGAATTTTGGAATTTTCGGCGATTTTCTGCAAAACTACAAGTTGCACGTCACAGAAAAGTATATGAGATCACCTAAGGATCTTCCTTAAAAGATTAAACGTTAAAAAACTATACACATCCATAAGGAGTTATCGAAAAATCGACTAAAATATTAGGGATATTGGTCAATTGCCATGCACGCATGTGTTCATTCACAAATTTTATCACTTTACCAATAAAATTCTTTTCCAAAATTTGAAGTTTTACCAATCTATTAAACAAGACCATATTCATTCAAAACAGTGCACAACAGGAGAAGAAATCAGGTAACATACATACAAAAAGGAGAAAAAAAAGCGCAAAAAAATACGCGACGAATTGATAACCTCCTCCTTTTTGGAAGTCGGTTAAAAATAGATTATAAAGATTACGACGATAAACGGCCAAGCAAACTTGATTAGATTAGTATGTGCATCTTAAGGTGAATATTAATTTTTTTGGCGCCTAAAAATTAACATTAAAATTATCCAATCTAAAAACTTATAAGTTGTAGTTGTTTAAAATTCGACATATTGAATATTTTTTAGAGGAAGAGGATGTTCCGGACAAGCAACTGTATTATTATTAGGTATATTTAAAATGCTGGCGTAAACAAGCCTTCTTCTTTTAATTACGGATGGAATGTTAAAGCACAACTTATAGACCATCATAATTGGTGCCAATTTTGTAGCATAAATAAGATATACATTTGGAATTTAATGTTTAACACTTTTAGAATAACATAACTAGAGAAGCAAAACATCCGAACCTGCTTTTAAATTATCCAGTCTAATGAGCAAATGAAACTAATGTCTTTCTTTTCTATCACTAGATTTATTCATAATACGTGACTAGTTTGGAGGCTCACTCGTCATTTTCAAACGTATACACAAAAAATTGAAAACTATGCAACTAAAAACTAAACAATTTTAAACTTAATAAGAAATGAACTAACTAAAGGTATGAACTGAACAAAGCAAAAGCACATTGTTCATGTTCTTACCTTTGTTTATACAATGTTGCTTGTTTCTAGTTCTAGTGTTAGAAATTGTCTAATTTTTCATTAAACTTGCACTTCATTAATTGTAATCATATAATAGAGACCATTTTTTGGTATTCTCTTCAATTAAGTTTGTTCTTTTTCTTCTTATGACTCCCTTTCCTCTCAGTAGTTCAACAAAACAGATTATAGAGTGATCTTCAAATTTCTCTCATCAGGGGCACCACCAGCGGCTGTTGTCGCTCTCGTGGTTTACAGCAGGAGGGTGTGACATCCATAGAGGTATTATACTGTAGAGCACGTGAAGAAGCGAAATTCATGTAATAGCAATAGAAAAAGAGAGAGAATAAGCGGCTCATTCCTGATTGGTCAGTGTCAGTGGTGACGCCTATTATTGGTAGGGTAGAGACATAGCAAGCGCACCCTGATATTGTCTTTCTCTTTCTATTGTTATTACACTGCCACTTACAGTAACGCCCATACCAAATTCACTCTACAGTACAATACCTGTATGGTGACATCACGATAAGAGATCGGTGGTCACTTGTACTACCAAAAATATGGCAGCTGTGAGGCAGGACATCAAACCACTAAAAACTAACTGTGGTGATGCCTTCAAGCGACAGACGTGAGAATTAGCTACAAAAAATGTGGAGGTGATGGCGTCGAAGCTTTGATAGAAATATTAACCCTTGTACCAAACTTAAAAGCCCAATACAATACAATATTTTGATTTACTTTTTAGAAATTTATCTGTGTAGGGGGTGTTTTTTTAAATGTTCCTTTTAAGAGTTATTTAATAAAAGGTCTACTCTCAAATGAAATCAAATAAGAAAAGAGTCATAAATCTAATTCACAAACTTCTAGAAATGTGATGAACCAGAACGTGGGTGGCTACCGTGTCTTATACGAAGAGTATTCCTTTAAATTGTTTTCATTTTTTATTAACAAAACAATAAAAACGATTATCGACACCTTAATTAACCGTGACTGGTTCTAAATATTATAACCTAATCATCGATTAGTATGTGACTCAAACATTTTCAATGGCAGAACAGAATTTCATTGAAAATTTCAGTAAAATCTGAAAAATTTATGTAAAAAAAGCTAGCAAAGAACTCAATATAATTGCACACGCTTGACGAAGTCCTACTCGACCGTTTAAGGTGGTTATTTTGCTTGTACCTTATTATTCCATGTATTCTTGAAGAAAAATCTCATGCGTAACAAGATTATTTTTTTAACCGTGACCATGAAATTCGCGCTTATTGACATTTAACTAATAGTATAACAGATACTCATGTATCAGTATAGTCCGAGCGATCTAGCAAATTGTTATCGAAATATCTGACCAGTTGGATGAACTTGAAAAAGTTGTGGCGCTTCTGGATGCGATTTTGTTATAAGATAGCTCATTAACTTAAAATAGAATAACAAATGTCTGATGTTGCAGAGATCCTATTAAAGTCATAGAGAAAAACCTAGACCTTTAGAGGTAAGGAAAAAAGGAACGCTGATATAACATTTCTAGAAGACATGTTGACAAATCAAATTTCGCCAACCATGTATTAACCATCACCGGTAGCCATATGAAAGAGTGAGATAAAACAAAAATCTTGAGGAAATAAGAAATTTTAAAAAGCCAGCGGTATGACGGTAAACAATTCAATTGTTCTGGATTCGAGCCAAAGAAGTATATTGGTAGGAGAGCAAAAACACAGTACCCTCAGGAACAGATGATTACCAAGTGCCAAATTGTCACTGTCAACATTTTTGGTCAAGAAAGAAAATTTGTATATGTATATATAGATCAGGAATTGACACGTCTATAAAAACATAGATAAGTATGTTTTAGGTGATTTCCGGGAAAACATCTTCGTAGTTGATAACTGATCCCTGTCGGGATCGATGATAAAATGACGACGTTTTGGCAAATTCACATCTGCTCTCTTCAGGTCGGTTCGCATAATTCTCGTAGCCTTCTGCTTACACTTCAAGTTAATCGAATACTAAAATGTTATGCTGTTATATATAGTCACGATTCGGCGCTTATCGCCGAATCGTGACTATATCGGTTGGTATCGAGAACGGCTGCGTGTGATTGGCCCTTGGCGCTCAGTGGCCACGCCTCCTGCTTACTGATTGGTTATTTCCGCTTGAGATGTTTTTTCTTGCTTTCTTATGGCATTCTGGTGTTCAGCACGTCTATATTGAATTCTTCTGTTAGTTTGCCCCACATAGGTTTTTTGGCAGTCTGCACATGGAATGTTGTACACTCCCTGTTGTTCTAAAGGAATTTTCGTCTTCGGATTCCTCAACACTGTGCTTATTTTTTTGTCGGTATTGAAAATAGTATCGATATTGTGTCTCCGTAGAATTCTCACAAAACTGTCTGTGGTACCCTTAACATACGGTATTGGTGTCTTATGCTCCTCGTCTATTTGTTTCGGTTTTGAATTTAGGGCTCTTTGTATATTTCGGTCTGTAAATCCGTTTTATCTCAGTGCTGTTTTTAAACTGTCCATTTCCTCTTTGATTTTATCCTGGTCAGTTATTCGTGGTGATATGGTTACTAAATTCTTGACGACGGCTTGTAATTGGACTGTGGGTGGTGATGAGAATTAGCATGAAGGTATATGTTGGTGTGAGTTGCTTTCCTATATACTGTATGGTCAAGGGTCCCGTCTTACTTCCTATTTATTAAAACATCAAGGAATGGCAATTGATTATTGGCTTCAACATCCATTGTAAATTTTATTTTGTGATGAATACCATTAAGGTGATCTAAAAATGTGATGAGGTGTTCTCTCCCAGGAGGCCAAATTACAAAGGTATCATCCACATAGCGTAACCATAAACTGGATTTAAGATTTGCTGTTCTTAGTGCTAACTCCTTCAAGGTTCTCCATAAAAAAGTTTGCTATGACTGGCGAGAGTGATGATTCCATTAGAACTCTTGTCACTTGTTTGTATTTATGATTCTCGTAAACAAAATAAGTTATCGTCAGACAGCGCTTTATTAAGTCTACAAGGTGATGAGGTTGTTTGTATTTTTCTGTTATGACATCCAAGGCTTCGTCAATAGGGATGTTGGTGAAAAGAGACACTACGTCAAAACTTACAAGAAGACAATCTGGTTGTAAGACAGTTTCGCAAAAAAATTCGATGAATTGTGTCGAATTTTTCACGTTAGAGTCTGCCCCCTCTGCAAACGGTTGGAGTTGTTGGAGGTATTTGGCTAGCTGTTATGTTGGGGATCCAATTAAGCTTACTATTGGACTCAAAGGTGCACCTTCTTGTTGAGGCGAAGTTGTTTCAAGGCCTTATTTTCTTCTATAGATAGGTTCCTTGTGGGTGGTGGAGAACGTGTTTCTTGTCTAATTATTTCTGCGGTGTTCTCATCTAATTTTGAAACTGCTGTTTCCACGCCACATATTGTGCTCTCTGTTGGTATGTGAGAGGAAGCAATGGCGTAATTGAATCACTTAGCCAGCACGCCAATCGAGGAAGTGTTCAATTGGACCGAAGATAAATTATAAACGGTTTTATTCGTTTCCAATTGCCGTGAGGTTAGACTGTGACCGTTATTTTCCGAGACAAATTCGTTGTTGTGCTTTTGTTGGAGCTTCAATTTGTTGAATTTCGTCTGTTGTTTTCTTGTTGTTAACTCTGCATTTGTCTGAGCCCTAAATTCGTGTATTGCTTATATGCAAGTGGATATCTAAGAGTTTAGTATTAAGAACATCCAAATCTCTTCTGACATCACATATGGCTTTCCTAAGTAGAACAGTACTAGCTTTCCAAAAGATATTTTGTGTTTTTCTGTTGTTCTTCTAGAACTTTACTGTCATGTTTTTAACTAGATAGATAACTATCACACCATATAAACTATTTATAAAAAGGAATACTCTTTGATCATATTTTAGACATCTCTTTCTCTCAGAAGAACTATGCCGATGAATTTCTATACAGATAACCAGGATGCCGGGCAATTTTAAGAAATTTCCTTATTACACTTTTTCCCCATTTACAATTTCAAATACTTATTTATCTGTTGCAGGAAAAATCTGAGGAATGAAAACCCTAACGACCAGATAAAATAAATTCAGGTTGTCAAATCTCCCTCCAACTCCCCATTTATTATTATAATAAAAAATTAACTGCTCTTAATAAAAAATGCACCCTCCTTAAATTGACATGTGTGATGTGATACACCCTTTGTTAGCTACCTCTTCCGAAATGTTTCTCAGATAAAACAGTTAAGTGTGTTGGTGAAAGAAAATTCCAACCTGTTATTATTCAGCAAAAAATGTGACATACCATGGACTAAAAGTATAAACCTAATTTTACGTGATAATTTGCTAGTACGCTCGGACTATAATGATATAACAGATACTCATGTATCAGTAGTGTACATCGTAAATCGAAACCGTTCCGTAACGCGATCCATGTTCAAGAGGAATTTTTTACTTATTTTCGCACAGATATAAGATTCACGTCAGTCATTTATTTTATTTTTTTCTCTTTTGGTTTCAGGGCAAAGTTGTAATTCGACCCATAGCCTTCAAACCGTCAACTATAACGCCGTCGGCACGATATGGCGAACGATATGGTTCGACTCCCATTCTCACCAGACCCGGATCCAGATTAACCCTCTACGGAAGTAAGTCGATATTCTTTTTAAAAACTAATCAGAAATTAATACGTTGCAGAAGTTAACAAATGTTTGCACTTGAAAGAAAGTGTTTCCTTCTTTCTGAAACGATGGAAATCTTTTTGCAGCTTTCAAATGTGGTTTTCTGGAAAGCTCTAATAAAATTAACAGCCATTTTCATATTAGTTATGTCAACGTTACTTTAACTAAAACTACTTTACACTTTAAAGTAAATATCTCCCATGATCTCAAACGACAAATAGGTACTTTTGTAAAAGTTTTATGTACTGCGATTCACTAGTATATAAAAAAAAATTGACTGATATTCCAAGTTAAAAATCTCAAAAATGACAAAAAGGCCACTTAAACTGTAGTCAACTGTAAACGATTTAATAAAATAGGAAATATCAAAAATGGAAAAAATATCGGATTTGGAAAAAAATATCAATATTACATAAAATGTCAAAAATGAAATGTCAAAAATGTCAAAACATCTGAACCTAAGCATTAAAAATAAAATGATATTAGAAACCGTTGTTGGCATTAAGTTTTTCATATACAAATTTTCCTAAATAATCAAAAAATGAAACTTATTAAGTGATAAAAATACTGATAATTAATTTTTAATGCTTAAAAATATTATTCTTTACATTATTATGTTCATTTAAAATTGTTAGCGTTGTGCATTTTAAATAAATTTTTGAAACAAATTGTGTTTTTAAATATTTTTGGACAAAAATGTTATTTCTAAAAATAGCCATCCATAATATTCTATTTTTTAAATTTTCTTTGTAATTCATTCATTAATATATTTTTGGGAAGAGATTTCACAAAAAAATATTAAAAAATATAAATTATAAACTAACTAATCTACATTGTTGTATTATTTGAACCTATATGGTTGTATGCATTTTTTTCCTATCTATAAACTTGTAAACAGCTTCCACGATTCTATATAACAGTCAGTGTCCGGCTTTCGAAGAGGTAACACCTAAAACTCTCGCTATCAAAAATATCGGTATTTTTCAAGTAAAGTTGTAAATAAGTGATAATAAAGTCCGTTTTAAAAATCTATCTGACAGAGACTTACTTCAACATCTGTGTTTTACAATCTGGTACCGGGCAATTTTTCAAGCTATTTTTTTACGCTGCTCATAAATTTTACGTTTATATCTGTGTTGCATGTGCATAGTGCAATAAAGTGAAATCTTTGTTCAGCCTAATCCCAAATCGCAAATCCCCTGACTCCTGCTGTTAAGGGTTATCGTCCCGAACTGAACCGTTTTAATATGCCTCAATTACAGTGCGGGTGTTGCAATAAAACCGGAGAAGAATCGAAGTTTGTTAGCTGCTCATTATGCAAAAAGAACTATTTTTATACATGCGCTGAATTGTCGACCACTGAACTTAAATCAGTTAAAAATAAACCTAATATAAGGTTTACTTGTGTTAACTGTATTTCGCTGGGAGATGATATAAACGCATTGAAAATCATAATATTATCTCTGCAAAGTGAAATAGAAAAACTTAAAGCAGTAGTAAATAATACTAACAGTAATCCTAGTGAACCCATGAATTATGAAGAAGTAATACAGGAGATAACCGACAGAAACTCACGAAAACACAATTTAATAATCTATGGTCTCACAGAGACTAGTAATCTCGACAAACATGAAAGGGAACAGAAAGATAAAAGTGAAATACGTAATATTCTTGGTCATTTATCGACCACCGCTGACACCAGTCGAAATACCACCAGATTGGGAAAGTTTGATGCAACCAGGACCAGACCACGACCCATTAAGATCTCATTCGATAATGTCGAGCTCGTTCACTTATGTATTCGGAATGCTGCCAAATTAAAATCTACAACCAAGTATAAAAGTATCACCGTTTCCTATGATCGTACCCCGAGGCAAGTTAATTACTACAAAAAAATAAAAGCAGAACTTGATGATCGCACGACAAGAGGAGAAAAGTTAAAAATAAAGTACTTGCGTGGAATTCCAACCATATTTAATTCGGAAAACTGACTGCACCCAACAAGAAAAAAGAATTTAGCTGTTTCTTCCAAAACGTAAGAGATTTAAATTCCAAAGTAAACGAACTTTACGCGACTGTTAGTTTAGGTGAATACGACTTTATAGCTTTAGTGGAAACATGGTTATCCGAAAGTGTTCTTGACTCGGAACTATTTACGTCTGTGTACAGTGTTTATCGGTGCGATCGAGACTTTCAAGGTACTGGAATGAGCCGTGGTGGAGGAGCATTGCTAGCATGTAAAAATAACATAAATGTAGTACCCCTAGACTTAAACTTTATTAGGAACGAATTTTTGACAATCGACATTGTAGGTGTTAAATGTTCCCTTACCACAGGTTCTCTATTTATATATGTCTTATATGTACCACCTAGTATTTCAGGAATTGATTTTGAACTATTTCTAGAACAGCTAAGTCAAATTATTGTTCGGCAGACTAAAATTATTATAGTAGGTGATTTTAACATTAGCAATTACGTTTACAAAATTAATAATGATTCTCACTACAAAAGTTTAAATAACTTTTTAGATTTGACTAATACTATCCAGTCAAATTCAGTTTTGAACTCAATGGGTCGTATTTTAGACTTAATCATATCAAATCTTACATGCGTGACCTCTCGAGAACAAGTACCGCTAATCAAAGAAGACTTATTCCACCCTTCCTTAAACATTTCATTTAGCATAGAATCCAAAAATAATATGTTCATCGCTAATCCAGCGTCCCAGACATATAATTTTAAAAAAGCTTCGTTTATAGGTCTATATAATGAACTTATTTACACTGATTGGTCACTTTTGGAACAACAGAATGACATCAATACAACTTGTAAAGCATTCTATGAAAAACTGTACAATATTGTTGACAAATACGTTCCCAAATATAAGTCTTCCAGATACCAGTACCCACCTTGGTATTCGAATGAAATTAAATCAAATATTAAAATTAAAGCGAAATATCAAAGAAAATATCGTATCCACAAAAATGATTACTATTACAGCGAGTTTTCTAGGCTAAGACGTCTCGTTAAATCACAGATAAATCAAGCCTATAAACTCTACATTCTCTCCATTGAAAATAATTTAATTTCAGACCCAAGGAAATTTTGGTCTTATATCCAACTTAAGAAAAGATCTACTAGAATTCCTGGAACAATGTCTCTTAATAATGTCCCGCTTGATAGCCCGGATCAAATAGTTAATGGTTTCGCAGAATACTTCAAAAGCGTATTTGTCGACACTCCCCCTAATCAACCTCTAGAAGCTTCTGAAATTAATTCCACACTTATTCAATTACCTAAATTTACGGAACAAGATATTCTAAAGGCAATCAAAAAACTTCCAAACAAACTGACATCTGGAAATGACAAAATACCAAGTTTTTTAATTAAAGATTGTGCTCACGTCCTAGCTTATCCACTTTTAGTTATCTTCAATAAAATACTTGAATCACATACTTTTCCTAACTGTTGGAAAGTGGCTCGTGTATGCCCTATCCTTAAAAACGGAAATCCAGTGGACATAACTAACTATAGACCTATAACTATTCTGAGCAACTTTGCAAAGGTTTTTGAGATTTCTGTCTACAATGTTATCTACCCCCAAATACAGAACCGTATTTCTCCATTTCAGCATGGCTTCATGAAAAATCGCTCTACAACGACTAACCTTATTGAATTTACTCAATTCGTTTCGGAAGAAATGGACGTGCGAGGCCAGGTAGATGTAGTGTACACAGACTTTTCAAAGGCCTTCGATAAAATTGATCACTCTATTTTGGTAACAAAATTAAGAAATTTTGGTTTTAGCAACGAACTATGCGCACTACTAACGTCGTATTTATCGAACAGAGAACACTATGTGTCATACAACGGTTTTAAATCAATTAATTTTATTGCTATTTCAGGCGTCCCGCAAGGGTCCAACCTAGGACCATTGTTGTTTCTTATTTTCATTAACGATATTTTACTTGAACTGGACTGTAAGAGATTAGCTTTCGCAGATGACCTAAAGTTATACCTACCAATAAATTCTGCTGAAGATTGTCAGTTATTACAAACACAATTAAATAAATTAGATTCCTGGTGTAATTCAAACATGTTATTCTTGAACATATCAAAATGCAAAGTTTGCTCATATACTCGTAAGATTGAACCCATTCACTTTGTTTACCACCTCAAAGATATTCCACTAGTTAGATGCGATGAAGTCAAAGACCTTGGTGTCATATATAGCAGCAAATTGGATTTTTCTAATCACTTTTCTGTCGTAAACTCCTCATCCATGAAAGTCTTGGGTTGCATAATCAGAAACTGTGGAATTTTCACAAACTTAGAAGCAATAAAAACACTATTCTTTAGTCTTATTCGTACCAAACTGGAATATGCGTCTTTAGTCTGGAGCCCCTTTTATAGCAATCACAAGAACACATTGGAAAGTGTGCAGAGAAAGTTTTTGAAATTTCTGTCTTTTAGGTCTAGTGGTACCTATCCACAACAGGGTATTGATCAAAATTATCTACTTATGAGCTTAGGTGTTCAATCCCTCGAACATAGAAGAATTAATACCAGCATAAGTTTTTTATACAAGTTACTACAAAACCGAGTTGATGCACCAACCTTGTTGGAAAGAATTAATTTGGCGGTACCATATCATAACTCTCGCAGAGGTCATGCTTTCTATATAAATCAATCCCGGACAAATCTTATGCTGAATTCACCTATTCATAATATGTGCCGAAACTTTAATAGGATTAGCTCAAGCAGTGATATCCACTATAACAATCTCTCATATATACTTGCTAAATCTGATGAAATGTTTTTGTCTAAATGATTAAGATGACCTTTGTTACCTAATTATTACTATATTTAAATAAATGTTTTGTATTTGTACCGACATACCTCATGAAATATTAGTTATCACACTAGTAAAGATATATTAATCATTATATAGTAACTATTTACAGTAGTAAATATATATTTAATTTAATTTCTATAAATATATGTAGTTATAAGTAATCATATTCCAAATTTACCTTGTAATTGGGATTTTCCTGTTGGGTAATAAAGCTTATTATTATTATTATTATTATTATTATTATTATTATAACAATAATGTTCAATAAATTAACAACTAAGTTATAAACATAATTGAAAAATATATCAACCTGTAAGAAATCTCAACGGGTCATGTGCAATTTTAAGAATTTTTATACGAAAGAAAAAGAAAAAAATTCTTAAAATTGCACATGACTCGTTGCGATTTCTTACAAGGTGAGACATTTTTCATTTATGTTTATATCTTAGTTGTTAATTTATTGAACATTATTGTTATATAAAATTGTGGAACCTGTTTACAAGTTTATAGATAGGAAAAAATGCATACAACCATATAGGTTTAAATAACTAACTATGCTGTACCAAATTTGAATTCAATGGAGTTCAATATCTGGAGCCGTTTTTCAAATATCACAAATTTTCAAAAACCAAAGACTCTGCATATCGTTTACTATAAACATTTTACTAAGGCATGTTTGTGTTAATCGGTATATTTTAACTGCAGTTATCATATTGTCCATTAGTTAGTTAAAGCGAAATAATTGAAGTTACTTTTGTTTAATAATTATCCGACATGGATAAAGAATAATCTATTTAATTTGTTGCTAAGCAGTAAGCTCACTTTATGAAAATTTTCTTAAATAATTTAGACCTATCAATAGAGCAAAAATTAACTGATAATGTGTAAAAATACTATCAGGATACCGACTGTGCCATCACATTAACAAAGATTCCTAGCGATATTTTGCAATGTTTTCCACTCGCAACTATGGTTTTTTACTTTGTTATAAACAATTGAAGCAATAAAATTACGTTTTTTTTTCTTAGCAAGTCAATTGTAAAGCATGAAAATACCAATGAAATGAGCCCAGGCTCGATCCGATTGGACCATTAGTAACGGGGAAAAACCAAAAATAATGAAAAATATAGGATTTTTTTTTAAATCGTATCTTCGTCACTTTAGAAGCTCTTGAACTGAGCTTGTAGCAACTGATAGTAATTTACATCTATTTTATGTATGCCAAAACCAGGCGCTACTGGTTTATTAGTTTTTGAACAATTGTGATATAAAGTTTTCTGTTCACTATTTTTGCTTTGTGCCCCCATGCGTCATAGATAATCAAATTTCGATTTTGAAAGAAGTTGTTGAAAATAGAGGTGACATTCTACAAAGCCTCTATTCTCATTTTTCACTAAATGTCTGTGAAATATCTGAAAAATGTTAGCAAACATGACAAAAAATGGGCAAAGCGTATGAATGTATCCAAAGAGTGGGGGAAACACGGTTGTTGAGGGGAAGCCTATAGTAATATACAGTAGAGGCACATACATAGATCGTTTTAATATTTATAATCCTCACAAGTAAGAATTTTTTTAATGACCGCTCTCCTTCGATGTTCCGTAAACCCAAAATCCACAAATTGAAGCAAAAACGTGTCCGAGAAACCATTTACATATAAATATATTAATAAACAAACAGTTCTCATTTGATAAAATAAAATCGATCACATCACTCTGTATAGAAGTTTTTTTAACGATTAAATTCTTTCACCACCTGTCAGAGTGACAGTTACTATCGATAATAATTATTGTTAGCAGTTCCCCTCAACAACCGTGTTCCCCACTACTCGAACACATTCATACGCTCACCAAATTTTGGTCATTTTTGCTAACATTTTTCATATATTTCACAGACATTTAATGAAAAATGAAAATAGAGGCGTTGTAGAATGATACCTCTACTTTCAACATCTCTATTTTGAATTGATATTTGACCATCCATGTCGCATGGAGACACACTGCAAGAATAGTGGACTAAAAACTTCAGATAGCAATTATTCAAAAACTAATAAACCGATAGCGCCTGGTTTAGTCACGAATAAGGTCGATATCAATTACTATCAATTCCCACAAGCCCAGTTCTACAACTTCGATAGTTATAATAATATAAAGAAAACCGCTAAATTTTCCAGTATTTTTTGTTTTTCTCTGTAACTAAAGATCTTATCGGATCGATCCTGGGCTCATTTCATTGGTATTTCCATGCTTTACAATTCACCTGTTGACACCATTGAGATTAGTTTATTATTTTTCATTTTATAAACATGCAACGAAAAAAAACGCAATTTTCTTTTTTCAATTGTTTATAATAAAGTAAAAAACCGTAGTTGCGAGTGGAAAAGGTAGCAAAATATCACTACAAATAATTCTTAATGTGATAGCACAGGCAGTATCCTAATAGTATTTTTTGCACGAAAAATTCTCCATTGATTGGTCTAATTATCAACATGTCTTCATGTTGTTGGCAAAAAAATTGTTAATTTCTATTTTCTTGTGTGTTGCCGAATTCCCTTGAACCGCTACTCAAATGTTTACCAACAGCAACAACGTTATCTAGTAAAATTATAAACATAGAATTTATTTTGAATACTAATGACAGATGTAATGGTGTTAAAAATCATTTCATAATCAGCTTATTCTGTCGTCATAATTGCATGCCTCTTAATTACCTTCCAGATTATTAAACTTTATTATTCTCATTAAAGTGCCCAGAAAAATAAACAATAACGGGCTGTACTTTGTACCGTATTATAACCAATTAATATTTTAACTACTCACGTTAGGACTGCAGCTTTTCGTCATTATTAATATCACAAAATCGCATTATTAGCTTGTTTGTAATATACAGATCATCTTGTATTTGTTAGTAAATGTAAATTGCACTTCCTGTTCCTTATTTCGCCGAAGGCTTCTGGTGGTACAACATTCATAATTAAATCTACTGCATTGCAGTTTGCCATGGCCGGTTTTTCAAGAGATTTGTATATGATAAACTTTTTTTGAAATGGGAGAAGTTTTGAAGTCGTACTCATTACTTGCTTATACCATTTAAAAATACAAATTATTTTGGCCTTTACAATGGTATTTAGATTTGGGAACCCCGCCTCTGATATTTTGTAACCGACTTCCAAAAAGGAGGAGGTTATCAATTCGTCGACATATTTTTTTAATGTATGACCAGTGATTATTCAAAAATGTTTTGGGCAATTTTGATGATTTAATATAATATAATTGCCTATAACGTGAGATTTACGATTTTCCTCAAAAGCAGACAAAAAAAAAGTAAAAAGTAGAGAGAGAGAGAGAGAGAGAGAGAGAGAGAGAGAGAGAGAGAGCATTTATTCATATAATTAAATTTAATATATATAATTTAATTTTAATCCCCAAATAATTTTTGCGGAGGTTGAATGTTATATCTGTTCATTGGAGTTTTCTCTCTTTACTTATTTTAAAATTTGTGATGGAGACAAGGTGTAATAGGAACAATTTCTAAAAATTACCCGGAACACACTTACTCTTACCCCCACCAATGTCAAACTTGATGGTACATTTGTAATTTTTGTAATTATATAGAAATTAAAAGGCATTACAGATCAATTTTGTATGCAGCTCTCAAGTTCTTATAACAGCACTACTTTTATATATAATTTGTCGATTATTTTGTACAACCATGTAAATAAAAACCGACTGATTTAGACCGTATTTGGAAGAAACAACTGTCCAAATTATTTCCAAAAATGCTTCAAACGTAAAATCCTATTGTAAATCAAAACATTTAATATATCAAACTGATATAAGGTTACAACTATGGTATATCGTTAACAAAAAATATTTCTCATTTCGGAGAATCCATATCGATACACGTTTTTGCTTTTATTTTTTTTTTTTTTCATGTACTATTTTTACCTTCCTCTTCCATATACAGTCAGCTGTGTAGCAATTAGTCTGTGTTGATCGTTTCAGTTAAATACTTTGTGCCTTTCTCGTAAGTATGTTTTTAAAGTAGTTTAATTCAGTTATAAGTGGTAAGTTTTATAGGGAAGAAGTCATTTAAATTAAATATTAATCATCTTGTTAGATGTTATTGAAAAATATTAAGTGATAATACAAAATCTTAAAGTTAATAGCTCTTACTGACTTAGTCTAGTCAACATCTCCAAAAACGTCTGTGTTAAAGTGTCTTACTACCAGAATCCTTTCTCGATTAAATGTGCGTTCTGGACAAGGAAGGCAGCCACAATACTTAGAGCATACAGCTGCTGAAGGTAGCCTGCAATGCACAAATATCGTGATAGAAAGAGACTGCAATAGTGAGGGTAAGTGGCTTATTCACTAGACTGGTAGTTGCAGTTTCCAATAAAGTGAAATAGGCCTTTGCCCTCACTATTGCCCTCTCTTTCTATCCTTGGCACTATATTTGAGCATTACAGGCTACCTCCAGAAGGTGTATGCGCTAAGGCGACAATACCGACCTATACACCAATGGAGATTTTTAGGTGACAAAATTCAACAGCAAACCACATAAGCCATCACGTAAATAATAGTTTATAAGTCATAATAGACATAATTTTAACACCAAACTCGTAGAAGTAAATTATTTTTTAAAAACCCCAAAAAATATAGGGTATTTCGTTTTTTTGCTTATAGTGTAAAAAGTAATGATCAGTTTATAATGCCGTCAATAGAAAAATTGTAGAAAATCGGAAAATCTTCAAAATGAATGTTTATAAATTTTGGTCTCATCATTTTTCATAAAGAAAAGCTGGAAAAACCGATGTAAAGTGAATGATTTAAAAAAACTTGTAACTTTGTTGTAATACTCCTCCTGGTGTTTGTTTATAACATTGAGATTATTAAGGCGTTAAGTAGATCTTGCAGAATCGCAATTTGAAAAATGTTTAGAAATATTTTGCAGGACGTATCACATTAACCATTATAGTTCGATAGAGGTATGCAAAATATAATTTGAGAGCTTATAAAATGCACTTCACTTTGTACGTCTTAAACGATGGACCCTTCAATGTTTTGACAGTGGCGGATCCAGTCAGTGAAAAAAAATCATTTAATTAATATCAGTAAACTGTATACAGGTAAACATTAACTTAATAAACCAATGAAAAATTTAGACCAATATGAGCAGGCAATAGTTATGTAAATAAAAACGTAATTAACTGCTAAGAAAAAATATATAATAATACAATTTACCATAATTTTCATCTCGTGGTCCCATCTTAAGAAAATTCTAGATCCCTCCATGCGCATTGACAGCTATTGTCAGTGCACCGCTGGCTGACTGCCGCATAATCATACATTTAATGCAATGTTTACTATTTAATTTCTGAATGATATTTATGAAATATTTTTGAATGTTTAAGTACTTCTTAGGAAATAACACCTCAGTTATGAAAATTGCTGTATATTCCAAACGTTTCGAGGTCTAGGTCAGACCCCGTTGTTAATAGTTAAGAAACTATGAATAAAAATGGCACAATTCTAAAATGTAAAATTAAAAATATTTTAATTGTACATCTTACAGTTGTGTCTTTGACAACGGGGTCTGACTTAGACCCCGGAACGTTTGGAATATACACCCATTTTCATAACTGTGGTGTTAGTACCCAAGATGTACTTAAACAATGTTTACTATTATTTTAAACCAACTTCTCGACATTATAGCGAAAAACAAGATACACAAATTGAAGTGGAATTTATGAACTTTCAAAATATCTTTAGTATATTCCGGTCGGACTAGTCTCGTTAATACGGTAGGATATGCAAAATAGCTCTCTAAATTATTTAAATTCGAATTGTCCAAAACAACTCATTCAATAGTATCCATGGTGAGCCCATATAATCTTAATATCATAAACTATCGTTTTGACGATAGCTAATGTTCCAGTATTAGTTACCAGACAGTTATATTTTTTTAAATCCACTTTTGACCGTTTTTCTGAGTTTACTCGGTAAAAATTGATCGTATCTGGATGTATAAACACTCATTAAGAAAAAATTTTTATTCTCTACAACTTTCCTGTAGACGGGATTACGATTCCTCCATTACTTTTCATTATATAAGCAAAAAGCAAAACAAATGCTGTTGAATTTTATGTCCGAAAATTTTGCTCTATAAACTGGTGTAGGTACTACTGTTAGTGTCAACTGTTAAAAATTTAAATATGACATTCTACTGTAAATACATCAGGGGCATGGAGAACAACTTTCGTACACCTTACAAATATTGAAGAGTTTTTCTAGAAAAGATAGACGAATAGTGTTGAATTTTATATTGCACATTTTTAAATCTCCTATGTTGTTATCTTTATGTAACTAATTCGGCGCATTCGCCATAATTAATGTTTCCTAACTTTCACAGGAAGTCACAATTTCTGTATAAATTTTATGGTTAAAAGCCCGTATAAACACTCATTCTTTATAATCGCGATAAATTATAATAAGTTTTTAACAATTTGGTTTACCGCCCAAAATTAACTCGTTCGTTGTTTTTTCGTCAGATTGGAGTAAGTGAGCATTATTTCCTATTTTTTCCAAATATTTTTCTATAATTTTTAATACATTTTAAACCGTACGTTTAAAAATATTCGATTGTTTTATCCACGAATGTATTTAATATTGTTCCATAATATTTATCATATATTTTTTTATTTTTTCTGTAGGTAACAATGACCTCCACCACACTCATTCTCTTAACATGAACCACTACTCTTTGGATAGAAAACTCCGATCATCATGTCTTTCAACGTCGTCTTCTCCTCCATTAGCTTTACATTCGCTTTCATCCCACAACTCACACAAACTGGTCAACTACGATAGCTTGGAAAGTGTAAGAAAATCACCAATTTCGAATGTGGATTGCCCAATAGTGTAAGTATTATTAGTTCATTTATACTCATATATTCGTATATATTTTGTTGATGTAAGTTTTCGATCTGTAAAGATTACGATCATTTATATGCCCTGACAACCAAAGCAAGCGGTAGACACCCCCAACCCCGAAATTTTGGGTGCAGAAATATTCTTTTTTAACGAACTAATGATTATTTTCGTAAAACTAAATTTCATATTTTTAAGTTTTTACATCCTGGAATAAAAATGTAAATGTTTTTCTAATCAATTTTAAAAAATTGCCAGGCAAATGAACCCCTCCCAGAGGCGGATCCAGACTAGAGCTTCCGGGGGCGATCCCATGCTTCAGGGAGGCGATCTAGTACTAAATGGTCCTAAATACCCTCTATTTATTCTTCTTTATATTTTTTAAACAAATTAAAAATCGTTTAAGCCCATATAATTTGCTTTTTCCTGGATCTTGAGGTTATAGTCCTTTGTTTTACAGTTATAAATTCACTTAATTTCAGGGGGGCGATAAACGTTCACATATCCTATATATCCTATAGAAGTATTAATTAATATGCTCATATTAATACAAATGAAACCATAACTTCATATGATCCAGCGTTTGGATTGACACCGGATACCACTTAGGATGGTCTAGGCGATCCAAACGTCAATTGAGGAAGAGTTTCTCGAGAGCAACGATCTCTTATTTACCCAATTATCTATTATCTATAATATTTATATGTATATCATCATATTGTACCAATATTTCATGATATAGCATCCATGTCTTTCCATGCGTTTCTGTTCTTGGCTTGGTAGATGCGAACCTGATAAATGTATTGAATAACCCAGGCATATGTATGCCTTGAAATATTCTGATTTTGGTTTTTGAGTTTCCTGTATACATAGATCAACTTATCTATAAGTGAATTATCTACAACTTATTCGCCAAGGGCACTCATAACTGCGTATTTTGTCTTTATGAAGGCCAAAGTGAGTGGTAACAAAAAACCCGATTCCGTGGTGAATCGGGTTTATTCTTGTGATTGAGCAGAATCTAGTGCACTTTGTATACTGTTCTGCATGACCTTAGGAACTACATTGTACACTGTACACTACTGGCAGGTGTGTAATTCCGGATGTCATTTTTTTATCTTTCTTGTGGATTAACACTATGACGGTGACATTCTGTGGTTCTGGAATACAGGGTGTAAATAGTTTGAGTGCATACATTTTGTGTGTGCATACACCAAATAAAACAAAAAACTCTTATAGCACTATGGTCTATAGGCTTTAATAAGCGAGAAAATTCCAAATAAATGTTAATAAAATTATTTTCAATCCGGCAACGTCGGTGTAACATCAAATTCACTTTTAGCGGGAATAATAAAGAAATGACTCACCACAAAAACATTAAATCCTGTTAAATTAAAGTTTATGAAATATTATTTTCAAAAATATACATTAATTTATATTTGGCAATTTATTTTATGCATCCAGTTGAAGAAGAAGAGATAAAAAGTTGATTACATATGATATATAAATAATTCGCTACCAAAGTATATTAAACAAAACATTTCTTATATGTAATTCTTTTATCTATTAAAATATTCGAAAAATAATTATTACTCATTAAATTAATATTATTTATATTAGACAAATAAATACCTGTGTACTTACAGGATATGTCATTATGATAGAGCTCAGGAGAACAAACGGATTCTTCCTAGTAAATAGTCAAAATCCAACATTCTCGCTATTACATCTGTTTTCCCCACAAATTAATAACATATCAGGTCTTTCCCTAGTTCTATAGTCTGTCATTATTGGTCACAAACTAATACTCTCGCACTCGAACTGACAATACACAACAGATTTTATTTGTTTTTCCAATTTATTTTTTGAAATGAAAATAAAATCACGAAGTCTACATCGAATGTCACTTAAATCAGTTTCAATTAGATATACATTTTCTCACAAGAACCGATACAGCCAAAAAAACAATCTTTGCGGCGGTCAGCTATACTTAAAGTAAACATGTACTAAGCTAGGCGTGTTTACATGCCACTTTGCCTCATCTGTTCTGGAAACTTATTTAGTATTTACGTATTTAGTTTTACAAGCAGTTTGAAGCCGGCAGTCGTTTATTATTCACTGTAATAAACTTTTTTAATTATTTATTTATTTTTGGCAAAACTACAGTAGATTACTGAAAATGTTATAAACCTTTTTGATTTGTTTTGACCCGAACTATTGATCCTCAACATTTCTGCACTCAAACTGTTTACACCCTGTATATCTAGTTCTTAAACATTGCTTATATATACAGGGTGTTCCTAAATTGGAGGTACAAACGAAAAGGGGAGATTCCTTGAATAGTTTTCGGAAGAAAAAGTCACATAAACGTTTCGTTTTCAAGATACAGAGTGTTAAAGTTTCAATTTTTTTCAAGTTTTTTTCTCATAGTATCTGCACTTCATAAGATAATCAAATGAAATTTGGCATAGATATTACAATTAAGAGTTTACATCTTGTTACATGCCAATTTCGATTGCAAATCTACAGGGTGATATTTTTTCGGGAACACTGTCCACTGTTGTCCTTCAGAACTTTTTTTTGGTGAGCCACTGGTACTTTCAAAAATTGTAAAGAAAAGCTTTGTTGTTATAGCAAACTTTATGTTCTCTTGTAGTTTTGTCGTATCTACTACCGATTTCGAGAAAAAAATTTTGAATTATTAAACTAGCAATGATTCTTAAAGATTCGATAAACTGGTATAATGATCAAAAAAAATGTATTACTGCAAGAAACGTACAACTCAAAAATTAATCATAATAAAAAAACTAAATAACAACAAAGGAACTAAACTACAGCAATTGTTGAAAATGTCCTCCCCCAACCCTTATACAAGCTTCTGTTCTTCTTCTCATAGACGATCGAACTCTTTCAAACACTCCTGGATTATTCCTAATTGTATCAAACGCGCCTATTATACGATTTCTCAGTTCGTCTACGGTATTCACTGGCGTTATGTACGCTAGAGATTTCATTCTATGACCCCATAGAAAGAAATCTAAACTAATTAAATCTGGAGATCTAGCGGGCCATGGCTGATGTCCACCTCGTCCAATCCACCTGTTTACATAATTTTCGTTCAAAAACTCCCTAGCCAAAAGTGAAAAATGAGCAGGAGCACCGTCGTGCATGAACCACATTTCACGTCGCATCATAAGAGGTATATCATCCAATAACAAGGGCAAACCGTTCTCTAAAAAATGTCTGTATGATTGACCAGTAAGTCGCCCTGGCAAGAAGAAAGGACCAATCAAATAATCGCCAATATTACCATCCCACACATTTAATTATTCATGTGGATTCTCCTCAGCCCATATGTGTTCATTATGAAAATTTATGATTGAAGTCCTTGAGAAACAGGCTTCATCAGTGAATAGGATTTGGCAATCAAAATGAGGATTGTTCAATAGTATGTTGAGGTACCACTGACAAAAAATAATTCTTGGATGACAATCTCGAGGCAAGAGCGCCTGCACCCTCTGAATTTGATAAGGATATAGCAAAGAATCCCGCAAGATCCGCCAAACAACTTGATGACTTGTATTTAAGGTAACACTAATTTTTCTTGTACTGGTTCCTGGATGTTCTTCTATTTCGTTCAGCACTGCCTCTTCGAGTCGTGGTGTTCTCACACTTCGTGGTCTACCTGCATTAATATTTTTCGCAGAAAAAGATCCAGTTTCTGAAAGACGCCTGTGAATATTAGAGAACATCCGATGACCAGGCATCACTCTATTGAGATAGCGTTCCATGTAAAGACGCTTAGCTTCTCTTGAATTACAGCCATTTCGGAATTCGTAAAATTCGGCATGTTTTGATATTAAAATGCAACAATCTTTAATTTTCAAAACACAGGAGTCTAATTTGATGTGTCAAAACTAACAATAAATGTATTCATTCACCACAGCCTACTAGGTAGGTAACTAGATTTCTATGACAATTCGGAATTTTCTGAGGATTTCAAGAGAATCATTCAAATTTTTTTTCTCGAAACCGGTAGTAGATACGACAAAACTCCAAGAGAACATAAAGTTTGGTATAACAACAAAGCTTTTCTTTACAATTTTTGAAAGTACCAGTAGCTCACCAAAAAAAAGTTCTGAAGGACATCAGTGGACAGTGTTCCCGAAAAAATATCACCCTGTAGATTTGCAATCGAAATTGGCATGTCACAGGGTGTAAACTCTTAATTGTAATATCTATGCCAAATTTCATTTGAATATCTTGTGAAGTGCAGATACTATGAGAAAGAAACTTGAAAAAAATTGAAACTTTAACACTTTGTATCTTGAAAACGAAACGTTTGCGGACCCATGTTTATGGGAGTTTTTCTTCCTAAAACTACTCAAGGAATCTCCCCTTTTCGTTTGTACCTCCAATTTAGGAACACCCTGTATTTTGATTAGCAGACTTTTCCGTCTTTCCTTACCAATTGATTTTAGTAATACGGTAGTTCCTTCATTGTTTCCTGCTTGACCACTGACTCAACTTCTTGTCCGAGTACCTATGGTATTACTTCTTTCGTCATCTGATCTATTATTTTGTTTATTTCGGTTATTCGAATAGTGCTGTTTTAGCCTTCTTCTAGCTTTTTAATTTTCAGTTGAATTTTTTCGTAATTTTGTATGTTCCCTGCAATCTTCTTTCTTAAGAAGTTATACAATTCAGTATATTTTACACGAATTACCTAAGGTAAAGTCATGAGTAATGTTTTTCTGGTACAAAGGTACTTAAACAAACTAAGTACCCGCGAAGTGAAATATTTGAAAAAGAAGCTCTCTACAGTCTTCAGCCTCTCTGATTAACTCAAATTTCTTGGCCCTATTTAAATAAGTCTATATGGTTCAAAATATAAACAAAAATAATAATTATTCAAAATTTTATTTGAAAAATCTTGACAGATTTATTTTTATTTTGCCTGTTCATTACTCAGTTTTTTTCTGCAACAGATAAGTATTTGAAATTGTAAATGAGGAAGAAAATGGTACAAGGCAATTTCGAATAATTACCCGAATTATTACTGTTGTAAGAAAATATTTAGGAGAGAAGACCTTAATGAAGAGACAAAATAAACAAAAACCTCCTGAACAATATTCTCCAAATTACTTTTACTTTTTTTCATATTCTTTTCATTATAATTAAAAAAATTATTTGTAGAAATAAGCCATCTTATTGCCTCATTTCGCCTTCGAACAACAGCAGCCTGACTGATCTAACGCCTTCACCTTCTGACTCTGGCGTTTCGGAATTAGAAGCCGCCCTCAGAGATAGAGACTCAGAATTAGCATACTTACGCCAAACCATGGAGCATAACGAGCAAGTGATTTTTAGGGTGTACCAAGAAAAAGAAAAGGTTTGGGAAAGAGAGCTCAAAAGGTTGAAGACGGTACAAGAAAATAGGCTCAGGGCAAGTGCTCAAAAGGTAAGTTAATGGATTTAGCTTTCTCATAACTAGACGCCTCCACTAAATTATGGATATTTGGTAGTGTCCTAATATTTCATTTTTTTTGGGCCTTATTAATTTTAAGATACTAATAAATATATTTTTACAAATTCAGTGTTCATCTTTTAATCCTTAGTGGATTAAAAGATGAACAGTGAATTTGTAAAAGTATATTTATTAGTATCATAAATCATAAATGGGGAGAAATACAAGAAATTACTACTATCAGGTAATAAATTGAAATAGTTGATATATAAATTCATGTACTATCCAAAATTAAGAAAATGTTATAATGAAAATAGACAGAATCATCTTTATTCTTCTCTTTAGTATTTCCAATTGCATTACATTTTTCTTGGTTAGTTTGGCATCCATTTGGGCTAATTTATTTTCAGCCAGACCTTCCTTAAATACTTCCACGTTCCTCTATTTTGTGCAGCCTGTATCCAGGTTGTATGAATACGTTTGATATCATCGGACCATCTAGTCGGTTGTCGTCCTCTATTTTTGTATGAATCTTTCTTAAATCTCAGCTCCATGATTCACTTGGTCTATCTGTCATCCTACATGCTTCCTATGTGCCCCGTCCAATTCCACTTTAGTGTTTGATTCTCTATACTGCGTCGGTAAGCCTGGTTCTTTTACGTATTTCTATGTTTGTCAGTCAGTCCCAGTATAAACATTTCCATATGGCACGTTGCGCTACTCCTATTTTCTTTGTAACCTTTTTTGTTACTGTCAAAGTCTCAGCACTTTAGGTAAGAACAGGCAGTACACACTCGTTTTTTGTAGATACATCAGAATATCAAACTCAGGTTTCCAAATTCAGCCCACGTCAAACGTATTCTTTTAAGTAGCTCTTAAGTTTGATTGTATCTAGTTATACGGATTTCATGACCGAGGTATTTATAAGAGGTAGTTTCTTTTATGTATATTTTTATTCGCCTATTTTTTAGCTCCCGAGTGAAATCTTAAATCATGTACCTTCTAGATATAGGCTGTCACGCACAAATGTCGTGGGAAGACTAAAGAGAGAGAGAGGGCAATATAGAGGGCAAGAGGCTATTTCACTCGGTTGGAAGCTGCTTCCAATGAAATACGATGAGGTGTTGTGCATTGGCTGCTTCCGCCAACTAAGTGAAATAGCCTCTTACTGTATCTATTGCCCTCTCTTTCGACCACCATAAGTATATGCTCTAAGCACTCGTCACAGAACAATACAATGAACTAAATTCGAATTGGAGGACACGTTAGTTACGTCATAAATAAAAAATAAAGCGTCTACGTGGTCTTTATTTTTATTTGAATTTTATTTTTATTATTTTTAGAAAATATTAAAAATTATAAAGAAAAAGACATATTCTGAACTTATTATTATTACATTATTAACAATTTATGATAGTTTACAAAAAACCCAATTGTGATATTTTGTAAAGTTACTTTTTTGTGCCAGATTTTAATTGTTTGCTTGTTGTCTAATTTTAACATGGGAAATAGTGTCAATAGAGATTTTTAGGTGACAACAGCAAACCGCATAAGCCATCACTTGAATAATAGTTTATAAGTCATAACTGACATAATTTTAACAAACTCGTTGAGCGTTAAGAACTCCCAAAAAATGGGGTATTTTCGTTTTTTGCTTATAGTTCAAAAACTAATGACCGGTTTATAATACCGTCAATAGAAAAATTGTATAGAATCAAAAAATCTTCAAACTGAATGTTTATAAATTTTCATTGCAGCATTTTTCGTGAAGAAAAGCTGGATAAACTGATGTCAAATGAGTGATTTAAAAAAAAATCATAACTTGGTTGTAATAACAGCTGGAACCTTAATCTGCCTCCTAGTGATAGCTTATAACGCTGAATCGATCGATATTGTATGTTATGTAGATCTAGCAGAATTGCAATTTAAATAATTTGTAGAAATATTTTACAGGACGTGTTGTATTAACCACGGTAGCTCCATATCGATATGCAAAATATATTTTGAAAGATTATAAAATGCACTTTACTTCGTACATCTTGGAGTTTTGTCATAGTGCCGGAAAATGTATTATTACTGCTTTTGAAATTTGGCTTAAACGATGGACCCTCCGTCGTTTTGACAGTGGCGGATCCAGTCAGTGGAAAAAAGTCATTTAATTAATATCAGTAAACTGTATACAGGTAAACATTAACTTAATAAATAGACCACTATGAGCAGGCAAAAGTTATGTATATAAAAACGTAATAAACTGTCGAGAAAAACAAATAGTAATTGAAATTACCATAATTTTCATCTCGTGCCCCCACCTTCTAGAAAATTCTAGAACCGTCCATGTGCCTTGACAGATATTGTCAGTAGGGTTGCCACCATTTTTAAAAGGAAATAAAGTATATTTACTATTCAAGGTAAAAAAATAAAGTACAACATCTGAAAATAAATAAGTTTTGCATTAAACATTTTTTCCTACACATTTTTTGTTACTTCAAGCAACATATCTATCCAATATTTGTTATTAAAGGATGTTTTAACTACATCTTTGCATTCTATATCCATTTTAAGATATATTAATAGTTAATTCTTTATTAAATTTATGGATGCTCTGTTTCTTTCATCCCATCACTTAGCCTCCTCCAGAAAAACAACTATAACTGTAGATGCTGTTACCAATTTGATTAAGAACTGTACAGTCTTTAAAATGAACGTGTCTTTAAATGAAGAAATTTCTTCATATAAAACATTCATATTAATATTTTATTTTATTTCTTTTCTTTTAATTAATTAATACGATAATTAAGATTGTATATAAAACTGTATACATCCAAAATTGTTATATTATTCCCCTCTAAGAATGTTACAGATTTATTAAAAATATTTAAAATGTAACTACAAAACTGAAAATAATCGTCAATCAAGTCATGATTATCATTAGTTCTTTGGGCAGTCTTCTCCTAATCTCACACAATACTTTCTTATGACTTTCCAACTTAACAATATTGTATATATTAAAGGTAGGACAGAGAGCTATCTAGTTCCTACATGGCGTTTGAGTTTATGAAAATCTCTCTCTACAGATTCTATACATTTTTTTAAAAATATTGTCTCCGCACAGTCGAGTGGAGAAAATGAGCATAGATTAACATTTTTGTTTATGTTAGGAAAAAAGAATTAAAATCTTAAAAAATCGAAACTAATAAAATAAAATAATTTCAGGTACTTTATTGCCTTGATAAAGTACCTTTTGCCGAAATAAAGTACAATACTTTACTATAAAGTATGGGTGGCAACCCTAATTGTCAGTGAACCGCTGGTTGGCTGTGGCATATTCGTACATTTAATGCACTGTTTACTATTATTTTAAACCACTTTTGACCAATTTTTCTCGGTCAAACTGATACAATCAGGATGTATTAACACTCATTAAGTAGGATTTCTTATTCTTTACAACTTTGCTGTAAACGACATTACCATTCCTCCATTACTTTTTATTATATAAGCAAATAACAAAAGAATTTCGTATTTTTGCAGGTTTATCTATATATAAATAGGCAAAGACAAAACGATTAGGTACCATTTTTTCCTCTGTTTCTCAACCGATTTTCTTCATTTTTATTTTGTTTCGTAGCTACTGACGACCTTCAGTGCAGAATGTTAATCTTAATTTATAATATTGGTTCATTCATTAAATAAAATATAATAAAAATTCATTATTTACGTCAATAATGTCAATGCCAAACAAATGAATGTGCCGCGTGCTGCCGCCGCCAGACTCAAACCATTGAGTAATTATATATAGACAGGCCAATGCTGTTATATGCTTAGAGCATGTACTTCTGGAAGTGGCATGCAAGCATTGTTATTGTTTAGTGGGTTAAGTAATCGTTGAATATTATAATTATACAGGGCGATTCCAGATATGTTAGAAATCATTTTTTTCATGGGTGGCACATGAGCAGTTGCATATATAGGGTGTTTAAAATATAGAGTAGAGTGCAATTATAACTAATAAAATAATTATATAGGGAAGCCCATTAGCGGTTGAATTTACAGGGTTCTTGCAATAGAAGGTGCAGTAAAATTACAGTTATACAGGGTGGTGCAAAAAATGTTTTACCTACATAGATGCATATACAGGGTGGCGGAAATGGAAATGCAACATTTCGTACCCATAAGCAGTTGTATATATAGTTAAGATGGAATATAGGGTAAGAGCAATTATAGATATACAGGATGGTGATAAAAAATGTTAGAAAAGGAAATGATTTATAGAGTAGAACACGAAGAGTTCCATATACGTAATGATTGAAATATAGGTCGGAGTAGAATTATAGTTACAGAAGATAATTAAAAATTTCATAAACAAAAAGAGTAAATATGGTGGGTCATAGGCAGTGGCGTATACAGAATGGTTTACCCGGTGGTTGAAAAATAAAAAATATTATGCGTGGTTCATAAGCAGTTGCATATACAGGGTGGTGGAATTATATAATGAGATGGAAATTATTATAACGAGGATTTTAATAAATGTTAGATAATTGAGTGCAATTATAGCTATACAGGGGGGTTAGAAAAAATAAATATGTAGGGTAGCCCATTAGCGGTTGAATTGTTGTCATATTAAATTAAGAATTACGAATTTGAACACAAATAAAGTTCTTTGAATTATATCTGAAAAAAACTTGAATTTCGTTACTTATTTGTAGAAGCGAGATGTAAGACCGACATCTAGGATTTTCGAGGAAACTATCACACAGAGGTTCCGATGTGTGTAATTGCTGTTCTCCCTAAAGTCCTAGGATAGAATCTCGCGATAAAATTTTCATGTTACTTAACCTGCCAGAGATATTGACACAATTGGTCGAATTTCGACCACTGGGCGACAGCTAGTATTATTTAAATCGTGTACTTCAACGAGTTTTCTGTTAAAATCTTATAAATAATCTTAATATATAAAAAATCCGTGTCACTGTGTATGTTTCGAATAAACTCAAAAACGAGTCAACCGATATTCATGAAACTTGGCATATATATATATATATATATATATATATATATATATATATATATATATATATATATATATATATATATGTAATTTGGTCCAACTTAGATGATAGGATAGTTATTATTTAAATTAATGGTCTTAATAATTAATAATTAATAATTAACTGATCATCAACGTTGGTTGTTGTTATTAATCGTAACTTCCATAAGTCAGGAACAGATGGCGCCTTGACCAAAAATATTGTACATCGACTAGCGCTTCATTGAACATTAACTGTGATTCATTACGATTAAAGATATTTAGAGTATATATATACTATTGAATAAATGTTATAAAAATGTTATGTTAATTTGTGTTAAATTTGTCTTTCAAATCTGTCTTAAATCACTCAGCCACAGCAACGCGTTGCCGGGTCTGCTAGTTATTTATAAATTGTTACTGAGGTGATGGTATAAGCGAACTGCTGTTGAATTTTATGTCCGAAAATGAGTTCAATTTTGCTCTATAAACTGGTGAAATATGAATATGTTTTATAAGCTATCTACATAATATACTCTATTAACTAAATAAAAGTATATTTTGGACTGAAAAAGGAAAATCATCCTGTCTTGACCAATCCGGCCGGATTGAAATGAAGCCGGATCGCAATCCCTAATAATAATGGAAAAATATATTATTTAACAAACCACGTTCAGATTGTATTGAGTGAATCACCTATTTGTCTTTCCAGTCTCTTACACTAAGTGAAGTACGTAAGGTTAAAAATAAAAATTAGTGAGTATTTTTTTACCACATATGTTAATTACATCGTCTAAGTGGTCTAATTACTCCCAATTTATCCAACTTATAATAGTTAATGTTGTCTCAGTACTTTTGGTGTTAATATAATCTGAAGTAGTTACATAGACATGAGGGAAGAGACCCTAAACCAGTTTTTCTTCACTATTTTCACTCAGCTCAATTATATTGTTATAAATAAATGTACTAATTGATATTTCAGTAACTCCTGAATTAGTAATCAATAAATTAACCTACACGAAAGTGGAATAAATCACTGAAAAAATAAGTACCTGAAAAGATAATTTCTTGCTCTAGTGAATCCTGAACGTACTGGTATTTGTCAGTCAACGTTTATGCGCACACAAATTGTTCCATTAGCTGCTTTTAACGTCAATTGTTGAAATGAATGAGATGTGAATCATCTAAATTCTAAATTCATATCGATGTCATCCTTCCAACGTTAAACGAAGATTTGTCTGTAAATTTGTCAAAGGCCTTGAAGTATTTTCGTACCCATGTAAATAAAATACATTCGTGATACCAGCTAGATTCTCTGAAGGTATGACATTAATATGTTATTTATTTTATAATTGATTTATAATTGTTAGCCGGTGTTTGTTTGGTTTCCTTGAAAATATAATTTAATAGCTAACGTGATACCTAGGCATAGTCCAAGGAAAATTAAATTAATGGAGGGAAATTAAAATTTAATTAAATACCTAAAGAATTTTGATTTTTTATCAAAACATTTTTTTTGAAATTTGAGTCACTATTAATCATTAGGGCTGGTCCAACCCGGCAAATAACACGACTGTTTACCAATCAGCGCGGTGACAAATTAATACGGCCGTTTTCCGATTATTTGACAGGTTGGAACAAACCTATGGTTAAAGTTTAACAGTCTTAGTAATGGTTTTACTAACTTTATCCAGGCAATGTTTATTTTCTAATTGGAAGTTCACTTGAATCCAACAATTTAACTTCTTTGTTATGTATATTTTCATACAGGGTGTTTTTGGTCATTTATTATAACAGCTTGTAGAACTCTGAAATAGAAGTCACTCTACCAAAAACCCTAATGTAAAAATCGCAGTATAAATACAGCAGTCAACAGAGATTTTCTCCTAAATTACTGGACGGAAAAGGTTGAAATTTTTTTTCAAACGCATCGTGTAATATATCAAATGAAAGGTCCCATTCTGAGGAACACAAATATATATTTTCATATTTAAAAAAAAACGAGTTATGAGCAGGTGTTCCATCATGTTGGAACTACTCAATTTCTAAACGAGTTCTCAAATTCAAATTATGCAACATGTCTTGAAAAGTGTATTGCAAGAAATGCAAGTAGCGGTCCGCAGTAAGTGATTCGTCATAGACAAAAGGCCCCAGAATAGTAGACCCTATGATACCACACCAAACATTAAAAACAAATTTTATCTGGGGTCGTCTTTGTTCTACATGAAAAGGGTTTTCTTTAGCCCAGATATGCTCATTGTGTCTATTGAAAATACCGCAGTTAGTAAATCTAGTTTCATCTGACCATAACACCTTTAATGGAAACTGTGGATTGTCAAGGCACATGTCTCTAAACCAATGACAAAACAAAATACGTCGATGTTCGTTACCAGCATGCAAAGTTTGAGAAACTGAAAGTTTGTAGGGGTGAAACTTCTGGGCTTTCAGTATCTTAACTACAGTTCGTTGAGATGTGCCAGCTTCTGCCGCAATCTCACGAGTTGATGTAGATGGATTTTGATTTACCATTGCCAAAACATTTATTTGTGCTGTTTCGTTAATTTGGTTACGTTCCTTTGGTGGTTTAGCAAGACAATCTTTTTAATAGTTATTAATAACTCAATCTATGTCATAGCCACCTACGTTAAAAGTGAAAATAAGAGAGAAAAGCATCCATAACTCCGTTATTTTTATGAATAACTATATCGAGTATTATATCGTTGAAAAGCTCTAAAAATGACCGATTTTTTGAGGTCATAGCCAACTATGGTTTCCATTCAAAAAAAGATAAGTTTGTGTCATATCTCGAAAACGAAAGCTGTCACGCAAACGAGGACATGACAATCATATTCGGGATACAATTCCCTTCAATTTTGGTATTTACACTTTTTTTATAAAATCAAAAAAAAGGAGCTAGAGGGATTTGTCTAAATCGACAGAATTTCGTTTTTTCAGAATATCTAGTACGCCATGACTTTTTACAAAAATCCGAAAGTGTCATAAAATTGGGTCAATAAAACTGCGAATCTTTCCCAATTTATCCATTGCTCTATCTCCGCTAGTTTCCGAGATCCCCATACTGATCATCAATAAATCTCACCCTGTATATTTAAAATAATATTTAAAAAGAACCGACTTCAACAGTCTTAGAATAAAAACCGTGTAGAAACTTTCTCCCTCTCTCTCTCTCTCTCTCTCTCTCTCTCTCTCTCTCTCTTTTTGCGAGACAAGAAAAATCTCGCCTTATTTTCGATAAGTTTCACTAGACTTTAAAATGAAAACCGTTACAAACACCCTGTACGACATACCTTCATGGCATATCTTGACATTTACGCTAAATATTTATGATGAAAATTTGACATTTACATTGATTTTTACGGTTTTTTGCACATATTTTCCGCTTTTCAGAAAAACCCTATATTTTACGGTATAGAAAATTATACAGAATCAAGCTGGAACATCTTTTTGTAGAATACAGTTTAAAATATTCAAAATTGATTGAGCCATTTTAGAGAAAACAGTGTCGATTCATTGAAATTCACTGAAGTATAGTCCCTTTATTACTGTTTTTTCTGATTTTCTGGAAAACCGTTAATCTCACGTTATAGAAAATTATATGGCACCTTTCTGTAACATTCCTTAATGTAATACCTTTTAAATCATCAAAATTACCCAAGTAGTTTTTGAATAATCACTAAGCATACATAAAAAAAGTTCCGATAAATAGATAACCTCCTCCTTTTTGGAAATCTATTAAATGTACATGTATACAAAAAACCTATACGTGAAAATAATGTAATACAAAATACATATTAAAAGAGTAAAAATACATAAACGTAATAGTTATTGAAAACCAACAGTTTAGTGATATTCATTATTTCACAAATCCCATCAACATCCGAAAATTTCAAGCTGATAAATCGTGTTTAATCCAACTGAACAGAGTTCTATTTTCTTAAGTTTCAATTTATGCCACAATAATTTTGGAGTGAGAATAAAACGAAAATTATAAACCATTAGCACGTACCATAAGCAGTCATCAAGCGTGAAGCGGCTGGCCATTAGCATCTTCTCAACATGATATTAAACCAATTTATCACAATAAAAGATCTTAATTACCATCTGTAATCCCTTAAAAATAATTACCGGGTTATTATACGTTACCGTTACGTTAAAAGGCCTAAGTAAAATGGGCTATGGACTGTAATAAATTATTTAAATGGTAAAAATGAAAGGATTTACTAAAAGGTTTGTTCTTTGCGAGGTAAAATTATGTTGGTATGATTTTTTTACAAACCTGAATTCCAAAACCTTAGAGTATTTTCAGTTGGAATTGGCACAATATGGTATCTAAAGGGTATTTGAATAAATGCCAACGATTTTAAGGTTCAATAAGACATGGTTTTCTGTAGGATAGAATTATTTATTGATCTAAAATGTATATATTTAAGAGTTAGATATATAATAATAATAATAATCATTTTATTGCCATAACATAAAAAGAACAATTTAAAATAACATCAAATATGCAACTCATGTATAAGATTTATGGCAAAAAGTTGTTGGGAGACAATTTGAAAAAGATACAATGCCCAACAACTTATACACAATACACCTATTTCAATTCCCAACTGGAAGTGATTTGTCTTATAAAGTGTTTAAAGGAAATCAAAATCATTAACTTAACATTAACATCTTAGCATAGTATGATTATGAAAAACAGATCACCTGTGCACATTCAAAAGTAGTTTCCTATACTCCCTCCTAAACGCTGGCACTGACAGTGCCTTAGGGTCATTAGGAACTTGGTTGTAGAGGTGATAGATATTGTACGTGAAGGAACGTTCATAAAAAGTAGTTCGGTGTGGCGGGGGAGAGATGTACCCTCTGAATCTAAGGTTCAGCGTATGAACATCCGTTCTATACTTAATTTTTTTAGTTAAATATATGGGAAGGTTGGTTACTAATATGCTGTGAAATAAAGTCGCCGAATGCAGCTTCCTTCGATCTTCCATTGACAGCCAGTTGGCTTCTTTTAGCTAGTGAGATATTGCGTCTCTACGGCGTATACCATAAATAAATCTTAAGCACGATTTCTGAACTCGCTGAATTCTTTGTTTGTCCACATTGTCTATACAAGGAGAATATACCACATCTGCGAAGTTGAAATAAGAGAGCACCAGAGAATTTGTTATAGTTATTTTGTGAGAAACTTTTAGAGTGTGTCTATGAGGGTATAATTTTTTCAAATTTGCATAAGCACGCTGTATGCATTTATTTATGTGCGGTTTAAATCTCATTGAAGTGTCAAAGTGTAAACCTAAATTTCTGCAAGAATTTAGTATAGGCAGGATTTATGTACCAATAGCAATCTTGATCTTCTCTTCGATTTCATTATGCTTTTTTCAAAAATCATCACCAATTATTTTGAAGCATTGATTTTTAAGTTATGCCTTTCGGAGAATTTGACAAGTTGATTCAAGTCTTCATTTATTCTGGTCTGAACAAAGTGAAACTTCTCTGGGAGAAAGGACATGTAGAGTTGAGTATAATCAGCGTATAAATGCACTTTGCAGTGTTGAATTGAAGTAGCAATGTTATTCGTATAAATTCCAAATAACAGCGGCCCAAGAATGGAGCCTTGTGGAACACCATGACTTTGCCGCAACGAAGTAGAGACATCCTTATTTATTTCTACAAACTGTGATCTATTGTGTAAGTAACTCCTCAGTAGCTCCATTGCATTTTTGTCCAGACCTATATAACGGAATATTAAGAGAAGTAAGGTGTGGTTTATGCGGTCAAAGGCCTTAGAATAGTCTAACAGTATAAGAGCGGTGGACTTCCCATTGTCAGCTGCCTCTATGATATCGTCTGTAATGCATAGCAGCGCTGTCGAACAACTAAATCCTGATCTAAAACCTGACTGATGTGGTGATAAAATGTTGTTTTCATTGAGATACTCCCTTAGTTGAGAGTTCATAATTTTCTCTAATACTTTGGATAAGACAGGGGGAATACTTATAGGTCTAAAGTCTGAATAATCTACGACATTAAGCTTTTTAGCGAGTGGCTTAATTTTAGAAATTTTCCATTGATCTGGAAATACGGTTTCCAATATACATGTATTAACTATATTGGTTATAAACGGAAGAATTCGGTCACAGCAGAGCAGCAACATATCTAGATTTATTAGATCGCATCCCGTAGCTCGCGATTTAGTGTCAAATATTGAATCCTTCACTACACTTTCCGATACTGTATGAAAGTTAAATTTTTTTGTTATACCGTCTTTTAAATTCCTGTTATAAAAATCTAATAAGTCCTGATCTACCTCAAGGCTATTCCCAATATTAAAATAAAAATCATTTAACGCTTCTGGATTATTTAAATGTGTTGGGATATTAGTACGACTATCTTTGGAATGTAGGTATATTTAACATATTAAGTTTGCGCCATAAGGTACTTGAGCTGTTAAAACAGCCACCAAAGGTATTGGTCATGTATTGTTTCTTTTCCTGACGTATTGCTATATTTGTTTGATTTTTTATTTGTTTGTAAGATTCCCAAGATGCATCGGTACGGATTGTTTTATATTTTTTATATGCCCTTTCCTTGAGCCCTAGCATGTTTTTTATAGTAAATGTGAGCCAAGGTGGGTTTAGTTGTTTAGCTTTGTATTCTAGCACCGGAGCCAAAACATCAAATATTCTAAGATATTGCTTAAAGTCGCTACTTTGTCATTCACCGATATCCCATAAACTATATCTTCAAACGGGGAGATGCATAAAAATGGTTTAGCAGGTCTCTATCTATATTCTTTAGATTTCTACTTATAATAGTACTTTCTTCCTTTGAAAACACTTCATGCAAGACACAATACGTAAGACAATGATCGGAATAGTCCAAATCTAGCACACCGGACTCTAAATGTAGTTCATCTCTTTGCACAAGAATAATATCCAGCAGCGTAGAAGAACTGCTTGTTACTCTTGTGGGTTCTTCAATTACTTGCTTTAAATTTAAGGCTTCGATATATATAGCATATTCTATAAAATATACTGGCATATTGATCTGAGGGATTTAGTAGATTAATATTTACGTCACCACCACATATAATGCCATTTGGTTGGAATTCGGAGAGCATTTTTTCAAATACATTGAGAAAATTAACTACATTACCTTTTGGCGGTCTATAAATAACACCCAGCACATATTTTTTCCTCCTAATTATAATATCAACCCAAATTTGTTCACCATACATTATCCACGTTTTTGTAGAACATTGAAAAATTTAAGTGAGTTTTTATGTAAAGTAAAATAATAAACAAAATATCTTTTAAATGACTCCCAAGATTTTGCTTTTGACAAAGTTTGTAATAACATTATTGTATACGAGGTGTTTTGTAGAAGGATCGCCAAACTTGAAGAGCAAGTAGGTGGACTCATATAAGATATTATGTAGCCATATAACATCTAGATAACTTACAGTTTTTTTTTTAATTTTTTTTCTTAATTCCCAAATTTTTCATATAAACTTTTGTAACATTTTTATTTTTCACTGTATCTTCACCAAATAAACTTAAGACTAATCTAAGATGTTTATTTGCTCTTCTGCATTCGATATTTGACACAAATAACTGGTCGAAAAAAATGATATGAGTCCACAAATGGCGAGGTTCCATAAAAAAAGTCATTAAGTTAAACAATTTATCACATTACAAGAACACTTAAAAAGCACATCGAGAACTTCAACCCCTTTCCAACGATATATCACACTCATTGGAAAGTAATCAGTATCATAATAAAATTTGAGATTGTAACTTACAAGGTTAGAACTACAACAAATAAAACAAGTCAAGTTGCAATAATTTGTTATAAATTTTGTTCAAACTGGCTTCCACCGCATTCGTGACACCTTCTTCAGTCTTCTACACTCTAGTCTATAGTTGTCTCTCAACCCACATTTATTATTTCTCTTAACTGCTCCTTGGTTTCTATTTCTCTCACAAGCGAGTTGCTTGGCCAGTCCCCATACAACAAAATCTAAAGGAGTCTGACGACCTTGGAGGACAGAGTACAGGGTGTTCCTAAATTGGAGGTACAAACGAAAAGGGGAGATTCCTTGAATAGTTTTAGGAAGAAAAACTCCCATAAACATGGGTCCGCAAACGTTTCGTTTTCAAGATACAGAGTGTTAAAGTTTCAATTTTTTTCAAGTTTTTTTCTCATAGTATCTGCACTTCACAAGATATTCAAATGAAATTCGGTATAGATATTACAATTAAGAGTTTACACCTTGTGACATGCCAATTTCGATTACAAATCTACAGGGTGCTATTTTTTCGGGAACACTGTCCACTGTTGTCCTTCAGAACTTTTTTTTGGTGAGCCACTGGTACTTTCAAAAATTGTAAAGAAAAGCTTTGTTTTTATACCAAACTTTATGTTCTCTTGTAGTTTTTTCGTATCTACCACCGGTTTCGAGAAAAAAAATTTGAATGATTCTCTTGAAATTCCGAATTGTCATAGAAATCTAGTTACCTACCTAGTAGGCTGTGGTGAATGAATAAATTTATTGTTAGTTTTGACACATCAAATTAAACTCCTGTGTTTTGAAAATTAAAGATGGTTGCATTTTAATATCAAAACATGCCGAATTTTACGAATTCCGAAATGGCTGACATGCATTTCATGTATGGTTTGCAAATGGTAATTCAAGAGAAGCTAAGCGTCTTTACATGGAACGCTATCCCAATAGAGTGATGCCTGGTCATCGGATGTTCTCTAATATTCACAGGCGTCTTTCAGAAACTGGATCTTCTTCTGCGAACAATATTAATGCAGGTAGACCACAAAGTGTGAGAACACCACGACTCGAAGAGGCAGTGCTGAACGAAATAGGACAACATCCAGGAACCAGTACAAGAAAAATTAGTGTTACTTTAAATACAAATCATCAAGTTGTTTGGCGGATCTTGCGGGATTCTTTGCTCTATCCTTATCACAATCAGAGGGTGCAGGCGCTCTTGCCTCGAGATTGTCATCCAAGAATTATTTTTTGTCAGTGGTATCCTCATTTTGATTGCCAAATCCTATTCACTGATGAAGCCTGTTTCTCAAGGACTTCAATCATAAATTTTCATAATGAACACATATGGGCTGAGGAGAATCCACATGAAATTGCAGAAGCTTATTTTCAAGAGGAATTTTCATTAAATGTGTGGGGTGGTAATATTGGCGATTATTTGATTGGTACTTTCTTCTTGCCAGGGCGATTTACTGGTCAATCATACATACATTTTTTAGAGAACGATTTGCCCTTGTTATTGGATGATATACCTCTTATGATGCGACGTGAAATGTGGTTCATGCACGATGGTGCTCCTGCTCATTTTTCACTTTTGGCTAGGTAGTATTTGAACGAAAATTATGTAAACAGGTGGATTGGACGAGGTGGACATCAGCCATGGCCCGCCAGATTCCCAGATTTAAATAGTTTAGATTTCTTTCTATGGGGCCATCTGAAATCTCTAGTGTACATAACGCCAGTGAATACCGTAGAGAAACTGAGAAATCGTATAATAGGCGCGTTTGATACAATTAGGAATACTCCAAAAGTGTTTGAAAGAGTTCGATCGTCTATGAGAAGAAGAACAGAAGCTTGTAGGTTGGGGGAGGACATTTTCAACAATTGCTGTAGTTTAGTTCCTTTGTTGTTATTTAGTTTTTTTATTATGATTAATTTTTGAGTTGTACGTTTCTTGCAGTAATACATTTTTTTGATGATTATACCAGTTTATCGAATCTTTAAGAATCATTGCTAGTTTAATAATTCAAAATTTTTTTCTCGAAATCGGTAGTAGATACGACAAAACTACAAGAGAACATAAAGTTTGCTATAACAACAAAGCTTTTCTTTACGATTTTTGAAAGTACCAGTGGCTCACCAAAAAAAAGTTCTGAAGGACAACAGTGGACAGTGTTCCCGAAAAAATATCACCCTGTAGATTTGCAATCGAAATTGGCATGTCACAAGGTGTAAACTCTTAATTGTAATATCTATGCCAGATTTCATTTTAATTTCTTTATCTTGAAAACGAAACATTTGCGGACCCATGTTTATGGGACTTTTTCTTCCTAAAACTATTCAAGGAATCTCCACTTTTCGTTTGTACCTCCAATTTAGGAACACCCTGTATATGGCCCGCTATCTCAATCCACGCGTTTGGGAATGAATTGTCCAGGAGCTGTCTGACAGTTCGTCTATAATGTGCTGTCTATTACTTTTTTGAATATCATTTACGAGATAGAAATAGAAACCAAGGACAGTCAAGGGAAATAATCAATGTTGCGTTCCAAAAAATGTGGCATGATCGATTTTATTAGATGAAATCCCACTGGAAGACAGACCAATAATATTCGAAAAAATGACTGTACATTCCCAAACACGTGGGTTGAGAGAGCCCGCCCTATACACTGTCCTCCAAGGCCCCCAGACCTGACCCCATTTGATTTATTTTGTATCGGGACGGGCCACGCAACTCGTTTATGAGAGAGAAATAAAAACCAAGGAGCAGTTAAGAGAAAGAATAAATGGATCTTTTGAAATCATGTAGCTGTCAGAAAAAGGTGTCGCAATTGCATGGGTAGCGGTAGTATCCGGTACGAACAAAATTTATAATACATTATTGCAACTTGATGTACGCTTTATTTTTTGTAGTTGTAACCTAAAAAACGGAAATTTATTTAGTTAAAATTTGTGTATGGGAACTTTTCGCTGCTTAGATTCGCATCTTCTTCAGCCTATCTGGAAAATAATAAATCTTTGTTGGAATTCCAGAAGCTTAAAAAAACTACTAAGGAAACTTGTGAACTAGCACGTAGAAAAATAAAAGTAAATGTGTATAAAAATGTTTACCAAATAATTTTAGAAATTCAATAACGCAAAATTTTCATACAAAATAAAAAAAAAACTACATATTAATTCAGTCGAATTTATAACTTCCTTCTTTTTGGAAGTCGTTTACAAAATATATTGATAAACGTTATATAAATACATTCAACCAAGCTTCTGAATAGACTTAACTTAAATTGATTTACAAATATCCGCTTCTAGTCACTTTCCATTCAATTAACACTAATACATCATTTCCGTTTCTATAATACAGGATAGTTTAATTATAGCAAGAAATGTCACAAAAACAATTTGAATCATCTACTAATGAACATGTTTCTCGGTATAATTATGATTTAATTACTTTGTGGATATTCTGTAAACATAAGGAACCAACCTCCTTAATGGTAAACTATTTTTTTTTTGTAGATTTTGAAATTGGAACAGATGTTAATAATGCAGACGTACCAGTTGCAACAAGAGAAAAAGAGATTGTCAACCGAGTTGCAGAGATCGAATTTGCAAAACGAAAGATTGAAGCAAGAAACTGCCCATCTGAGGAACAGACTAGAGGACACCGAATGGGGACTATGCCAAAAGACAGGAGAAATTTCCCTGCTGAAAACACAAATCAAGGAATGTCAGGTAAGGAAAGATAAGTTGAATAAATTACAATATTTTAGTATGTAAGAGCAATGGTATAATTTCAGTTTATCCGTTTTCTCTCAAGTTAGAGGTAGTTACAATCTATTTACATTATTTTTATCAAATCTTTTTGTTATGATCTCAAACTTGCTAGCAAATTTACTTCTTTCAAAATTAGGTTACCAACTGTTTTTCATAATTTTAGAAAACTACAGTTCTGGTTGTCGCATGTCATTCCAGATTAAACGGAATTTGCTAAAAAAAAAGATAAATGTTTTAATTCTTCTCTTATTTTGTCTGTTCATTGGGTTTTCTCTCCTCTAAAATTTTTTCCTGCAACAGATAAGTATTTAGAAATTGTATATGTTGAGCAAAGTGTAGTAAGGCAATTTCGTAAAATTGCCCGGATTACTGGCTGTCCGTACAGAGATTCTTCCTCACAGTTATTCTGAGAGAAAGAGATGTCTATAAAATGATCAACCCGTATTCCTGTATATAAGTAATGTATTGTATATTGTGTAATACTTATCTGTGTTTGGAGACGTTTCAACTCCGAGTCTGGAGTCGTTGTCAATCGTTTAGTGTTGTTTTCGAGATTTTTTCTACAAAATTTTCGCTTTGATCTTGAATTTCTTGTTTGTCAAAATTGTCAGTGTCAAATTTTGACAAACAAGAAATTCAAGATCAAAGCGTAAATTTTGTAGAAAAAACCTCCAAAACAACACTAAACGATTGACAACGACTCCAGACTCGGAGTTGAAACGTCTCCAAACACAGATAAGTATTACACAATATACAATACATTATTTATATACAGGAATACTGGTTGATCATTTTGTAGACATCTCTATCTCTCAGAATAACTGTGAGGAAGAATCTCTGTACGGACAGCCAGTAATCCGGGCAATTTTACGAAATTGCCTTTCTACACTTTGCTCTACATATACAATTTCTAAATACTTATCTGTTGCAGGAAAAAATTTTAGAGGAGAGAAAACCCAATGAACAGATAAAATAATTCAAGACCTCCTCAACAATATTTTCGAAATTACTTAATTCTTCTCTCTCAAAAATACACATTATGTTTTATTTGCTTTCAATCCTACAAAATGTATTACGTCAAAGTTTTCGAACAACGAACTGACCCCATTATTACAAATCAACCCAATCTGCTTTAACGTTATCCCTAGAAATTAAAACAAAAAAATGTTAAGGATGAACTAAACTATGATTTAATGAATATCGACGACGGTGTGCCAATTAATCTCAACTTATTAAAGGCATTAGGCTAACAGATTCTTCTGTTTCATTGTCTTCATTTTCCGTCCTGTCAGCCTCTGTGTTGCCGTACTTACAATACACACTTCAAGAAGTTCATCTCCAGTCAACACTTGATTACAACATGCTGTTTCACACACTCAGAAATAGACTTGTCGTCCACATTGGCACAACCCTCCAAATGCTTTGAAACGAAGCCCGCCTCATCATTGGGAGTCGGTTAATATTCGTCTTGTTACTGATGATTAGAGGTGTAAGAAAAGTAACTACTCGATACTCGAGTACTCGTAACTTGCCTGGATCCGAAGTACCTAATACAAAACTCACCAGCGGTATAGTTATTCGAGTACTCGAATGTTTCTGTAAGTATCGAATCCTTGATGTTGATGAATGGTAATGTAAACACATACTCGACATGGGCTGAGTTAATTTTTAGCCGCAGAACCGGACGAACCGTATGACGGCGAGCAAAATGAATACCTACTATGAATATGCCATCGATCAATATTTTAAGAAAGCTTCTTTGAAGTAATTACAGATTTCTTATTTATAATAAATAGGTCAAAAAAATGTTTTATATTAATAATCAAATTCATAATTATTTATGTGTTATAATATAGAAATGTATAGAAATGATAACAATAAAATGTTGGTTTACAGTTTTATTATAAAATTGCATTGTTACAGCCTTTATAATAGTCTATAAGAGTGTTTGGCGGACAAATGATTTCTCAACCAACGTCACATGGCCGCGCCGCCCATCCCTTAAGAATTCGAACTTAAAGAAGTCCAAAGTACACGATTTAGTGAAAAAGAACAAAGATGTCAGTTGAATTTTGAATTATTTGTGGTTGTGGAATTTGTGGATTTCCTCTCTGCGTTTGTGTTGTGTGTATGTATTTTCGGAAAATCTGTAACTTTATTATTGTAAATATTATATATTCATTATAAAATTCAGTTTGATTTCGAAATAGAATATTTTGCCAGGTGAGTGCCTCGGAATACTTCTAAAGAAAAATAAGTTTTTCTATGTTGAATCTCTGATAGTAACATATAATTTGCATTTCCTTAGCATGACTGAAAATCAGAAACGAAGTGAAATATAAAGAAACTTCAAAACTGATAGACTTTTGTTGGTTGTCCCATCCATTACCGTGTCATCTGCTTCAAAATGCCTTTATACATAGACCAAGATGAATTAAAATCAAATATGGGTAATTTGATAAAGGAATATTTTGTACTTACAACACTCTAAGTGGAACGGTGCGATGTCTATAAACAAAATATGCATTAAATTCTCTCCCAAAAATAGTTTTGCACAATGAACATATTATTAAAAATATATTTTTTAGAAATTTGACCATTCACCCACTAGCCATTTTAGGTTTATAGTGCGACCGGATTCAGTTTGACACCAACATCAGTTTGTGTCTTCACTTGATGAAAATTCATTTTCAAAATTAATTAAAAACACTAAACACTTGGTTAAACTTTCACTATTTATTTATTTTTACATGAGATATGTTTCGCCAAGTCTGGTTTCTTCAGAAATTGTAAAAACAATATTATATTTTCTGTGTATTGGCCACCCACTCTGCTTTGACATCATCAAGAAATTGCGGTTGTAAGGGCGCATTGAAGCAACGACTCTGGAAGTTGTCCAAATCTATATCATTTAGAAGACCATTTGTATGGATGTCGCATATTTTGAATATTCTTATCAGCGCTTTCTTGCAAGCTTCTGTCAAATCTGCATGTTCAACAGAATAAATAGGAGATGTTGGATATAAGACTGCTTTCTGTGCACAGTAGAACATTTCTGAGATGTTCTTTAGGGTTTTTGCTGAACACTCTATGCATGTTTCGATTTCTGAGTATTCCTCCATTAGTTCAAATATACAATCTATTGTAGAATAATCCACAAGATCAATTTTGTTACCCACAAGCACAACTGGATGATAGACAAATCATCCAGATGTACCCTATCTGGATGATTTGTCTATCATTTTCTAAATCACCCTATACAACTATAATTGAACTCTACACGATGTTGCAACCGCCCTGTATAAGCATGAAGCCTTCCACCATATTGACTGTTTCTATGTTTCTATTGTTTTAATCACCCTGTATACCTATAGTTTTACTTCGCCCCATATGTCAAGCAAAACTACTTATGTTCCATACTATATTACATTTTTTAACCACCCTGTATAACTATAACTCCACTCCACCTTATATTTCAATCATCCTGTATATGCAACTGCTTCTAACATTTTGTTAACCCTCCGCCCCATAACTCGAATATCCTTACTGCATATGCTTATTTAACCAATTTTTAAGTTTTTTGATCCACTCTGTATAACTATGGTTTTACTTCACTCTTATTTCAACCACCTTGAATACGCAACTACTCGTGTGCCATCACCATTTTTTGAACCACCCTGTTTAAGTTTAATTCTATTCCACCTTATATTTCAATTATCCTATATACGGAACTGCTTATGTACCACCCAATATCACATTAATTTGTAAGATTTTTTGAACACACCTATCTAACTGTAATTTTACTTCACCATATATTTCAACTGCTCACTTTGCTTGCTGCTTGAATTTCGATGCATACACACACACCCACACACACACCTACCTCCGTAAACAATTTTACTTTTCGATTCGAACTGTTACAAACACCCTGTGTGGCATATCTTGACATTTAAGCTAGATATTTCTGATGAAAATTTGACATTGACATTGATATTTACCGTTTTTTGTACATATTTTTACGGTTTTCAGAAAAACGGTATGTTTTAAGTTATAGAAAATTATACGAAATCAAGCTGGAACATCTCTCTGTAGAATACAATTTAAAATATTCAAAATTGATTGAGTCGTTTTAGAAAAAACAGTGTAGATTCATTGAAAATCACTGAAGTATAATTCCTTAATTATTGCTCTTTCTGATTTTCTGGCAAACCGTAAATCTCACGTTATAGAAAATTATATGGTACCTTTCTATATATACTATTCTTTAATATAATGCCGTTTAAATCATGAAAATTGCCCAAGCCGTTTTTGAATAATCACTGAGCATACATACAAAAAAAATGTGCCAACCTCCTTTTTGGAAGTGGGTTAAAAATGGATTCGCTTGACTGAATTGTCATCGTTGCCTGAAATGTCGGCGTTGCCAAACTGATTTAACAAAGTAGCAAAACTTGTATACTACATCCCCAAAATTGTTTTTTTTATCTCTCAAATACTCCAAAGAATATTTTTTTGTATAATCGAATATAGTAAAATGTTTTCTTATAATTTGATTCAATCTCAGTTGTTTTAATAAACACTATTTTGTTGTTTCAGAATGAACAGACGCACAAATACCAAGAACTTCTACAATTACGCACTGAACATAGAGAACTGAAAGACGTACTTAATAAAAAAGACAACGAAATTGCCGCTCTTACAGCTACTTGTTCCTCAAAAGATGAAGAAATTGCACAACTCAAAGAGGAAATAAAAAAACTGACATCAGCCCCACTACATTATGACTCTATGGATTCTCTAGATAAAAACTACGGGGAAACTGAGCGACTAAAAGCGGAAATCAGAGAACTACGAGAAGAACTATCCGATATGAGCCTAAACGATTACAGTGGCATAGAACCTGGCCGCGTTAAAAGATGCAACACGAACTTGGCCAACACCAACGAAGAAGACGACATCAAAAAGTCCACGGAGGAGTACGTTCAAGAAGAAATCGAAGAACTCAAAAAAGAGCTGGACATTCGAACGAAGCAATTCGAAAACGAAAGAAGAATTTGGGCACAAGAAAAGGAAAAAGTTCTCAGATACCAGAAACAACTGCAGATGAACTACGTTCACATGTACAGAAGAAGCAGAGCCTTAGAGGCGGAGATCGAAAATTTAACCGTGGAACTTGAACTGGATAAAACCGGTGTCAAATCTAAACTAGGTTTGTCCCAAACGATAGAATTGTGATCACAATCGACGATACGATTTCTGTGTCGGAGTATTTTTTCTCATGTAGAAGCGATTCTACATTCGCGAGTTAAAAGTACTCGGCAAACGATTTGATCGCTTTTAAAACTGAATTCTTGTATCATTATATCACTTGAATGATTTATCTTTTATATAATTTTTACCAGTTATTCTTATCTTAAGTAAGATCTAATGTTTTCAGTAATTATCCTTGCTTGTTCAATGAGCAGTTATTTTGTAAAGTTGCAATTTAAATTTTAGCCGTAAGGTTTTATGTGATTTTTATTTATTTAATCTGTATATAAGCGTATTGCGCCACAATTCCAGTTCTGTATTACGATACTCTTTTACCACATGTTTTTGAACTTAATACTAGGGTTTGTTACTTTTGTATATAAAAGCATATTTAATTAGACTTGTGTTTTATTTGCTCATTGATGATGTAGTAAAACCTTCCAATAATCTCGGGCAATAAAAATTTGGTATGCAAAAGAGGTGACCAGTTGAAAGTACATACTAGGAAACTAACTACATATTAGCTGTTACCATTATATTTTTAGTCCGGTCAAATTAGCTTCAAAAATAGGGGTAAGGTTACATTAATTCGCACCTAGCTAAAAATTGGCATGAATGTTGGGAACCCTATTACACACAATTTGTCAATTATCCACATCAATACAATGTGTGGAAAAAAAATTATTCAAGGTCAAATGTTGCAAAAATCGGTTTTTTGAGTTTTTCAGCTAAACGGTAAGTTTTATTATAAAAATAGGTGAGACAAATATTATTCATCATGCAATTATCTATAAAAATTGTCATTACACTTTTTTCCCTAAGAATCACCATTTCGGAGATATAGCGATGCAAAAAGTTGAAAAAGTTGTGTTACTCATAATATGCACACGTTTCCGCGCCATCCATGAGGTAGTGTACATGGCGCGTTTTTTTTACGTGGTTTCCCCGGTAGGCCTATTCCACGATCTATTGTGGTTCTGTTGAGTTGAAAAGCTATTGTATTAAATTGAAAATGGTACTATTGTAATGACAAGAGCGGTGTAAGTAATGAGTAATTTGAGAAAATTATTCGTCTGATTGATACTCTTCTAATGGAACTTAATCCATAATGTCTTGTTCTTCTTCTCCTTCTTCTTCTTCTTCCTGCTGGGTACAAATAAATTGTTCAAAAAGCGATGCATCAGATGTCTCCTCGCATATATCGTAAGAATCCTCTTCTGCTGGCGATTGAACATTGGAGCACGATTGGCCTCGACAACTGATACATGCTAATGAACAAAACAACCCAACTTTTTTACAGCCGCATTTAGCATTACACCCCGTTTTGCAATTGCAAAAAATTGAATTGAGGAGTATTTCCGGTGCAGGAGGCAGTAAAGTCTTAACTGGTTCCAATATATTGTCAATTAACTTCCAACCCCAGTCTTCTGGGTTTAGTTTATTACCGAGCCATACTTGAACTTGATAATATACCCGAAATAGATGTTGCTGAGCAGAAGCAGAGGTTGGAGGAAGACAAGCTAATTGTACTTGTTTTTTTTATGCGTATTTTTTGCAACAGATAAGTACCGAAACTTATCTAAGCACGTAATTTCTTTTGGAGCTCCGTAAACCGAAAGAAGAAAGCGAATTCCGTTGGTGATTACAGTTTGTGGAGTAGAGGTACTTTTTTCGAAAACGTCAGCACAATCAACTAAATCTTGTCTCTCAAACAATTTCAAAACTGTTCTTTTACCTCTCCTGAAAAATGCTGATGTCGTGTCGCAACCAGTTACTGCATGTAGAAATAAGATGTGGTTTTGGCATTTTGAAAAAGCAGATAAACTCTTGGATGAATATATTTTTGATTGTTGTTGAGCCTTCCCAGGTTTTAAAAAATAAATAATTTTTTCGGTTGGCATTCGAGCAGTAAGTAATACCAACAAATCAACATCTTCACCAACAACAATAGCTGGATTTGTCGAGTTAAATTGTTCTATTGCTGTTTCAACTATCAGGACATCAGCATCATTATCAGCTTGCTTTACAGAGATATTTTCAGACGTAAATTTTTCTTTCAACATTGAAATGAACCGAGACTTGTTGTGTGTGTTTGCAAGAAATTTCTGTTGGCTTGTGGTAACTGTCATAAAGACGAAAAAATTTGTATAAGACAAACGTCTTATACCTGACCCAAAAAGGAGCAGGTATACGAGCGTCGCCACGCGGACAATTGAATAGCAGACAGATGTTGCTCAAGGCCGTACGGTCATATAAAATCAGGGACTGGGTTTTTTTTCGAGTTTATATTCTTACAATTGTATAATATGTATGTATACGCCACGAAAACTAATATTTTTATTTATATTATCGTTCTGTAACGTATATAACGGTAATTGACATACATATTATAAAGAATACAACTTTTTCAACATTTTGAATCGCTATATCTCCGAAATGGTTATTCTTAGGAAAAAAAGTGTATGAACAATTTTTATAGATAATTGCATGATGAATAATTTTTGGTTCACCTATTTTTATAATAAAACTTACCGTTTAGCTGGAAAACTCAAAAAACCGATTTTTGCAACATTTAACCTTGAATAAATTTTTTTCCACACATTGTATTGATGTGGATAATTGACAAATTGTGTGTAATAGGGTTCCCAACATTCATGCCATTTTTAGCTAGGTGCGAATTAATGTAACCTTGAATGTCTATTTTGACCGGAGTATTAGTCTAAGAGATAGAGCCGGTTTTTGCTCATCCTCGAGAAAATGGACAGAATGTATCGTATTAAGTTCAATTCCTGAACTACATCACGTTTCTAGGCAGGCGCCAGTGGAAGTGATAACCGAGGATAGTTACAGGAGATAAAAGTGGTAATTTTTTTTGTCATGCTCATCATGGAGTAAACTTTCCAAAATTGGCTTCATACAAGATTGTGATCCATTTAAGCAAATTCCCGAGAGGCGTCGGCCTAAAGCGTTACCATCAAGCTGGCGGACAGGGGTAAACTTCTCAAAAATAGGGATGAACTTCGTCATTAAGTAAAAAGAACGCCATTTGCACCATTTTTTTGCTTATACAAAAAAAATCATAATCCAAAAGGACGTACAGCTAAATGACATAAATATATTTTTCATGACGTCATTAATGTGGACTGTATGACGTCATACACATTTTTTTAAATACGAAGTTACATTTTTCATTACTGATTTGGAAAGAGCGGAAAATTTCAGGTCACAAGCCAACACAACAAACTGCACATATATAAACGGCACCATATTAAATGTATTAAACTGACACCCAGCTTTTAGCTTGGTACTATAATGTACTATCTACCTAAAAGTTTTCGTCAATGTACCAGTACGGAAGGGATCAAACATCTCATGCTTTAGAACAAAAAAAAACAATACAATTTTCTCTTCTAGAAACGAGTGGGTTACACTTATAAAACAACAGATGTATATATTTTTTTATTACTCAATATAACCTGGCTATACACAAACAATTGGAACAGTTACAGTGTTTTATACCCTAACACCAAATATATAACTACTTGACATATAACATACAACAATATTTTCCTCTTCTGGAGTAAATAGAAGTTATTAATTTATCATATGATATGATAATAACATTGTGCGATAAAACATTGCAATTGCCCTTATAGCTTACCTCTTATTGAAAATATATTCTAAATTTATTTTCATGAAATCATAACAATTATGGAGAAACTTCTAAGGATAGACATGTATTTGAATTAGAAACAATTAATTCAACCACTTTATCAAAAATAGCAATATATTGTCTTTGAGTTGTTCAAGAATTGTTCTCATAATGTTTTTTAAACGCTCGTTACTTCAAAACCTGGACCTTTGAACTGGGCCATGTCTTTGACTCTTACCCTTGTCTTTGTCAACATTATTACTCTTTCTAAACGGTAATTTACTCGAAAAATCGGATTGTCTTCGCACGTCAATGACCTTCACTTGCTTTCTGTATTTGTACCACCAATACTCAAAAGCCAAAGTGATGCAGGCCAGTCCTATACCAACAAAGATCACAATAAAAACTCCTCCAATATTTTGAATACTAATGCCGTCTGATTGATCATCAACTTTCTCGCAGTCCATTTTCTCTGGATTTTTGTTCCACCATTTTTCTTTGAGACGTTCTAAATCACGACGATTGAGCAACTGGAGAATACTAAAACAATTAAAGTATAATTAAAATTCTAAAATTTAATATGTAGCGTTTGATGGGATATTAATAATTAATTTTTACTTTATTGAATAACACATTTCAAATTAATTAATTAATCTTATACAGTGTATCACATCTTACGTATCACATTTCTAGTCTATGGTCAAATAATTGGAATTCATCTGCCTTTTTCACCTGTGAATTTTCTGTTTAAATATTTTTACGTTTACGGTACCTACTATCATATCGGAATATGATGTGGTTTTAAATATACCGTATAACAGATTATTACATTTCCTTATTGAATCCTTTATTGAAATAACTCCTGTAACAGATAAGAATTTGAAAATCCATTCTAGAGAAATATTGAATTTTAGGGTGATGTACCGTGATAACTTTTTATCTAAAGATTGCAAGTAATAGCAAGTTGTAGTACCACGCTGGTCCTTGGGAAATCTTCATGTCAATATTTTACTTAAATATAGTGAACAATTAAATAAATATTATTGTGCATTAGCCTATCAAGAGTATCGAACCGTCTGAATAATAGTCTAAAGACATTTCAAAAACGTATAGGGAACAAAAAAATATGATAAGGTGACCGGCACAGGACAATTTGGAATGACATCACTACAACCAAGAATTAGCCTCCAAACTTTAGCAGAAACTTACAGCAACCAACAGAAAACCCATTTCATCTGTTTCATTGATTTGGAAAAGTGCAACACAAATAACTGATGAAAATATTGAATAAAAAAAGTCTTAAACATTATTGCGTGCTATCAACAATGATTATTACGATAGATGGTTACAGAATAAACAATGTGCGTTATGAGGACTGCACCGTTGTACCGGCTGATTCTGAGCCTTCAATAAACGCGAAACAACATCGAACTCCTTACAATATCTTAGTTTTTCCAACAATTCGAGCACGTAGAATTCAATTACCTTGGCGGTTAGATTAACAACAGATCGACTAGAAATAGTAATAAAGTCTAGACAATAATTGATACAGCTCGTTCGGGTATGTTCATCAATAGCATTAACATAGGTCTTAGATACCGCCTTATGTTTTGCTATATGGTGGACACCACTGTCCACTGCTTTACAGAACTCACTAGAAGTCTTCTAACTCTGATTATAGACAGCAAAATGTTGCGGAATTGATTTTATAAGACAAAAGTGAAGGAATTTACAAGCAGTTACTTAATATCCGTATTCAATCCTGCAGGGGATGAAAATAGATCTAACTGTACACTCGAAGAATTGTAGTTGTCATTATTAGTGATGGGCGATATTTCTCTACCGGTGACTTTGACCAGTAATTGAGATGGTCGCTGATCTTACTGGCGCCTTATTCTCCACAAAGCAGTGCATTGAATTGCTGCCTGAACGCCGCACAGACCCTCGTAATCCTGGTATAGACGTATCGTCCTGGGATCGTGATTGTTCTACAGGCGACCACAGCCGGCGACCTCATTCTATGTCCGCCGCACGGTACCTCGTCAAGCACCATCTCAAGAGGCTACGAGTCTTATCATTTTTTTCACATGTCGTCGTTGTGTGACGTGTGTGACTAGTTTTGCATTAAATTTGTTATTTTGGTTTGACTTTTTGTTGTAAGTCAAATTAGATATATCAAACACTATTTTGCATTTTTACTTCATTAATTGTTGTTAGTCGGTTCAAAAATAAAACTGGAAAACATATCGCCTACTAAACGTCAAATAACAAGTGATATTTGGAAGTTTTTTACGACTGATGTTGATCCAAATGGAGTATTTTTTATAAAAAAAATCTTATAAAATAACAAATTCTAACAAGAAGAAGCACATGAAAACTAATCATCCTACCGTTTCTATAATTATTAATTATTAGAGTACTAGTAACAAGATGAACCACGGTTCAATGTCAAAATCTGATATTAAAAAATCGTTCAGTGGCAACGCTCATACGACATACCCTCATCCTATTTGATTTGGATTAACTTAAATATCACACCAACACAGACATTGAAACAGTGACCTCAGTCACTGTTTAAAGAAACGGTGACTTGTAAGTCACTGTTATCGGTATACCGGTGACCTAAAAATCACTGATAAGCTCATCTCTAGTCATAATGATATAAACCCCGATTTCTGTTATTTAATTCGCAATAATCCAAAATGTCTGATCGTTGGAAAGGTGGTTAAGTTAAAACGCATCGCTACAGGTGCACCACTATACCAAGCAGCTGTTATGGAATATGTGATTGCAGTGGTTTTGTATTATGCTTCCCAAGATAACAAGAAAGACCGTATTATTCCGAGACATTTATAACTTGCAATCAGAAACAACAAAGAATTGGTTACGTTATTCTGTTATGTTACTAAAGAAAATTGAAAAAGAAACCTTAAATTCATAAATTAACCAAAATTTGTAATATCTAGTTTCCAACGAATGAAATTTGCCTTTACAGAAAGACAAATTCCAAAGTTTATTCAGTATTTGTGACTTTTCTTTAATAAATGAAGTTAAATTTTGATCTAGTTTAAAAAATTAAACTTACTTTTAAAACCAGTTTAATACCACCACCCCTGCTTTTAATTTATTAATATTTAGTCGATTATTAAAATGTGGTTCTAGAAATTACTATATAGATAGGACACTGCATTAGCATGTGCTGATTGGGGTATATTAGTAACACGTTTAAGACCAATGGTAGACAAAATTTGATTGAATTAATTTGCATCAGAAGGGTAAGTAATAAGAAAAGACTAGTAATAGTAGTAGTCATTGGTTATAAGTTATCATCATTAATGCTAGCAATATTAACAACGAGTAATTGAGAAATTATGTTAAAAAGTTTTAGCTAAGGGAAACTTACGCCGTATTGAATTGATCCTTCAAAGGGGATCCCTGTTGAATAGCTATCGCATACGGTTTTCTGGAGAATTCTTCTCCAACGGAAGTCAGATCACAATTTGTTAATTCCAAGTATTTAATATCGGTCGCATCGCCTAAGTAGGCAAAACCTTCACTGGAAGATTTAGAAGCTCTCACTCTGTCTACGGCTTCTTCTAACGTATTCGGCAGACCTGCCTCCTTCATGGCCTGCCACATTTTCGTGTACTTGTCACTGACTGGGTAATCCCACACCGCTAGTTTCGCTCGTTCTACTTCAGAAAGGCTATCGTTGAGACTCATATCTTTCCATATTCTTGAAAGAAAAGGTGGATAATTAATTTATTTTAAAATTAAATGTACGATTAAAAATATTCTCAAGATTTGGGTTAATGTATACATTAACCCAAATCTTGAGAATATTCGTCACAGAGTTAAATGCAACTGAATTTTTATATACAGGGGTTTTATTTTTTCTAGGTTCTTTGGGAATAACACCACATAAACTTGAAAGTCTGTATATTTCAAAAAGTCCAAATATTTCAAGGCCTAACTCAGAAGACGCGAGATGTAAGACCGACATCTAGGATTTTCGAGAGAATTAGCAAAGGAATGACACCTCGAAGAGAGTATTCAATATCTCTGACAGGTGAAGTAACCTGAAAATTTTATCGTGGCATTCTGTCCTAGGAATTAAAGGAGAACAGCAATTACACGGAACGGCTCCAGATTCGGAGCCTCTGTGTGCTAATTCTCTCGAAAATCCTAGATGTCGGTCTTACATCTGGCGTCTTCAAATATAAAGAAGTGTTCGAGAGGACATTCAATTGTGGGAATCGCAACTGATGAAAGTTCCCTGACCAGAAACAATGTAGGTTATATATAATATATATTGTCTTGCGTACAAAGGAATGACACCTCGAAGAGAGTATTCAATATCTCTGACAGTTGAAGTAACCTGAAAATTTTATAGTGACATTCTGACCTAGGAGTTAAAGGAGAACAGCAATTACACGGAACGGCTCCAGATTCGGAACCTCTGTGTGCTAATTCTCTCGAAAATCCTAGATTCGGTCTTACATCTCGCGTCTTCAAATTTAACGAAATGTATAAATACATAAAGAAGTGTTCGAGAGGACATTCAATTGTGGGAAGCGCAAGTGATGAAGGTTCCCTGACCAGAAACAATATCTATTATATATAATATATATTGTTTTGTGTACACAGGAATGACACCTCGAAGAGAGTATTCAATATCTATGACAGGTGACATAACCTGAAAATTTTATCGTGACATTCTGACCTAGGAGTTAATGGAGAACAGCAATTATACGGAACGGCTCCAGATTCGTAACCTCTGTGTGCTAATTCTCTCGAAAGTCCTAGAAACAATATATATATAATATATAATATATAATATATAATATATAATACGCGTATGAGCCCGAATATATAACATATAATGTATGGGTGTTTCAATATAGCCGAACCCAACATATAATATATCACGCACGAAGCATATCCAAGCATAATATGGCCTGTTTTTCATATATAATATACGTGTTAACCGTATATAATATATAATAACATAATATATAGTGGTATATATACCATATATAATATATAGTTGTCTTGCGTACAAAGGAATGACACCTCGAAGAGAGTAGTTCAAACTCTTCAGACCCCGTTTTCAATGCGATATTAACACAAATGCTCATAAGAACTGCATTTGACCACTCAAAAATCGATTTATGAGTATCCGCCGTAAGTCCTGACAAATTTTGTAAATCACAATTGGACATTAATGTTTGACAATCAAACTGATGCAACTAAGAGAATTTACTGCAAATTTGAGAATACAGGGTAGCACTAGAAATTCTAAAAATCATGTGAAATAACAAAGCTTCTTTCAAAATGAAAGAGTTATCGTTAGAAGTGAGTTCGAAAAAATAATTTTTACAAGCAAGAGTTTAAAATAATTCGCGTTGGTTTTAACGCATAATCAACCATTTTTATATCAAAACCAAATTAAAACCATAGAAAAGTCCAGCCATACTTAAATTAATTTCAAATGACGCACGAGCTTTTAAGAACTGCTATTTCTAAATCACAGACAGATACTTCAATTTTATTTATATGTATAAGATACTTTTGAAAATAGCAAAATTGTTATACATACTCATAAAAACGCGTTTCGATGTGGGCCATTCTTTCGAAGTAGGTCTGATCGCTTGAACCGTTTAGTGGAGCGTATTGTATCTTGTACTGTTTGGAAAGGTCATCCAAAGATTCAATAGGCGTATCCAATCTCGAAACTGTTAAGAAAGCTGCCAAGTTAGCAGTGTACGAAGCTATTATGATAAAGCCGAACAGCCACCAAGTTGCAGCAACCAGTCGACCAGAAAGACACTTTGGAGCTTCTCCACCTCCTTGGGGAGTCAACGAAGTCATGCAAAACCAAAGGCATTCTTTTAGGTTAAATACGCGTTTCTCGTCGTCATCTTTGTACTTTTCTCGGTTATTTTGGTAGCTGTACGGAGACCAGTGATCAAAAACCCACATTAAAAAACTGAAAAAGGAGGATAATATTTATTTGTTAGCTAGTAATAGCTAGTGCGTACCTGGTGAAGAAATAAGCTGCTAAAATGCAGAGCCAAACTTCGTTTTCTAACACAGTTAAAAATTTGAACAAACTTGTCGGAGTTTCTGGTAGCTTCATCAAAATAGTGATACCAACGAGATCGTAAAATGGAACTGTGAAATCAATAACATTTTCGCGCTCAGCCATTACAGACATAGAACCGAGGACCAACGTCAGCTCTTTTCTCCATTAATTCTCTAACCACGCCGTTCCATTTGCCGTTTTCATCCATTATTCCGAAACTATCGACGGCTACGATTTCGTAGTCGAAATTCAAGATTTCTGCAATTTTATCGATTAAATCGATGCAATAGCCTCTAAAACCTTTGGGTGCCTTCTCATCTCTGAACATAAATGGTTTTTGCTGCAAGTATTAAGTAGTTATATTTTAAAAACATAATTTATAACAAAAATTCAATTAATTAAAAAATGGTTATTGTTTCATAATAACTGTTGTTACGTGTGGTATGGAAGTGAATTTCATGTAAAGATTGGTGATTTTTGAGAATTAGTCACAATACTGAATTGATTTCCACAATTTACGTTTTTTAAAACTGTCCGACGCGTTTCGACTAATGCCTTTGTCAAGGAACTAGACTAACTGGGTATTTCTTGACTAAGTTGTATTTATATTCGACTAGTAGGTGTCAATACCAGGTACTTAATTTTGAAAAAGATTATTTAAATTTAATTTTGAAGAGGTGTATGTAAATCAGAGTTTATTATAGGTAAAAGGATACCTCTTTAGATTAACTAAATAGGTTTATTAGAGGGGAATTATTTATTTCTTTCTGGTCGTTTAACAAATTACCCGTATTCTTAAATTTGTTAATCTCCAATGATTCTAAAAGGTTTATTTTATTGCCTTTATTTTCTGAATGTAATAATTTAAAATTTTCCTGGGAAAGATGATACTAAAGTTTTACTAAAGTTCGGCATAATTGGAATCTGTTCTTTGAGTAATAAAAGAACTACCTACATGATAATTTATAGACTCCCAATTTATTTCTTGGATCGATTTTCGATTTGTTATTTTTGATTAATCTTCCAAGACTATTATTTGTTTTGAATGCAACGTTAATATTCCTTTTTCTTAAAAAGGATGCTATTTTTAAACTTGGTTTGCCAAAATAGCTCATACTATTATGTGAATAATTATTGGTATTGCTGTCTGGGTATATTTCACTTAATGCCTTTTTAAGTTTTTGATTTCTAACAATATTTTCTATTAATTCAGTTTCAAACCCGTTATTTATTGTCTTATCTGTTTGAATTATATTTAATTCTTTCTGAAAATTATCTAGTGATTGTTTTATGGAAAGTAATCTATGAACCATTATTGTAAGCGGAAAGTCTTTTGTTGATATACAGAAATCCAGATGTATCGGTCTGAGATGACTTGTGAAATATTGAAAAGCGTTAGCCATTTACCTTGTTCGTTAGTCTGCAAAGATTTTATCTTTTTGTTCACACTCTACGTAAATTTGATATGTGGATGGATATTGTTTATAAAATTGAACGTTTCTAGTTGTCTATTTGTCCCTTCGAAACAAGCTAAAATATCGTCTACATATAGTAGGGAACTCATAAGGTTCCCCATAATCAAAACTTCGTGATTTATGTAAAAAACATCATTGAATTGAAAATAATTTTGTTTAACCCTTAAATGCATTTTGTTGCTTTTCGGCAACATACTTCTCACTATACTCTATACTATTCCAACTCACACTACAGCAATTAGCTTTATTGAAAGTATCATTTGTTACTTACCGCTTTAACAGGCTACACGCATTTGTTCATATTCCCAGTCTCTAGACAGTCAATGATTACATTGACTATTGATTATATTTTCTGAGAAAACTGTTTCGTAAATTTGATATTTGGATGGATATGCCGATTTATTCGTGGTAAATTCTGTACCTTTAAGAATTGTGTTCACGTTATTATTTTTCTTTCACTCTGGATAGGAAAAAGCTGCTAACTGAAACTGTCCTGGAACAGTATTGGATAAATTTTGCTGTCTAAGTGACCGAAGTGGATTTTAGTAATTCAGATAGCGACGAAGAAATGTTTGCTCAAGCTGAGGAAATAGAAAAGGCGTTAGAAGAATGCAGGAGGAACTGGTGTCAAGAAGAGTCAGAGGACAAAAAAGCACTTGCCTATCTTTTCTTTCTTTATCCAAACGAGGAAAGGCAAGGGTCAAACAGGATATATAAATAAGATTTTTAGCTACATTTCCATGAAGATATAAAAGTCTCGGAGGAAATTTTTTTGGTGCAATTCTTCAAATAATTTTGTTTTCGATATGTAGCCATGACATAAAGCAGCATAATAATATATACATCATTGGTAAATTGCCTAATACTAGATCAATGTGGGATGAACTGAAGCATACCGCCAAAGGAAGGCTTTCCCAATTATTGAGGATAAGAAAATGAGATGCAAATTGGCTCATCAATTTACCGATGCCAATTCAAAAGTGTGGTGTAGAATTATGTCTCAACAAACATAATAATTGTTTCAAACAATTTCACATGTTGTAATACCATATTATAAACTCAATGTGAAGTTGTCAAAAACATCAAAATGAAATTAAATCAGTTTGGAAAATCCTCAAGTTTTTAATTTTTATTTTTTTCAACAAAAAATTTGCATTAAGGATTAAGGCAGGTTTCTATTGCTGTTAATATATCTGTTTTTATTATTGGGTTAATGTTGTTTTTATCTAATATGTCGGAAATTATACTGATAGTGTCTGATGGAGTTATGTATACTAGTGAATAAATTCTGAACGCCAAAAGAAGTTAATTTGGCATTGGATGGTAGACTAGCATTTTTAATTTTCTCTAAATATATTACATTCCGAAAATAAAGGCAATAAATTAAACCTTTTACAATCATTGGAGATTAATAAACTTAAGAATGCCGATATTTTGTTAAACGACCAGACAGAAATAGATAATTCGCCATAATAAACCTATTTAGTTCATCTAAAAAGGTATCATTTCACCTATAATAAACTCTGATTTACATAGACCTTTTCAAAATTAAATTTAAATAATCTATTTCAAAATACCTGTTAATAATACCACTCGTCGAATATAAATACAACTTCTTCAAGAAATACCCAGTTAGTCTAGTTCCTTGATAAAGATATTAGTCGAAACGCGTAGGACAGTTTTAAAAAAGTTAAATTGTGGAAATTGAGATTGTAGTGTTATCAGTTAATTATTAATTAGTTACTAAACAGATGATCATTATGACTGAGTTCAAGACATAAGCACTGGAGTAGTACGAGGACAGTAAAAATTCAGGTCGTCCAAAAGAGGTTGTCACGGCAAAAGTGATCGATACAATCCATGGAATAACATTGGACGATAGGAGACTCAATGAATGAAGTGCATAGGGTGTCTGAGGCTACTGGAGTCTAAACTCAGCGTGTACACTACATTTTCTTGAATATTAGACATGAGCAAACTATCACACTCCACCAGAGACACAACCGTGTGATTGCTTCTTAGGCAATGTTCAGTCAAAAGATCAACCCTTAACTGTTTTTGTTAATTAGAAAAAAGCATTTACTTGAACAAATAGTAAGGATAGGCGGCGCTGTCTTGTCTACCCAGATGGGCCGCCACTGCTATTGAAAGTAAAAACGGGAAAAAATGGTGTTGTGATTCTTCCATGATTAGTTTGTACTTACTTCGACGGTTACAATCCTGTAAACCAAATCAGCTGTAAAATTCGTCATAACTTGAGGATCAACTAAAGTTAAATTGTTATCAAAACCGGCCGACCATATTCCTAAATTTATTGACTTATCAGAAGCACCTCCTCTGACACCAACGGAAGAGATCTGCATTTGGAAGTCCATATAACTTAATCCATTTGAGATCACATTTATAGGTCCATAAGTTGGAGATTCAAAGCTCTCCTATAAACAGAGTCTATAATAAAATTGAATTCGGTGAGGATTTTGAAACTCACAAGGCTGAAAGCTCTTTTGAGCATCAAGCCGTATCTTTTTAGAGTATTATCTCCGTTGTAATCATCGCAGGATATGTAGTGAGTTACATTGCTCTTCTTCCAGTCTCCATTTGCTATCATATTTCTATAATATTCAGAGTGGTGTAAATGATAACTTTGATTTAAAATGTTTAATTCTTAAGTTCATCTCTGAGGCATTCGTGATTTTATAATTACTTTGTTCTCTCAAAACCAAAACACTAATATTTGACAAATGACATTTATAAACTTTTATAGATTTGGTTCAGTAAGGAAACCTCCTAATTTGAACAGGGTATGTGGTACCAGCAGCCTTAGTAGCAAGGATTTCACACTTAGTTCAGTTCTACGTCATTTACCATGAACAACCCTAGATGTAGCAGCAAAACTGGCGGTTATATACTTTCCACATCTCCTAACTATTTTACAACGAACACAATCTAAAATAAGGTCAACAGTCCTTCTCAGGGCCGGTTGACCAGAAAACGTAAATCTTACGACTGAATATGTCATGTTAACAAAATTTGCCAACAATGAGAATACTAACTTTTCGAGATTTTTCAATCCATTGAACGCAAGACAATATATTGTTTCTAGTTCGGGAACCTTCATCAGTTGCGCTCCCCTCAACTGATTGAATTTTCGAATAATTATTTATGTGTACAGTACATATAACTGAATTTAATATTTTATCGCGAAATGAATTCCGACATCCAGGAGTTTCAGGAAAATCTAGCTCACAGAGACTCCAAATTGGGAGTGGTACTGTGTGGAACGCCGTTTCCCTGTGATTCCTAGGATAGAAACCAAACGAAAAAATTCGTAGGTTTACTAAATCCTAACAAGAAAATTACGATAGTAACTTTCGAGATTTTTCAATCCATTGAACACAAGACATTATATTTTTCTAGTCGGGAACCAATCATGATTGAATTTTCGAATAATTATGTTAGCTAGATTTACCTGAAACTACTGGATGTCTGAATTCATTTCGCGATAAAAAAATGAGAATATTAACTTGGTTGCTAGTCAGCAAACCATTGAGCAAACTGGAAGACCAACTAACGAAGAGAACAGGGTTCAAATTACTAGAAGCTATATGCCACAGACTATACGACATAGCGACTTTATAAAACAAGATATAGGCAACGCTATTGTTATCTTAAGATCCGCTAAAAAAATGAAATTCAAAACAGTATAGTTAGCATTAAAGCAATTAAGGTCTTCAACATACAATCACCAAATTTAGGCTGTCCGCTCCAAGTTATACAAACACATCTTCACCGTGACTGTCACCAAACTAAAAAAAAACAAAAATCAGAGACGCGGATGTAGTGGTAAACGGTAGAACATGATAACTTAACACTTGTGTTTGATACAAAGGCTCGACCAACGTTTACATTAGCAGGCTAAAGACAACCCCAATTTATGGTTCACATTTAGCAACAGACAATCTAACTAAGGATATTTTCCTACTTGCCCCATAGCCCGCATCGACCAGTACTTGGAGAACTCAATTCGAAGTAATCACCACTATTACTGGACCCAGATGGAATTTCAAGACTAGATACTCCAACCATTCCAATAAAAAAGATCCAAACCCAGAAAGACCCAAAAATAGTGAAGTATACTGTCAAAACATCCGTGATACGGAAGACCAAGAAGTGACCGATGAATTGGAACCTAACCTTGATGATGCCAGACAGTAAAAAAGATCGGAGACTGTGGAAACATTTAATACATATATGTAGTCCTTACTGAGAAAAATAAAGAAGGCAGCTCCATCAACTAAATACAGGACGGTTACAAACTGCCCTACTTGCCATATTGTGGACACATCTAGAGAATAAAAAGATGCAAAGTGCGCACTACCGAAATAAAATCATTTTGAAGTGAGAGTTTACCAAAATCAAATACTGTTTTTTTTTTCATGTATCAAAAAATATTGAGAGCCTGTAGGATTTAATAAGACGCAGTGTGTTTTTTACAAATCTAGATATGAATATAATGAAAATATTTCTCAAGAACTTAAACTCTGAAACTAGCAGAGTCCCACCACCTCTATCTACAGACCCCTTGTTTGATACTAGCATTTTGAGCCAATATACACTAGAGACTAAAACGCAATAAATGTAACACCACTAATCAAACAATTCACTTAGTTTATTTCGGAAAATCATCCCACGTAGTTTTTACTTTAATATCTATCTACCGTGAAGTCATCATCTACCATAGATATTTGATCAACATATACACATAAGCAAGAAAATTTTAAGCAGTTATTCTATATTTTTGTCATTTGTAGTAAACTAAATTATTTATTAATGCTTAATTATCAGAGACCAAACCTTAGACACCAAACAGAAACGTTTTTTAACTTACTTTACAGATATAAAAGAATGTAAGGCTAGATCAAAATAAAAAGCTGAAGCTATTATGGGTTCTGTATTTAGTTGATAAGTTCTTTGCATAGTCCCCAGTCTATCCATGAACGTGGTGTTAGGTGAAGGTTTTACAAACATGATGGTGGCATTTTTGCAAGCACATTTGAGTTCACCATCATCTTGAGTGATAGCATGCCAGGCAAATTTCCTTAAATTAATTGTACATTTTGTAGCTATAATTTAAAACACATGTGTCCCTTTTTACCTGTTGAAAAATCCAACAGAGTCTGCACCATTTAATACTTTTTTGATACTATTCAAGCTGCCAAGGACAAAGAAATTTACTATATCTAATTTACGAAGCTGGATCAGTTGGTCTGCTAGATTCTGGACCCCTTCCTTAATAGGGGTTATTATATGTCTGCAAGCTACATTTTGAAGAAGTGACTTATATTTATGATCCATGACTAAAAACGAATATCATAATATAATTATTCCAGTCTCTAGGGAGAAAAAAAATATATACAAGTCAAGTCAAGATATCTCATTTTCAAATACTTGAATATTAAAAAAACATCTCAGTTTCTCTACGTTAGTTGTATTACGGAGTTGTCTGTCTTTAAATAGTGTTCATTGTGGCAGCCTCAGCCTACAATCACTTTTAAAATATCTAATTCATCCTCCGCGAAAACATTCTGCTCTAGTAGGTTCAAATTTTTTAAAAAATAATGGTAATATTGGGTAGTACATAAGCAGTTTCATATCTAGGACAGTTAAAATATAAGGTGGAATAGAATTAAAGTTATACACGGTGGTTCAAAAAATGTTATATTGAGTGGCACATAAGTAGTTGCGTTTACAAGGTGGTTGAAATAAGAGTGAAGTAAAACTATAGTTATACAGAGTGGATAACAATTAAAAAAAGACTGGTTAAATAAGCATATGCAGTGAAGATATTCCAGTTAGCGAAGCTATCAAAAAATGTTTGAAGAAGTTGCATAAACAGGATGATTGAAATCTAAGGTAGAGTGGAATTATAGTGGTTAAAAAATGTTATATAATGTGGAAATAGTTAGGTATACTTGGCATATTGGGCGAAGTAAAATTATAGGTATGGAGGCTGATATAAACAATAGAAAAATAGAAACAGTCAACAGGGTTGAGATGATTAATACTTATACAGGGCGGTTGCAACATATTGTAGAGTTGAAATTTTAGTTGTACAGGATGATTCAGAAAATGACAAATAATTTATATTGGGTGACAAAGAAACATAAACAGGGTGGTTGCAATATAGGATGAATTAGAGTTACACTTATAAAAAATGGGCCACATAATAAAACAAATAAATAAGTAAAAAAATATGTGGATAATGTAAAAAAATACAAATTAGAAAGAGAGGGAGAAGAATACGCTAAAATAATCAATAAAATTGTACTTTAAATCAGATAAAAAAAACTCAGAAAATAGTTATTGATTGCACACGGTTTCTATTTTAAGACAGTTGAAGTTGGTCCTTTTACAAATATAAATTATTAAATATTTTCTTTTAAGCTTTATAGTTCTATTTTGCACTTGGGTAATTTTTTGTAGTAAACGAATAAAACTTTTAATTACTACGAATGTCTGTTTCAATTTTGCACACACCAATTTAGATATCTGACAATTAAAAAAATATATTTGTGCCAATTTTGAATGTTTTTTTTTTCATTAATTTTTGCATTAACTTATCAACAACAATTAACGTAGAAAAGCCCGTTAAATATACATCAATTATCTACATTTGTAGACACGAGCTGTAAGACCGACATCTAGGATTTTCGAGAGAATTAGCACACAGAGGTTCCGAATCTGAAGCCGTTCCGTGTATTTTATCTACATCTTGGTATCATAAGTAAAGGTGTTCCAATTTGAGATTAATTTTTAAATTTGCCGCCATTTATATTTTTTGTACTAGAATATCATATGTTATTTGACAGATGACAAGTAGGAATATTAAAAATGGAAAGATATACGATTGAGCAACGCGTGTTTATTATTAAAAATTATTTTAAATTTGGGTGAAACTTGTGCTGAAGTTCGAAGAAAATTTCGTATAGAATATGGAAGAGAAAATTGTCCGTCAAATGTTACCATTGGAAAAATTGTTCAATAATGTGTGTAAAACATGAAAAAAGCAAAATATATCATCGTAGTGGACATTCAGAAGAAAATATTGCAGCTGTTACTGCTAGTGTTGTTGACCAATCAAAAACATCAATTCGTCATCGTGTACAGCAAATAAACATTCCAAAAACCACTTTATTCAGAATTTTGAAAAAAAGATCTTCATTTAGAGGCTTACAAGGTTCAGACAACGCAAGAAATAAAGCCAACAGACTTTGGTTTACGTCTTCAATTCGTTAATTGTTCCATACAATAGAAACTTGAAAATGTGAATTTTTTCAACAAAATCATTTTCAGCAATGAAGCACATTTTGAATTGGGTGGATTTGTTAACAAGCAAAATTGTCGAATCTGGGGTGAAGCAAATCCACGAGAAATAATGGAAAGACCGATGCATCCACAAAAAGTGTGGTGTGGTTATTGGGCTGGTGGAGTGATTGGTCCCTACTTTTTTGAAGATAACAATGGAAATGCTGTTACTGTGAATAGTGATCGATATCGAACGATGATTGTGGGATGAATTGGAGCATATTGATGTGCAGAATATGTGGTTCCAACAGGACGGTGCAACATGTCATTTAGCAACAGAAATAATCAATCTTTTGAAACAGAAATTTAGGAATTGAATAATTGCTCGAAGAGGAAACATTAATTGGCCCCCTAGATCTTGCGATATAATAATTGAACCGCAGTTATGCCAGAAAGTTATCGAATATTTTGGCAAACGATTAGAAGCTTGTTGTACAGTAGCAGGTGGTCACTTACGAGATATTGTTTTCCATTACTAAACCGAAACAATTGTACTATCATTTGAAATAAAAGATTTGATCATTCTCAAATATATTGTGTATTTTAGTAGAAATTTAAAAATTAACCTCAAATTGGAACACTTTTTATTTACTTAAAATCTTTGCTAGACTCCATTTTATGTTACACTAACGCTATACCTCCCTACTTATTGAATAATTTGTACTTACCAAATGTGTTATCAAACAATATGGCGGCGTTTGAAATATTTTGATTAAGAACTATAGTCCGTATGATCTCTGGAATTATATCTGCGGGAGGACAAATCTGAATCAAATACTGTTTTTCGACATCATCAATATTCCTCCATTGTCTGAGGTCCCCTTCTTGTCCAAAAGATGCACTAATTGTAGGTAGAGCAAGTGCTGCAGTGAACGATTTAACAGTTTCGGACCCAAGTCCGGTCATGGTGGTGTCCAAAACCAAATGTGGATACGCTTGAGTCTCTAGCATTTGATTGTAAGTCGAACAGACTAAAATGATCAAAATTAGAAAAAGAACGGACTAATGTTTTTAGGGCTGAGGGCTCACGAGCTTCTAGGAAAACGCTTGACTCTGTTCTGTTGCCAACAACTTTTCTAAGGTCGACGCTGATCCCTAATCTGCTGTTCTTCTTCAAATAAGTCATTGCTACATCAATAGCTTTGTCTGCAACTTCGTTTCCTTCTTCATTGACGAACACTATAATGAAAATTGGCTAGTTGCTAAATTTATTTTTATAGGTAAAGATAAAGAGGATCTATACATATGGAAACACAGTCTTGAGGAGTTACATGAATTATTAAATGAAATAAAAACAAACGATAAAATTGTCATTAGAAATTGAACAAAATAGCAAACTACCTTTCCTAGACATATTAACAACAAAAAAATCTTCATTCGTAACAGACGTTTTTAGAAAAACAACTCAGACAAACGGATACCTCAATATTGGTATAAATCATCCAAATAAAGTAAAGAAAAGTATTGTAAAATCACTATATGATAGAGCAACTTGAAAAGTTGGCACATTTAATAAGGATTCCAAAATGCTATGACACTTGCTAGATTATTTCTTATATTGTGGACAGTATTTTTTGTAATGAAACCCAGTTATAATTGTTTTTTTTTACTTACTTAAAAAGAATTCTAGTATACTCAAAGCTTTCTTAAAGCCTTCATTTCACAAAGTGTTAGCGAGACAGATAGTGAAGCTAAATTGACAAAGATGGACAGAGCCATCTATTTTTTGACAAAACTTTTTGAGAAAAGGTAGATCACAGAATAACTGGACGGGAATTTTAAATGGGAAAATAATCTAACCTTTTCAGTTGCCAGAAATCTTGAATAGTGAAGTCTGCTTGGATGTTTTATAAAATAATTTACTAAATTTATTGGACGACGGGCCTCTAATTATTTGTAGCGGCATGTGGTTCCAACCAAGTGAGATGGCCCCCACTATGAACAAGTAGCTTAAGCCTTAATCTAATTTTAGAAATATGACAGCAGTCGACAGTAAAAACCCAATTGTGCACAATCGGGTAGCTAAGAATAAATATTACTAAAGTAATACAAAGATGTATTGTCTAAAAACCTCGTTTTTTATTTATTTGTGGCGCCATTTTTTACAAAAACGATGACGACAGCAACCATTAAAGTGTCCAAATGGAATATGTTTATAAGAAGTTTGCCCATTTACACAAAAATCCACATGAAAAGTAATTCAAGTACACAAATAACACACACAAACTATTTAGAGATTCTAAAGCTAATTGAACCATAAGATTTCCGATCCTCAGGAGTTGAGTATGTACATTCCTTCAGTCATGAATTTATCACAAATCTAATAAGAATTCCCGAAATGTAATATGCAAATATTTTTGTAATTATTTATATTTGACATGTGCAAATGAATCTTGAATAAGTTATTTTGCAGTTTTATTTCATGAATGATAATCTTTTAAAGTAATTTTGACATGTCATCTAAAATGTTAGCCAGTCAAAAATTGTTTAATGTTCTTTTAACGAGATGTGATATACTGCAAATATTTTTTATTCTTTCATCTAATAATATAATACTGTATGTATTATATTAGTTAGTGTTAGTTTATTTGTATACATCTTATTCATATGTAATTATATTCTCCAAAACCGCACTAACCATATTGTCAAAATTTCACCATTTCCGGGTCTTGGGAGTTTTGGCGTCTAGAAATGGATTGCTCGAGAAAAATCCTATTACCAAGAAAGAAGGAGAATGTGACAATTATGAATGACAGCTGAGTTTTGAAATTACAAGAGTTTCAATACAGGGTGATTTGGTAACCTACTAGAGATTGAACCTGCTCTTGAAAAAATGTTTCAATACAAATTGATGTATAGGATCTTATAATAACATTTTATCACTATTTGACATTTTTCTAGCATTACATTTTTACAGTTAATTCTTTCAAGATATTAAAATAAAAAGTGCTGACTAGGCGATTTTTGGATGGATAAAAAGTTATGTGTTCTCATGTCATTTGACGCAGACAATGAAGTTACATATGCATATATAAATTGACTGAGATATAAGGCGCTGTACATTATAATTACACACAGAGTGTATTATATAAATATTGGGTAGTCCATAGGCAGTTAAAAATTTTTCTTTTCGATACACTATTTTGTGTGATTTCACTCGACTGCAATGAAAACCGTTACAAACCCCTGTATGATATATTTGCATGGCATATCTTGACATTTAAGATAGATATTTATGATGAAAATTTGACAATTACATTGATGTTTACTGTGTTTTTGCAAATATTTTTACAATTCTCAGAAAAACAGTATGTTTTACGTTATAGGTAAGTTTACGGAATCAAGCTGGAACATCTCTTTGTAGAATACAATTTAAAATATTCATATTGGTTGAGCCGTTTTAGAGAAAACAGTGTAGATTTATTAGAATTTCCTTAATTACTGTTTTTTCGGAAATTCTGGAAAACCGTAAATCTCGCGTTATAGAAAATTATATGTTACCTTTCTGTAATATCCCTTAGTACAATGCCGTTTATATCATCAAATTTGCCCAAGCAGTTTGTGAATAATCACTGAGCATACATAAAAAAGTGACGACGAATTGATCGGTTAAAAACAAGTTGAATTTTGTGAGGAATTGACACAATTGGTGGAATTTCGACCACAGTCGCTAGTAGTCAGGGAGCCAGTGACATTTTCCCGTAAAAAATATTTTAATTGATTTCCTTCCGGTTGAAAATTTGTCAAACAACAATTGGAACAATATTCTAAGGAAAAAAAAAACGTCAGCTGGCTGCAACATGATGGATTCCACATCAGCTACTGATACGACGTGATAAAAAAAATTCAGTCATTTCCTCACTTGAAATTTTTTTTGGTGATTGCTTATATTATTATTTAAACAAAAAAGCGTCAGCAGGCTGTATGTCGGGAGACAGGTCGTCAGCGGGATTTGGGCGCTCCCATGTCCCAACCCACCAAAGGCGCTCAAGCTAACGTTCACGGTGCTTATGGGATAGCTAAAGAAAGCATTCCATGAAGTATTGAACGAGAGGAAATTGGTTGTTCAATTCTGTCACGGGCTCCCGGACTATAGTGATTATAAGTATGACAGCGGCCTTAGTGTAGGGACCACTATTTCTAATTATTTTTAAATTTAAGTTAGTACTTTCAAATAATGTTTTATATAATTTTTGAATGCCGTACTCCGATTTCTTCGTTTAATGGAATTTCATTTCCCTACAGTTTTGCAAAATAATATATTATTGTACTTACACACGTTGATGTTCTGAGTTGTCTGACCATTGCAACGCATAAGAAGGGTCGGAATTAGTGTACAAATGAAAATTGTTGTTTTCATATTGGTTCGTTATCTCTAAGGAAATGCCTTCTAAAGCACAAGTGAAAAATCGACCGATTCTCCACACATCGTTGTCTTCTTGATGTTGCCAAGCAATTTAACGATGTACACATATATGTAATAAACATTTTTTTTAATAATTGATGAGCAAACACGAACGAGAATTGTTTCTTCGGTAAGTAACAAAGGTGAGTAAACATACGGAATGACAAGAGATTAATAGTTTTTTTGAGTACAGTAACAGTGCCAGTTTTTCACACTCATCAGAAAATAACGTAGAGTTATTTAATAAAATATAATAAGGCGTGAAAAAAATAACATGACCCTCTCTGTTTAATATTTTTATGCTTTCATTAACACCAAAATTGCTGGAAGCTCTGTATAATTCAAATACTACAAATGTTTCAGGGTCTAAACAGTAACACAATTGTTGAATATTGAACACCTCACCTACATATTGAGACATTAACGAATGTTTTCTAGGCCCTCTAGATTTTTAGCAACCATAGCTACATTGGTTATTTCTTATGGCCGCCATATTTGATTTATTCCATTATTGTTAATCCACGTCCTACATTGATAAATTAGAGATATACATGCATCTATAATCCTTTGTCTAGGAATTTCTTCAATGATAATTAAGTACAGCAATTTCACAAATTACAGTCCGACGCGTTTCGACATGTTTTTCAAGGAACTAGACTAACTCATTCGAGAAGTGATATAATTACCAGGGACTTAGTTTTAAACAGGATTATTTAATTTTATTACAGGTAAAAGGATTAAAAGAGGTTTAATAAGGGAGAATTATAGTTTAACATATTACCAGTATTTTTAAGTGATTCTAAAAAATTTAATTTTCTGAATGTAATAATTTAAAATTTTCCTCGAAAAGATGATGTTACTAAATGTTCGGCATAATTGGAATCTGTTTTTTGATTAATATTACAGTGTTCATAGATACGTTTTTACACGCTCTGCCGCTTTGACCGATATAGGCTTTAGGGCATGACCCACATGATAATTTATAGACAGATTTATTTTTTGGATCGATATTTGAGGATAAATTTTACAAGACTGAATGCAACCTTAATATTCTGTCTGCTATAAACTTGGTTTGCCATAGGTTATACTATTATATGAATCAATATCAGGGTAAACTTCTCTTAAGATTTCCAAGAATATTTTCTGTTAATTCGGCCTCAAACCCGTTATTTACTGCTATCTGTTTGATTATGTTTAATTCATTCTGAAAATTATCTGGTGATTGTTTTATGGAAAGTAATCTATGAACCATACTATTGTAAGCGGAAATATGGATGTATAGAAGTGCGGTGAATCGTTAGATCAGATGGTTTGTGTTGAAAACTCGTGTTTGCCATTTACCTTGTTAACTGTTAGATCTAGGAAATTGATTTTGTCATCTTGTTCACTCCGTTTCATTGTCTATTCGTTCCTTGCTAAAATATCGTCTACATATCTATACCAATAAATAAAATTAGCCAATACGTTTTGGTGAATTTTGTTTTCAATATTAGCCATGAAAATTTCTGCGAGTTGGAATCATACCATAATCAAGCCTTCGCCTATCATTGAATTGAAAATAATTTTGTTTAAGACATGTATCTAATGCTGTTAATATATCTGTTTTTATTATTGGGTTAATGTTTTTTTATCTAAATGTCCTGATAGCTATAAATTCAGAACGTCAAAAGAAATTATTTGGCATTGGACAGTAGACTAACATTTTTAATTTTTTCTACAAGCTCAACACTGAATTTTGAATGAAAGCAGGAATCTTTAATAATAAAAAAAATACTGGTAATTTGTTAAACGACCAGACAGAAATAAATAATTCTCCTTTAATAAACCTCTTTAGTTAATCCTTTTACCTGTTAATAATCCACTAAGTACCTGGTAATTATATCACTTCTCGATAAATCAAGAAATAGTTAGTCTAGTTCCTTGACAAAGACATTAGTCATGACATTCAAAAAACGTAATGGAAATTGCAATTGTAGTATCTATAATGAATTTCTAGGAATTTCTTCAATGGCTAAAACAACGGTTGCGTCTCCTGTATTATAAGTAATACAAGAAACTTTATTCGTTAAGTATCCCCAAATACAAAAATCAAGAGGCGTGAAATCGGGCGAGCGAGCAGGCCTGGCAACGGGCACCTCACGATATAAGAACAGAATTTGATTAGCCTAATATACGTTGTCCTGTCTCTTAAATACCCCGCAATTTGTAAATCTGCTTTCGACAGAGCACAGAACCTTAAGCGGAAAGATTTTTTCTGCATTTTTTTTATAATTTACCTGTGATGTCATCCAAAGATAGGCTTGTTAAACGTGTTTGAAGACCTCTTTTTATCTGCTATTCAATCACGTATAAATCCAATATGGCGGCCATAAGAAATAACAAAGTTGGCTATGGTTGCAGAAAATCTAGAAGGCCTAGACAAAAAATGATTAGCCCTAGTCGCTAACACAAAACCACTAAATTTTATCAAATTAGTTTACAAGATGGTGAAATTATTGTAATTTTTCGAAAACCAATTTTTTTTGTTTTTTCTGGATATTTTGAAAACTCCTGTAGATATTTTTAATTCCGATACAGGACCTGGTTGGGCTTGGAATAGCGCAAATTTTTTTCTCATTTAGGCCACCCTGTTTCTCTTGCGTTTCGGAAGTCTCCATGTAGTTGCTTTTATCTGAGACACATGGTATATCAACGCTGTAGCCACCGATTATTTATTACTGCAAATCCCAAGTCCAAAATTTTAGGGGAAAATTGAATTTTAAAAAATTAAAATTTGTTTTCTTAAATTTTTAAACTTTATATTTCATAAGTTTTCTTATATATGGAAAATACATGAATAAAACTATAAATGTTGTGGTTTTAATCAACTCACTGCTTTTCAAAAAAAGAATTCTAGTATGCTCAAAGCCTTCTTAAAACCGTTACTTTAAGCTCCTTTGAGTGAGATGAAGGAGTCATTTCACGAAGTGTGAGCAAGACAGATAGTGGCGCTAAATTGACAAAGATTTTAGGGGATTTCAGTCATAAAATTGAATTTTAAAAAATTAAAATTTGTTTTCTTAAATATAAACTTTATATTTCATAATTTTTGTTATATATGGAAAATACATGAATAAAACTATAAATGTTGTGGTTTTAATCAATTCACTGCTTTTCAAAAAAAAAATCAAGCCACCTCCCCCCTTCTAATCTTTGAGTAACTACGTTTTCTTATAATCTTATACAATCTGTTGCATTGATTCTTACTAAGTTGTCATACCATATCAAACGTTTTACGTCACATTTGTTGTTGTTCCATAGGACTGGATTGCTTTTAACCTTGACCAATCTTGTTTTAATATACTGTTGCTTCTGGATGGTAAGATGGCTTCGACGAATTTAAAGGGCTTACTTCTTATTGTTATTATTCTAGTGTGATATTCCCTATTTTAAATATTTCGTTTGTGATATATTAATCGTGAGCCTCTAATTTTTGTATATTTCGTCCAGGTTTCAGTACACATAGATTGAGTCCTTTGTATCGCCAGCAATAACCCCTGGTGACCAGTTAGGCTGTGTCCCACGTAAGCGCGATTTGCGCGGTGCGGGCGGTGCGATATGTCTATGTGACAATTATAAACTGCTGCTAATGGCTGAAACAAACCAAATGAACGATGCGACAATACAAAATCGCTACAATCGCACGAATTAATTTTCCAGTAAGGACAAAATGAATTATTTTTATGACTTTGATAGTTTGCTGCTGTCGATTTGACGTATCGCCCCGCCCGTGCACATATTACGTGGGACCCAGCTTTAGAGGAGAGTATATACGTTTTCTTCGCCTATAGTTCTACCCAGTTTGCTAAATTTGTTCTGCCATGTTTTTACTGCCTCATATATATATTACAAATTTTTTAAACTCATTGTATTCAACAAAAATAAATCACAATAGGTTCAATATTCATAATGCTAATGTTCTTACAGCTAATGGTTTCCATATCTATTCAACTCAACTCTGCACTGCCAGGGCCGTATTACTGGTCTCTTTTTATACCCTCACGGCCTTCGAGATGCTTCTCTCTGTTCTAGCACGTTAATCATTTATAAATGATGATCGACTCATTTCTTTATTGTCGAGGCATTTTCTAGAATTCCTCTCTTCTTGTTCTTATTTATTTGTTTGGTTTTTATTGCATTCGCAAGTTTAGTTCTTATTTAGGATGACCAAGGTCTCTTAAGGTAATTTTTGGGAGCTTAAAATGAATGTTTTCACAATATACATACATAAATATTTAAAAAGCGTTGAGCTATAGAAACCCTTGACCTAGTCCTTTTGTCACTGTAAATTCTGATAACACTATAGTAAAGTGTTATCAGTAAAGTCTACTGTCTATTTTTACCATGCACATGTTGTTGATACATCATTCTTTGACTGCCTTAATTTTGGTCTCCCTGTGCTCTTCTAATTTAGCAGAGATTCTCCTGTTTGTTTGGTCGACGTACCTTTTCTCACAGCTTTCACACGGAATCCTGTATACACCCTGATTTTCTAATTTGATTTTAAGTTTTGGATTTTTCAAAGTTGTTCCAATGGTTTGGTGTGGTTTATACACGATAGATATCTTGTGTTTTTGGAGAATTCGGCCGATTCTGTCGGTTGTTCCCTTGATATACGATTTCAGAAACATCTTCCTTTTGTTTCAGTTGTGTATCCTGTCTCGTGTTGCGTTCTAGTGCTTGTTTGATTGTATGATGTGTATATCCTGTTTGTTGAAGAGCAGCAGAAATCTTCTTTAGTTCTTGCGCTTTGTGCTTGTCATCGGTGAGCTTTAGTGACCTCGAAATTAGTGTATTGGCAACCCCCGGTATTTGCGAGGGGTGGTGATGGGAAGCTGCATTCAGATATTTATTAGTGTGTGTTGGTTTTCTGAGGATAGTGTGTTCTAGGAGTCCGGTCTAAGTTCTTGTTATGTGACGTCAAGGAAAGGCAACTGCTTGTTTTCTTCGAACTCTAACGTGAACTGAATCCTGAAGTGGATGGAATTTACATAATTTAAGAACTTGAGCCAAAAGGCCATACGACAAATACGTCATCTACGTATTTAATCCATGTTTTTGGCTTAAGCTTTGCTGACTCTAGTGCTTTTTGTTCAAAGTTTGTCATAAACAGATTTGTAACTGCTGGAAACAGTGGGGACCCCATTCCTGCTCCGTCTGTTTGTTTCTATATTGGATTGTTGAACATGAAATAAGCGGTTTTAAGGCAGTGCTGTGAGAGGTCGATTATGTGGCTTGGAAGGTTTTCATTTTCCGAGATCTGTTGCAGTGCTTCTTCTATTGGTATACTTGGGTACAGCGACTTGGCGTCAAAACTGCATATGATATCGTCCGGATCTATTGTTAAGCTGTTGATGTGTTTGAAGTATTGGGAATTCCTTACATATGGATCGGCTTTTTCTACTATCATGTAGCATGCTGGCTAGATATTTTTCTAAAATGTATACTGGCGAATTAAAGGCAGTGACTGTGGGTCGCAGGAGAAGGCAGTTCTTGTGGATTTTTGGGAGTCCATAGAATTTCGGGCATCTACTTGATTTTTCTCTTGGGAATAGGTTCTTCTTGATATACAACTGAAACAAAAGGAAGATGTTGGTGAAAAAACAGAAACCACCCTACTGTACATTAAGGAAACAACCGACAGAATCGGCCGAATTCTCCGAAAACACAACATAACTACCGCGTACAAACCACACGAACAACCTTGAAAATCCAAAACCTAAAATCAAATTAGAAAATGATCTTTATCTTAATGTACTTGAATCACCCTGTAAGATGTCACTTACAAGTGACAGATTTTTTTACAAGAAAAAGTCATTAAAAAACTTGACTTTTATAAGTGATATTTATAAATTATATTAAAAAATTTAAAAACGATATGTCCAAAGATGAGAACATTAAATATGCAAACTGGAAGTTGCTTCCAGCAACGTTTCAGACCTTGGTCATGGATCCAAAGGTCAAGACATGGCTTTTCGGCAAATTGTAAGTACATTAGTATGGAGGTAATAGTTTTCGAAAATCTTCTATGTTTTTTCTTGATCACAATGGGGTGTTTCTATAAGTCTATATTGAGCATTTTAATACGTGAGTTCACATTAACGTTGTTCTCCCACTTCGTTACAATAACAGACACGTATTAACCGAAAATATTGGTCAAAGTCTAGTAGGGATATTTTTACCGAAATTGCTCCTTTACAACTTTTTAATACTTATCTATTAGAAAATAAATGCGGAGAGAAAATCGTAACGAGCCGTCAAAATAATGAAGGACCTCCTCACCAATCATTAGGATTTTCCTCCTGGCCTGCTATATTTATTTCTGAAGTCTCAAAGATTTGACTTATATCTTGCAAGCCAATCAACCGATCTCATCACTCTTATGTCCCTGTAGTTTATACATTTCTTTCTAACTGCTTCTTCATATAATGGTGTGATCCTTGCTTGGTTCATTTCGATGCTGCTTCACTCCTTCTATGAATAAATACGTCTGATGGCACCTCTATAACACACAACCTACTGTACCTAATTATCTCCATTTCCCTTATTGGTTTTCATATGCATGACCGAATCGTTACATTCTCAAATTCGTTCGTCATCTCTTCCATCATCATCTCTTTTCTTGTGGTAATCGGACACTTGAACTAGTTGTCCTTCTAAAGCCCTGAAGAGCTTAGAGAAAAGCCAAAATGGTCTGAAGCTCAAGGAAAGGCAAATCCAAATTTACACCTCCAGGCGGTAAAGGATGGTAACTCCTGACAAGGCTAATGTAGATGGGGACAGAATGTAAGCCGAGATAAGTCTTTGGAGAGACTAGAGCAGGCTTGATGTCCTTTAGAACAGTTATGGTCTTTAAAAGCGGATGAACTCTAAAGGGTCAATGACGTAGGCTCAAGCATGTAATGGGAAATCACATGATTATTGTTCCATGATCACGCACTGCCAACCCACAGTAGTACATTGTTGTCATGCTCTCCGAGTACAGACCCGCGCACGATTGGGTTCGGGCTATCAAAGATGAAATCAGTGTCCGAGAAGACAGATGTAGATAACCCGACGTTCTCTGGAATTCAAATGACCGGAAAAAGGATCAAACTTTTGCAAAAATGTCTCAATGTGGAATGTCCAAGGGCTTCTGGACGAAGGGCAACTGCAAATTATAGAATGCGTACTTGTAACAGCAAACATAGATATATGTGATTATTTCCCCTGTTTCATTAGAGGGTTTCTACAAGCAAGGGTGAGCGAGCGGACCTAAGTAATAATGATTCCAGAACCTCGAGACATCCTATAAATCCAACTTAATAGAGAAAAAGTCCCCAATTATTATTTTTTTATTTTTTGCCATGAAATTGGGCCTCGACCCAATAGTGTCATATGACCAATACAAGATAAGTAAAAATATAATAAACTCATAATTATTAACTTATATTGCTCACATCGAAATGGAAGAGGGGATAGGTCACCAAAGAGGTGTACAGACCAAACTAAATATCGGATCTATAAAGAGCAGTATCAAACAATTACATGCCCAAAATAGACGGTGTTCATTGATTGAGCAAACAAAAAATGCGGGTTTAACAACAAATGATGCGCTTTTGTTAACACAAAAGAAACAAAATGAAAGCGGTTTAGCGGTTGTTACGACCGGAACTAATAACTGGCAAAATCGTAACACAATAACAACAAAAAGGGGCCGTCTTAAGACGGTATCAAAAGCGTCCAAATAGCTCGAAAGTCAATACACAAATCACGAATACTATTTTACTATATTTTACACGCAAAAAACACTTAAAATTAGCATTAGCGCGACGGAAGGTTTTGGAAAAGGTGCAGAAGTTTAAAAATCAATGAAGTAATTCAATCAAATTTGAACAATACACTAAACAAATTGCGGGAACGCACCAGACGGGTATGGTCATTACCATCAATACCATTCCGATATTATCATAATCACCAAAACCTTATCAGAATTATGGACCAAAGAGAGACTGGAGTCTGTAATCGTGAAAGAAATAGTTCAAGAAAATACTCTTTCCATTATATATTTTTAAATTATTTGTCTTGTCTTGATAAATTACAAACTATTCTAGCTCTTTTTTTGTTTCGTAGAAATGATGCATGTATGCAATACGACCCGCATCGGAACATCAACACCTACGAAAAAATAAACCAGGGTTTAAATTCATATATTTGAGGCAAGACAACTGCCTCATATATGTAAATATTTCCAAACAGTCGTAGTATATTGTTGAATTTCAAGTGATGTTCTAAAATTATTTTCAGTTGGCAAGACATTCACTCGACTTGGCACACGTACCTACATTCCCTTAGGTGTTATTCTACCAAAATAATTTGAATCTGTATTAACGGCTTTGCTCAAATAAATTGTATATGATTTCGATGCAATGATTTTTTTCTTAGTTTTGTTGATTTACAGTTTCGAGTAAGACAGGCTCAGTAGTTAGTTGTGAATTGTGTATTTAAGTGTTTTGAAAAAAAAAACATTTAAAGAATTCACTATAGTTTTTTGGGTGGTTTGCTGCTATACGTCAGACCTCGTAGTAGTAGCGAATAGGGCTGACGAGCACACACACCCTTTGCGAGAGCCCAGGATCAGGATTTCCCCTTCAGAAAATTACTGGGGACACTTCCAGCTCCCTTACCATCCTCCCTCTGAGAATTAACTCAGATCCTCACGCTAAAGTAGTTTTTCTTCTGCCTAATCGCTGTCTTCTTGTTTGGGATAGCACAATTAGTGCCTTAATTATTAATACGAGGGCTGCCTTTTATATTTCGGGATTAGAGAACAAAAACAAATATTAATCATCGAAAATCGCTTTATTGTTTTTCAAAACATTCCCCATGAAGATCTATACACTTTTGCATGCGTTTGTTGAATTTCAACTGAACGCAGCAACCGCTTCTTCAGGTGTCGAAAAACGTTGACCTCTCAGTTTGTTTTTTACGTAGGGGAATAAAAAGAAGTCATTTGGTGACAAGTCAGGACTATACGGCGGATGACTCATCAAATCGATGTTTTGAGTGGTCAAAAATGCAGTTGTTTGAGCCGATGTGTGAGAGCTCGCATTGTCGTGGTGAAGAGTGATGTTCATTTCTTGGAAGACAACTGGCAAACAAATGGTTGTGTAACACTCAGAATTGACTGTTCTGCGTTGTTCTAGTGGTACGGTTGCGATATGTCGTTTTTCCGAAAAACAGGCGATCATTTGCTTGGAAGTGCTTCGTACGCGAACAATTTTTGTTGGATTCGGCTCATTGAAACACCCATACAGTCGACTGCTGTTTACTTTCGGGCTCATAGTAAATCCACGATTCATCACCTGTCACTATGTCAAAAAAGACTCCGAAAACAATTGATTCAAGACTACAAATGTTTATGAAATATTGAATGTATGCTGGTCCACTAATGTGTAATGAAGATAGGTCCCATGAAGAAATGCGCGAAGTCGACTTGGCACACGTACCTACATTCCCTTAGGTGTTATTCTACCAAAATAATTTGAATCTGTAGTAACTGCTTTGCTCAAATAAATTACGTATAGTTTTTAGATTGATGATGTTGAAATTTATGATGTAATAATAATTATCAAAACATTTATTTCTTCACATAAAATATAATTTACAATGATTTTTTTTCTTGTACCGCTGGAAAGATAATTCGGTAAACGAATATGCATATTTACTATTTTATTATTGATTTTTTACATTTCAAGAGGATAATCACTGATTTCAAACAAGTCAAATAATATGAATCTCGTAAACAAACACAACGCACTTTTGCGTGGTTGCGTGCTGATCACAAAATCCGGTAAAGCTGTAGTTATACAATGACCAGATTTATGTCTTATTGGTTACAATAGAAAGAAGTTTGGCATCGGTAAAGGATTTGTTTTCCGGCAAACATCTTTCAAACAATTTTTAATGTAAACAGACAAGTGCATTTTCATTAGTAGTCATTGATACACCCCAACACGTCTTAACATTGATTCAATAAGGTTGTCTATTTCTTCTTGATAAATACTACCCCAACCTACCTGTATTTCATGTCTTAGAACCTCCAAACTCCGTGAGGGCTGGGGTAAATTTCTGAGCCTTCAACCCATAATATCCCAACATAGTCTTCTGGGTTGTTTTGTTCCACATTCCCGCTGACAGTTGTTGCTGTTGATGTTCAGCGGTCAGAGGTAGCGCAAAATGGGGTCGATAATGGTGCAATCCAAAAGACCTTATACGGCGGTAAACTCTTCGGACACTTACAAGATGGTCCTTTTTTCGTAACCAATCATCAGCCAAATATCGATCTCTAAATGTCATAAGTCTTAGACGTCGATCTTGAACTTCATGTGTGCCCCTTCGATGTCCGGTGCTTACTCTTCTCCGATTTTGGGTATTATCATTCATTTCTGTTCGTGCGGTTAGCGATTTCTCGAAATGAAAAACTCACCTCCCGTAAACCAATAGTTCGATGCCTGTCAAATTCACTTAGCCGATACATTCGGCGCACTCTAGGCATTTTAACATTACACATCGATTTGCAGTTTTTTTTTGGCCGTCAGAAATTACTGGGCATCTACACAATATTAAATTTAAACATGTCCTGCTGGGTGTTGCGATTTCTTTGTCAGTGAGTATGTATTGAAACACGGGCGTGGCCAGAAATCGTAATTTTTGGCTTGGGGGAAGTCCACAATTATATGAAGAAGCGTCAGTTATCGGCAAGAGGTGGGGGCATATTAACATGTACAACATGCAAAGTTTGAATGGTCTAAAACAATGGATATCTTCCTAATTTACTTTTGGCTGTTGACCAATATTTGTATTGAAAAACACCGAATTATACTGGACAAATCGGAAAAAGTGCTTTTAATAATTCAAAATAGAAAGATGTGACAAAAAGAGATGAATTGAATGGAGCACTGACGCTCTTAATATACTAATTATCTATCTTATTCTTCCACCTAGCTTTCTAGCATTTTACATTTAATTTAATAATGAATTATTGAATAAGTATGAAATTTATCTGAAGTACACTCAGTCATAAAATACTGTCAATTTTTTTCAACATTATCGCCTTCTGGAGGCCTGTTGTCTTCCAACTATCATTTTGGCGATTTTTTCTTATTAGGGTGCCGTATATACAATATACGGATACCCTTATAATATCACTCCGGATTTCTCCCTCTGTCACATCACAGCAATTTTCTCCTAAACTACTGGACGGAAGAGGTTGAAATTTGGTATCAATGTATAGTTTGATGACCCGATCAGGAGTGCATATTGTAAAAGAAAAATTTTGATTTTAGGGGTACTTCTGGGGGGAAAAACTAAAAAAATCCAAAACTTCTGAGCCTAAAATTTTGAAAAAAATAGGAAATATAGATCGTTGCGCGAACTTTACAGGAAAAATAAGGAGAAACCATTAATATTAATTTTGGGGGGCAAATTATATAATTAAATGAATATTTAAAAATAAAAAAAATTCAAACGCATCATGTAATATATCAAATGAAAGGACCCATTCTGAGGAACACCAATATATTTTTTTCACATTAAAAAAATATTAACGAAAATATACCAAAATTTACCCATTCCCCCCCCCCTTATCTCCGAAACTATAAAACGAAAAGTTTTGAAAAAAATTAGAGGTATAGGTTCTGACCTGAAGTTAACTGGAAAAATAATGAGAAACCTTTTACTTTTAATTTTGGGATTTTGGGGGGGGGGCAAATTACAGAATTAAATGGAAAATATAAAATTAAAGTTGTTTCTAACCCATCATGTTATATATCAAAACGAAAACAAACATATTTTTTTCATATTTTTAAAATAAATTAATTAAAAGATATGAACAAAAATATAAAAAAATTTACCCAATCCTCCTCCTTATCTCCGAGATCATAAGCTGTAAAATTTTGAGAAAAAATACAGGTATAGCGCCTCACCTGAACTTAACTGGAAAAATAAGGAGACACCCCTAATATTTATTTTGGGGGGCAAATTATAGAATTAAATGGAAAATAAAAAATTAAACTTGTTTCTAACGGATCAAGTGATATATCAAATCAAAGGGCTTATTATGACGAATATTAATATATTTCTTTTTATTTTGTTTAAATAAATATTTTAAAATATTTAAAAAAATAAATATTTAAAAAATTACCCATTTCACCCTTTATTCCCCAAACTAGAAGACCTAATTTTTTTTGTTTACAGGTAAAATACGAAGAAATCCCTAATATTAATATTGGGGGCCAAATTATAGAATTAAACGGAAAATAAAAATATATATTTTAACGCATCCTGCAATACATCAAATGAAAGGTTTTATTATGAAGAATACAAATACATATTTTCATATTTTTTAAATAAATTGTTTACAAGATATTAACATAAAGATATAAAAAATTCTCATTTCTATCTTTATTTCCGAAACCATCACTATCTTAAATTTTGAAAATAATTAGGGGTACTGGTGCTCACATGAAATTATGTGAATTACAAATATATTCAGTAATTTGTTTAGGGGCAATATTATACAAAAAATATTAAATTATTTATCGACTTAATTCCCACATTAGAAACTAGACATTATTTAAATTTTGAAATATATATTTCATTTGTATTTTTAAATAATTTGAATAACAGATTTAATAATTTATAATTTAAAACTTGACCTAGTTTGTGCCCTTATATCTTCCAATCTACAGAGCCTCAAAATTGAGACAGTAGTTATAAAAGGCTTTCTTGAAAGTTTATTAGTTAAAATAAAACTCTAATGTTAATTTTTGGGGCCAAATTAGAAAATTAAATACATATGTATTCTGATAAAAATTCAAGCGAATCCTGAAGCAGATAAAATAAAAAGTCCATGTGTGAAAAATGAAAGTATATATTTTTTATAAATTTAAAACGCTTCCTTTAAACGATATTAGAAAATGCACCCATTCCCTGCTTGTCTGAAACTGGAATATTAGAATCTTGAAGGTGGTACGGAACCCTAAGTATGCGAGTCCAACTCGTACTTGACCAAATTATTTATTTTCTGGGTAGGTACCTAACAACATTGAATGTGTTATTTATTTCCTAAAGTTGTATTTTGTTATAATTATTTTCAGGCCTTTTTTTTATAGTGTCTTTGTCCATTATGCAAATTTTCCGTAGTACACCTTATCACTTTTTTACATGTTTAGTCCTCTACGGTAGCATTTTTCATCCACTGTATCTTCTCCGCAACCCCTCCGTCGCCAGCGCATAGAGTAGGTATTATTTAGATTCTAATCTTTTGGAATTAGTGATGCGCATCGAATATCAATGTTTTCAAAATTCGGTATATGACAAGAAAACATCTATGTTTTCACATCGATATTGTCACTACGATATATTTTTTGACAACGATTTAAATCTTTGGATCTTATGGATTGCTTAGATTTTTATTTTCAACATCATATATTACTGGCGGCATCTATTAGTAAGTAGTTTAAATATTTTTACTGTGGACAGTGTAGCACAGGAAGAAATGCCTTAGTACAAATGATGATAAGTTACACCGTGACTTCAATAAAATCGGTCTGTTCATAGAGATGAGTTGCCACAGATTCCGACGGTTTGTAAAATTATACGTGAATTAGTGATTTCGACAGTTGTCTGTGCCAACAATCGATAGAGGTCTCCAAAAATTGAGCCAACTATGTTTTGAGAAAACCGAATTTTCGTCTGGAGTTTGTTTGTAAGCTGGTTCAGATATATAAGTAATTTCGAAAAGATTGTAAATTCAGGAGGTCTTGGCCGCGAAAACCTACGTTTTCACTTATGTGAAGTATTGGGATTTTCGTTAATAAATAATTCTTTAAAATTTATTCTAATTGCCTGAGATTTTTTTTAAATGTCGTGTTGTAAGGAATTGACTATTTAATATTAACTGAACTAAACTGTTATATGATTATTATGCATATGTATTATATTTTTTCGCTTAATACAGAATGTTTATATAAGCTAAAACAAAAAAATAATACTTTTAAATTTTGATTATGTAAACAAAAATATGGATTCTGAAAACTCTTAAGACATTAAAATTAAAAATAATTTGGTGCGAGTTGGACTTTGTTGTACCACCTTCAATATTCAAATATTCCAGTTTCAGACAAGCAGGGAATATATATTTACCTTAATATCTTTTAAAGGAAGCGTTTTAAATTTTTAAAAAATATACACTTTCATTTTCCACACATAGACTTTTTATTTTATCTGCTTCAGTATTTGCTTGATTTTTATAAGAATACGTATATATTTAATTTTCTAATTGGGCCCCCAAAAATTAGCATTACAGTTTTATTTTACTAATAAACTTTGAGGGAAGCCTTTATAATTTACTATCTGAATTTTGAGGCTCTGTAGATTAGAAGATAAAGGGCAAAATAGATCAAGTTTTAAATTATAAATTATTAAATCTGTTATTGAAATTATTTAAAAATACAAATAAAATATATTTTTTCAAAATTTAAATAGTGTAGTTTCTAAAGTGGGTATTAAGTCGATGTTTAATATTTTTGTTAATATCTTGTAAACAATTAATTTTAAAAATCTGAAAAATATTTATTTGTATTCCTCATAATGAACCCTTTTATTTGATGTATTGCATGATGCATTAAAAAATATTTTTTTATTTTCCGTTTTATTCTATAATTTGGCCCCCAACATTAATATTAAACAAACAAAAAAAATTAGGTCTTGTAGTTTGGGGAATAAAGGGGGGAATGGGATTCGTATATGTCATAATGAGTTCTGTGATTTGATGTATTATCCGTTAGAAATAAGATGTCGTTTGAAAAAATGTTCTATTTTTTAATTTTCATTTTTGTTAATATCTATAATTTGCCCCCCAAAATTAATATTAATGGTTTCTCCTTATTTTTCCTGTAAAGTTCGGGCAACGTTCTATATTTCATATTTTTTTTCAAAATTTTAGGCTCAGTAGTTTCGGGGATCAGGGGAGAACGGTCGATTTTTTTATTTTTCCCCCCAAGAAGTACCCCTAAAATCAAAATTTCTTTATTTAAGATATGTACTCCTGATCGGGTCACCAAACTATACATTGATACCAAATTTCAACCTCTTCCGTCCAGTAGTTTAGGAGAAAATTGCTGTGATGTGACAGAGGGAGAAATCCGGAGTGATATTATAAGGGTATCGGTATATTGTATATAAGAAACCCTAATAAACAGTATCATAAAGTGTTCTGTTATAATTAACCATCAGCACCCTGTACCTAGGATTCGAGATACAGCATAAAGTGAAAGTTTTTATTTGTAGGAAAGGTACGTAATACAAAACGCATCAACAAAATAGTGCTTCAGAAAAATTTTATTTCAACTACATCTATTACAAATTTTTTCTCACATGAAAATTAAAAGCACCATTTATGACATGATCTTCCATAAGAACAATAATAATCAACACAGTCAAAAATCAATCAACAAATAAAGCTTAAAAAAAATTAATATCGCATATAATACAGACAAGAATAATAATAATAAAGATATATTTCAAAATCGGACACAAACGGTAATCCCCTAAATTGTCTTATATAAAAAAATAATTAAGTATGAGTGGAACTCATAATAAAACGGGTTAAAAACCATAATAAACTGAATAAAAAATAAAAATCAATATAGTACAAACACTGGATGATGAAATCTCATTCAAAAAAATGAACGGAGACATTCGATAAGTAAACCGGTTTGTTGTGATAATATTTAAGCTAATAAATATCGATGTCTGTTGGTATTATTTTTATATAACAATATTGGATATTAATAAACATCTAAAGGTATTTTAATAAAACATATAAAATCTTAAAAACTGATAAACTGATTGTGTAGAGCGTTTTATAGAAAAAGTGAGATGATCCATTTAATTAATGGCAACCCAAAATAAACAATTTCTACTTTGATATTTGTATTATTAACCCCCTCCGAATTAACAACTTTTTCTGAATTTTTTTTTTATTGTATAAATTTCTTATATACTGAAAATACATGGATAGAAAAAAAACTTTTGGACGGCTCATCATTAAAAAAAAATTGACAGTCATATGGCTACACGCCTTGATCGGTAACGCTACTTCTTACAAAAATACTGAGTCAGTTTGGTTATTTAAGTTTCTAGTTGTGTTTTAATTAGTGAGTGCCTTTTGTTTCATTTTTTAAAGACAGCACTTGGTATTTGTGACATACCTTTTAATGTATTTTCTTTTCATAATTTTCTTAATTTTATGCCAACAATATTGAACAACTATCACTTCCAGATCTACTCAAAATACAAATTTAGACGAGAGTTGTAATAACTTGTCTTTAGATGAGACCTCATATATTCCCAGTAATTGTTCTTCAGACTCTGAAAATGCTATTGACGAAAATGCTATATCACCCCATAAGAATTCTAATGCAACATCTCAAATAATGAAAATACAAAAATATCCAGAAGTGACTAATTGACACGAAGAAAAACATATTTAAAAAAGGTATTCCGGAATAAGAATATATTTCAACAGACCAGCCATAAATAATGCTTTTCTGCAAGGGAATCATTTTAACATGCATTTTAGAATGGTATTTTTTTATTCTTCTTTAAATATACTTCATTTTATAATCAAGCTACAAAAAATTAATATAGAAGCTTTTAAATCATATAATATGGATCGGTATTGAAACGTGAACTGTAAGGCTTTTGAACCATCAACACGATTCCAAAAACATAACCTCAAACACATCAAACATAACCTCAAAGCAATACTCTGACAGTTCCATATCTATTGGTAATTTGGTATACTCTCTTGAAAACTCTATTTATGATCTAACTCCACCCCTAGACCTCATTGACGCTTCGTTATGTGAAATAAACCCTATAATTGCCGACATGCCCTATAGAGTACATACTTATGCCTTTGACATGATTATTTCTGATGGTTTATCATCCTCAGATACGAAATTTTTGATTGGTTCACGATGGGAAGACAATCAATTTAAAAAACTTTAGCATAGTTAAATCAAATTTTCACAGCTACATTATAAAAGTAAATTTATTTAAAAATGAATCAAAAATAATCATTTTTCGGCTAAAACTGACGCGATGGTAGATTTTTTTCCATTAATTCCCACTGTGGGGCGGGGCGATCTCATAGTAAATTTGACTGGTCTTTGTATGGTTTTGAACACATTGTATTACATTCAAACACATCGATCTTACTTACTTTCAGGCTATTGGATTGAAGAAATTATCATTACAGGTCATTACACTGAAGCTTTTGAAACGGAAAAGAAACATAACAACCCAACACCAGTTCAGATGGACTCACTAAATCATTTACACGTTTGTAATATAATGTTCCTAAAAACAATAGATGTTGCTGGTATTGCTTGACAATCAGTAATGAAGGCCAAGGTGGTAGAGGCAGTTGTGAAATAGGCAGCCTTTTATTATTTCCAACCTCTTCTAAATAAAGTCAGGTATTTCAGTGGACAACTTCTTAATAAGTATTTGATGCACTGTGCATATATGGGTCCATGTTGTGGGGAATGAAATTCAATACACTTTGCCATTGGTACCAAAGAACTCCACAGAACTCAGGGTTTAAAAGTCTCCATGACACAAAGTCTGAAAGCTCTTGATTTTCTATGTGTGTCAAATTTGCATATTGCATTCATTTAATTTTATTGAAACCTAGGGTTTAATAAATCCCTTGTGCTTCTTAGCAAGAGAGTGGCCATCAGTTTTTTAACTGAAGCTATTGGATGGTTGTTAACGCGAGCGATCAAAAGTCACTATGAGGACAGAGTTTGAAAGTCCTTTGTTTTTGATCTACAGCCCCTCAAACTTGATTTTTTTCTACTTGGCACTACAATGATGGTGTAAACGGTGAAACTTCAACTTTAAGTGGATATAGACCGAAACCAAAGGATTTTCAATTTTTTGTTTGGGGCTTTTACATTGAAAAAGTTTTTTGAATGGAAGACTTGATGTTACGTATACTCAGTACCTAGAGGGCAGTGCCATCGATGACCCGGCACAGGGCGCAAACACGGTAGAAGTATGTTATAGAAGCATGCATCAGGGACATAAAATGTTAGTGATACTCACTAATAATAAATAAAAAACAAATTTTAACAATCAGCTTGTTTTGTTTCAAAAGATCTGTTGGTTGCATTTCAGAAAGCATAACCTTTATTATGAGGAAAGGAAAGACTGGTTTGAAGCACAGAGCATTTGGAATATAGATGGTTTACACAGGCAACTAACCAATTTGCTACCTTCTTACCCTCCAGGTCATCCTATAGCTGAACTCAACTATAATCACTTAATGTCTTGCTTTTAGTAAAATTACTGGCATGAAGTGGTGGCCATTTTGATTTATACCATGGAAGAGTGGCGGAGAGGATACATTTAATTGCTTTTTGATAAAATATCTTTCAATCTATTTATATATCAAAATATTTGAAGCAAAATATAGTTTAAAAAAATATACATAATCTCATTCTAGACTCTACATTTGGCCAGATGATCAGAATACGGAATTTCAAGCAAGTGAAAAAAAAATGGATCAGAAAGTGTTCAGAGTAATCGGTGTCTGACTAAAAAAGAAAAAGCGCTAAATTGTTATGTTTTCAGACACTGATTGTTTATTTTAGGCCGCATTTTAATTGGATATAAGTACATATTCTCAAAACTAACGATATATAATTTGGCGAAGTACATAGGATCACAAGATTTATTAAGAGAAAGCAAGTGCGACATAGAAACAACAAGTATTTTGTTAGAATAATACTAAGACTAACGCTCTACACAACTGGAACAGCCAACATTAAGTAACACCTCCTGGTAAGCAAATATTGCCAAAACGTAAAAAGTTTTTCACTTAGAAAATCAACTTGTCTTTTTAAGTAAGGCACTAACAAAATTTCACTGGGCCATTAGAGACTAACCCTTTAAAACTTAAAGGATCCCATTTATTGCTCTTCTTGATTGTATAGTGAAACATTGCCTACCAGGCTTTATCCTTTTCTTCATCAATCTATACATTTATTTGGCTTAATACTACAGCCTTTATATATTTATAACTTTTTTTTAATATCCTATGTTCTATAGGGAAGTCGTTAAGGAAGAAATCGGCATGCGGGGAAAACGTAACCAGGAAAGATCCTAAGATTTGTATACTTCTATATTGCACTAGTATCGGTTTAAAAATGTATATTTTCCATACAGCTTCTTAATACGGAACGAAAATATCATGTTTTGAATCTTTCTGGTAACTTTTTCCAACCTCCTCGATCATATGTAGAACTTCTACGACTAAGTAACGAGAAAACAAAAAAAAAACAATCTGAAGAACAAAATTTAAGTACCACATACAATTAGAGGCTCTAACTGATTAGAGCCGTTTCTATTCGTTATGAACGTTTCGGCAGGAGGGACATTTCCTCATCACGGCCAGCTGCAGCTTGAATGTCATCGACGGGACTCTGTTTTATCGATCCGTTGATGTCTCTGGCGCTCAATCGATGTGGCGGGCTCGTGTTGCTGTAGTGAGACGGAGTTTTCGGACTGGTCTGATTCGACATGTTGTCGCGAAGTTCCTGTGATTTTCTCGACGATTTCCGTCTTGGCGTTTGACGTCCTCCGCTGGTGCCGTCGTCTTCGTCAAGTGAGTGTAACAGCTGAAAGCATATCAAAGTATGAGAAAATCAAATATATATTAATAATCCTCACAGAGTAAGATGAAATTACAGGAAAACCTTCTATATGGTAAATAGTTGGCCAAGAACATCACAAATATTAATTAATAGATATGAAACGGATATCCTGTAACTCTCCGGTATCCGGCCTATTCAACTTAAATTTACTATCTGTCCGGATATCGGATAACAAGCGAGTATCCGGCTGGATACCGGATAATAGTCGACTATCCGCCCGGATACCGGATAATAGGGGATTATCCGGTCGGATACCGGATAATAGGCGAGTATCCTGCCGCTTTTAGAAAAGTGCGCAATGTAAAACTTAGATATTTTATTTAACCTATATTAACAATAGTTATACATTTTCATTTTGCAACAAAAAAATTTAGTACTCGCACTGCACTAAAACCAAATTATAGTAAATGAGTACCAATTTTAGTGCATTAAGAGACAACAAACGGCTTCGCTTGCCTTCATGGGCAAGATTCTTGATTGGGAGACTGCTTACTGTTGTTTTAATTTGCTCATTGAAGAAATCCATGAGCTTCGTAAGAACCCAGACAACCAATCAGATCAAAGACATGTTCCGCGATATTTTTGAACAAGATCAGAAAGGAACTGAGTAGATGACAAGGAAAAACATGATTCCGCTGTGGACACACAGCCAATTTTAAAAGGAACTGCAGTCTCCTAAAACTGTCGCCGCCTATGGACGGTAAATTTAATGCTAACTATCCACCCAGCTAAAGACCGCCACCACACATTCCAAACTGATGCTACTATATTCATTGTCAAAATAGAGTTTATTCGAAATCCAGCCAACTGCCGACAACGTGTGTGTGCGAATCACCACCGCCTAACCAATGTTAATACAGGGTGAGACAGAAGTAGAACTGTAGTTGGGTGAAGCCAGTATTCAGTTTAAGGTCCTAGTGACAACAGATTTCATTGGACCCGACACGGAACTTGTATTGACAAACTCGACCAGTAACCGTATGGCTTCGGTGAGTATTACGGTCAATAGAGATCCCTCATCTAGAAGAAAGAGAGACAAACTACACTATAGATTAACAAATTGGTAAGAAAGATATTAAATATTTAACGGCGACAACGGCAACTTTAGAGTTGTTGGACATCTTAGAAGAGAACGATGCGATTTTGGGCTTAGAAGTTTCAACGATGACCGTGTAAACCCTTCCAGAGATGCATGGAGTTCAAATAATTTATATTTAAAAAAGAATCGACTTCAACTGACTTACAATAAAAACCGTCTAGAAACCGTGTGCAATCAATCACTATTTTCAGACATATCTTCTTTTTTTATCTGATTTAATATTTTAATAATTCTATTGAATATTTTAGCGCATTCTTATCTCTCTCTTTCTCCCTGACTAATTTGTATTCTTTTTCTATATTTTCCACATATTTTTTAACTTTTTTTATTATTTGGACTACTTTCACTCTATATTGCATCCACACTGTATATGATTCTGTGTATTGGTCACCTCTATATAACGTTAATTGTCTATCATTTTCTGAACTAACCTGTACAACTATAATTCAACTCCACACAATATTGCAACGGTCCTGATATCTTTAAAACCACCCTGTATAAGTATAAATCCTCTCCATACTATTGACCGCTTCTTCTTTTCTATTGTTTAAATTATTCCTATATACCTATGATTTTACTTCGCCCCATATGTTTAGTATTCTATTTATGCAACTGCTCATGATCTACCATATCTAATAAAATTAACCACATTTTATGATTATAATTTACCTCTATCATTTATTTAAACCACCCGATATATGCAACTGCTTCCAAACATTTTTGAACCCATGTCTATAATTCAAATATCCTATCTGCTTATACTTATAAACAAATTTTTGATACACCTTGAATAACAATAATTTTACTCCATCCTTACTTCAGATACCTTGTATAAGCAATTACTTATGTTCCACACACTATATAACTTTTAACCGCCCGGTATAAATGTAATTCTACTCCATCTTATATTTCAACCAGCCTGTATATTCAACTGCTTCTAACATTTTTTGAAGCCTTCTGTACAACTGTAATTATTCTCCGTCCTATAACGCAAATATCCACTCTGTATATCTATAGTTTTGCTCCACTCTTATTTCAACCAACCACCCTGTATTACTAATTCAATTCCACCTTATTTTTCAACCATCCTATGTATGTAATAGAAATGATCACGTAACAATTTTCGTTTCGATAAACTAATGGAATATTTGGTGCCATTTCACTTGACTATAAGCCCCGTAACATAACTTCGTCTCTAAAAGAAACTGACTTCAAATGAATCAAAATGAAAACCATTACAAACACTCGGTCCGATATACTTTCATGGCATATCTTGACATTTAAACTAGATATTTTTCCGATTTTCAGAAGAATGGCAAGTTTTACGTTATAGAAAAATATACGGAATCAAGCTGGAACATATCTTTGTAGAATACAATTTAAAATATTCAAATTGTTCGAGCAGTTTTAGAGAAAACAGTGAAGATTCATTGAAATTCTCTGAAATGTAGTCCCTTATTTACTTTTTTTTCTGATTTTCTGGAAAACCGTAAATCTCATGTTATAGACAATTAAATGGGACCTTTCTGTGAGGTTCCATAATAAATTGCAGTTTAAATTATCAAAATTATCCAAGCCGTTATTGAATAATCACTGGTCATAGCTGTTGCCGGCGAATTGATAACCTCTTCCTTTTTGGAATTTGGTTAAAAAGATTAGGTCAGCAACAATTTCCGGTTTTGCCACAACTGTAAATAAAGTCCATAAAGGTAAGAGATTTGGGGAGAAATTAGCTAAAGAACATAGGGAAACAATGATAGACGCCTTTCAGTAATAAACTATCACCCATGCGATCATATCTTCTGAGGATATGTTAGTATAACTTTCTCAAAAGGACAACCTTATAAATAAAGTTCAATGTAGATCTACTTCAGCAAGGGTGACCAGCTAACTACCAAGGTAACGTCATTTCGAATCGGAATGAATAGAATACGCCTTTTACCGTGGGGCACGCCAATTACTGATATATACAGCCGAATATTGTAAATTAGAGTTAGATAATTAACGAAAGTTGATTTTAGACGTTTGGAATTTTAATGAGGCTGAATAAAGTGCATTTTAAAGTAAAAGTACTTAGTAGATCTTATGGAGAATATTTGTATTGTAAAGGATGAAATATTCAAATAATTTAGATTAAAAATAGCAACAAAAATTAATTCTAGGAGGATAACAAATTACATTTTCCAAAGCTATATCATCATTTGAGTAAATTATCTTCGGATTCACCTGCTAGTTTAGGATTCAGGAATAAAAGGTAACTGGAAATTTTATCACAGGACAAGGTGGGTCTGTCTAAGTCTGTACTGCTACGATGTGATCCCTAAAAATGAGGAATTGGGTCGGATTGTCAAAAAATTGCATTTCTGCAAATAATATTCACGCTTACCTTATCAAGTTCATCATCAAATTGTTGCTGTGTCTGATGATCTCCCTTCTTGCTTCTTTCCATCAAGGTAGCTCTCTTTGCTGCCAAATACAAACTTCTTTTGATTTTCAGATAAATGACTTCTGTAGCTGCTCTGACACTGTAGTCCGGTACGAAGGAATGACGCAACAATGAATCGATGTTTAGTGATTCCAAACTGCCCATTGCTGATGGAGCTTGTGATGGCGATTCTTAAAAGAATAAGGAAAATTAAACTGTGGGAAATTATAATCAATGAAAACGATCAACATCGGACGAAGACAATATTAATAAAAATTGTTTTTGTTATTATTACTTCCTCAATACATACTAAATTCTCAAAAAGTAAAAGAACACTCTATGTTATACAACTCATTAACGTTAATTGGGACTATACTGCTATCGCCCGTCGTGAAAGACTGAGGGAGTAGTGATGGATAATACTTCAGATTTTGGAGTACTGACACATCAACACACGCACGGCTCAGTGTGTCAGTACAGTGTTATGGCGCAATTGTGCCATATAGCATAATAGAAGAGTTGACAGTTGACGATTATTATAACTCAGTTTTATTACTCGCTTTTGCCTTTCCAGGCACAGTATAAGTTAACAAAATATATAAATTCGCGTACAGTATTTTTAAACTCTCTCCTTACCCTATTTTGTACCTCATAAACAAACAAAAACATCAATTATAATCCGAATTAAGAAAACTCTACTTTTAAACTACATACCTTACATATAGGCAACAACATTTGCGCTATATTCTAATTATGGTAATTTATCGCGAAATGAATTCCGATATCTAGGAGTTTCAGGAAAATCTAGCTCACAGAGACTCCAAATCGGGAATCGTACTGTGTTACGCCGTTTCCTAAGAAAGAAATCACACGAAAAATTCGTAAGTTTACTAAAACCTGTCAAAGAAATTAGGATACTATTCTTTTCGAGATTCTTCAATCCATTGAACGCAAGAGAATATAGAAACAATATATCCGCATTCATTTCACGATAAAATATTAAATTCAGTTATATGCGCATAAATAGTTATTCGAGAATTCAATCAGTTGAGGGGAGCGCAACTGATGAAGGTTCTTAACTAGAAACAATATATTGTCTTGCGTTCAATGGATTGAATAATCTCGAAAAGAATAGTATCGTAATTTCTTTGGTATAGGTTTTAGTAAACCTACGAATTTTTTTCGTGTGATTTCTATCCTAGGAATCACAGGGAAACGGCGTAACACAGTACGATTCCTGATTTCGAATCTCTCTACTATATACATAAATAATTATTTGAGAATTCAATCACTTCAGGGGAGCACAACTGATGAAGGTTCTCGACTAGAAACAATATATTGTCTTGCGTTCAATGGACTGAAAAATCTTGAAACGAATAGTACTCTAAATGCGGGTTGTCTTTAACATTCAGTGATTCATTAATTTTATAGAACACGAGTGGTTTAAATTTAATGTTATTGGATAGCTTTAATTAAAGGCAAAAGGTTAGAACACAAATTCAAGGTAAAAACATTTTCGAAAAAAATTGTTAATGTGAAGAGAGAGAACACAGTTTGAGTTAAACAATGCTGAGCAAGATGGTGCACATTTTTGGCACTCAATCTCGAGTCTTTCTTTCGGCTATCACAGAGCAGACTACCATTTAGTGAGTTGCAGCGTTGCAGCACACTTTATCCAATACACGCACGTATCGATGTGTCTGTGCCGCTTTCCGGCAAAGGTGTCATATAGCACGTAAACGAGCTGGAGTTGATAGTTGGCGATTCATATAACTCAATTTTATTCGTCGTACCAGACACACTATATGTCTATTTTTTACAATGTTTAATTTTTAAATTTATGAATAGTTACATTATTTATTACTAAATAAAAAATATTAGAGTAATTTAAACGGTGTCGAGCAAGAGCGAGCCGGTGTAATTTTATATTTCGTTAATGCTTACACTCGATCTGAGGCTCTGCACAAAGTTTATCATAAAGTGTTAATCGGATTGTATCAGCACCCTTGACACATGTGAAGGTGTTGACAAAAAAGTGCGGCACGGCACAGTGTTACACATCACTAAGCGCACTTGTCTGTTATAAATATCTGACTTTGTGTGCATGGGCAATAGTCAAACGAGACATGCGCATTTGGCTTGAAGGGCTGGTAAAAGAAACAAACCTATTAATGTCTGCTCCGTGATGATTTCATCCTTCTGCAGACCTCGACAGAGTATAGTAGTATTAAGTATATGGGTTGATACTTGTGTTAACGTTTTGAGATAGTACCATCAACATACCACAGGTGGCGCGCAAGTCGTATCGGATAATAAGTTAAACCAGTAGATATATATCTTAAAGTACTTGATTTTTCATAATTGATTCAATGAACAAAATGTGTATGTATCATTTGTATGGACTTCTAACAAATGACAAACCAATTGAAAGAGTCAACGCATGTCTTACATAACCTAACCTAGTTGGTATTCGGTATATCGCAATTTATTAAATTTGAAAAAGAGTTGTAAAGTATGAAGTTTTCTGTTCAGTTTCAAAAGTAAATTTGAAATGTTAGTATCATTATGTATTTCATTGGCTCATATGACAATTATTTCATCTCCACAAAGTGCTCTTATATACTATAACTTGATTTTCAATTACTTAACTTATCTGTATTTTTCATAAACCATTGTGAGGAGTGAAGAACCCAAATGAACATATAAAATAACTATTTGCCTCCTCAATCATTCAAAAACTATTTAACTCTAAATAAATTATAACTTTTATAGTTTAATATCGTACATAAATCAAAAATAAATAATTGGCTAAACTACAAAACTAAATACTACTCCCACTGTGTTCGCTTCAGCTCATAAACGATCCCTTTGTACTCCATCTTGCTTTTCGAATATAAGAGACATATTCGCCCTCTTTCTAGAAAATGCTTTTCCTCTTTGCATCGTAGCTGTATTTTCTTGCAATGGCATATTCCAGATATTTCGACTCAGTGGCGTGGCGTTAAATGAAATTGGTAACATTGGTCCCATTTAATTTAACGTTCCGATCGGGGTCATTCTCCCCATGATATGGAGCCACTGTTGATCCTCTTAACCACTTGGTATGGTTAATATCAAGCTGGTGTAAGCTTTGGAGACAAGCCTTGTTTCTTTGGGGTTTGTACAATCAGACCTTATCACCTTGTTAGAACCCAAGAGAATTCACCTTTAGCTCATAGCGCGCCTTCATCCGATCAGTGTTCCACAACATCTGAATGCAGACTAGTTCGTATTTATTAAAATGCTTTGCCGAAGTTGGGGGATCTTCTGGAGAGCCGAATGCCAAATCACACGATACCTTAACTCCTTCCCGAACAGTATTATGCCCGAAGACAGTCATATGTTGTTGTAGAAAAGGGACAAGGTATGTGCGCATTTCATTCATGCTGTTTACTGCTGAAAACCTTGGATAGAAGTTGTTCCAAGGTCTTGTTGAATCGTTCTTTTTTTTTCTTGATACTAAACATCGTACAGATCATCTAAAAGTTCTAGCTTTGATCCGAATGCAGCTCTAACAAAACCTGCTGAATAACTATTCGACCAAAATCGTTGCCACCGTGGGTATGGCGAATGCTTCGGGCCACTGATTAAAATTCATAGCCACTCAGAAGAAAATCTAGGAGGAGTTAGAGACAATGAGACGATTTAAGATTCATCAAACCCTTTCTCACATGTGAATCAATTGATTAGGAAATATTAATGATTTTATCCCTGTTTTTTTTTGCTTTTTTCTCAGAAATTTCTTTGATTTGATCTATTTTTTAGTATTCTACCCTTTGAATCCATTTTGGTCAAAAAAATCCAAAACTATTATTTACTTTTTATCATCTCTGATGGTATCTCCTCGTTTGAATGCGTTTTACCTATTTTTATTTCGTATGTGGTTTCTTCTATCTCTCCTTTCGTTATCATTATTACAGATTCTCTTAATCTATCTCTAGGTCCTTCTTCTACCAATTGAGTTCCTACTTTTGTTATAATATATTGTTATAAGATTCGTTTTACGCCGCCAAAAATTAAGAAACTCTCTCGAAGTTGCAAATACGAAACAAATACCGGTTGAATATACAAAAGAGCAACAACAACTTCCGTCCCGAAAACTCGATTAATTTAAAAAAAACTGATTCCCGAATCGAATATCACCTACATTCTGACATTCCAGAATTCTAGTATTTTCCACAATACTAATTAAGAACGAATGTCTTATGCGGAGAGGAATTAATAGTGCGTCGTGCACTGAATCGATAGAGCGAAGCGATCAGCTTGTTTGTTTTGTAAATAAGTAAATCTTGGTAAAATAAAGACCTTTAAAGTGAGTATGAATATTTGTGCATTTGAAGCCACGGAATCTATTGCAATATATTGGCAATATTGATGAATTTCTCTTTTAGTTCGTAATTTTTGTTTCTTATTATTTTATTACATTCCTTTCATTAAATTTACATTTTTTTATTTTATTTCATTGTTGCTTATTATCCTTTTTTCTTTCTTCATTTAATTCTTCGTGATATGCATTGCGATTTTCAATTCTGTTTGTTTTAAGTGGTTGTTTGATCTTAGTTTTTTATCTATCGTTGATTGTATGTATTTTCTACTTGCGTTATTTTAGAAACATTTATATTGTTTCTTCCCATTTTCACCACTTTGTTTGATTATGAAATAATTTCTTTGGCAGAAATCTATCATTTTAATGTCATTACTACTCTGGTTTTATTTATAGCCCACGAACTTTAATCGGGGATTCTAATGTCATATTACCTTAGCATCCAATCACCCATTAACATTATTGTTTCAATTTCTTATAGTCGTTATCATTTTTAAACAAAAATCTTTGTAGATCATAGTTTTTCTCAGAAATGATTTAATAGGCAAACATTGTTTTATGTTACCTTTAAGAATCGAACTACAAAAATGTAACAAGATTAGAAAAACAGAAGCGTTAAAGAAAACCAAATTAATCACATAACCACAAAAACAATACAAAAACACTCAGTTGAATAAAGTTTGTACAATTGAAGAAGCAAAAAGGCAATTAAAAACAATTGCTCGCATAAACTTTACGACTTTATGCAACTGAGTTAAACAAAAATAAAATAAAAAAGAAAGATAAAGCAAACTTTCAGTCCAACCTTCGGACTCACCGATTCCCACGGTTTGGACGAGCGCTTGAGTGCCGAAGTACGTAAATGGTCCGCCTTCGAAAATCAGATTTTCTTTGCCGACTGTCACTTCGACACGTCCTTCGAGGATGATGACGAAATAATCCACGGCTTTGCCTTGTTCGTAGATCAAATTGGCTGGATCCGTTCTCCATTCTTTGTTCTTCTTGATATGCACGACGATGTCTTGTTTCAAAAGACGTCTGAGAATGGTCTCCGACATAACGTTGGGATGGAAAGGTTCTACACCTGTAAAACAAATGAGAACATAACTTAGAGGTGGATTTCCGCTTTTAAAACTTACTACCAAGCCACCACTCCAGAAGAATCAAAATCTTTTTGATAGATACGGTTAACATCAACATTTTTTTGTCTAATTCTAACCTTGGAATTGCTAGGTGAAAGATCTACATGTCGTATATAACATCTCCCGTCAGCGACTGAATTTCGTGTAATTCTAAGTAAAGAATAACATGGTAACAGCAATTAATGAGAACTTAGCGGGAATGAAATTTCAAACTTTCGGTTTGCAACAAAAGGAATAGCAAAAATATTCAAAATTCTATTCCAGTTGAGCCCACAAAGTAGTTTGAAAGTAATGACATGGCATGGCTTCCTTCCTTTGATATACATATTTACCTATGGAATAGATAACAATGAAGTTCGAGCGGAAGAGAACTAAAATAATAAAACCAAAAAATAATTTGGTCAAGTGCGAGTTGGACTCGCATACTAAGGGTTCCGTACCACCTTCAAGATTCTAATATTCCAGTTTCAGACAAGCAGGGAACGAGTGTATTTTCTTATATTTACCCTAATATATTTTAAAGGAAGCATTTTAAATTTATAAAATATATACACTTTCATATACACATAGACTTTTTATTTTATCTGCTTCAGGATTCGCTTGATTTTTATCAGAATACATATGTATTTAATTTTCTAATTTGGCCCCCAAAAATTAACATTAGAGTTTTTTTACTAATAAACTTTCAGGGAAGACTTTATGAATTTTGAGGCTCTGTAAATTGGAAGATATAGGTCAAGTTTTAAATTATAAATTATTAAATCTATTATTCAAATTATTTAAAAATACAAATAAAATATATATTTCAAAATTTAAATAGTGTAGTTTCTAAAGTGGGAATTAAGTCAATGTTTAATATTTTTATTAATATATTTTAAACAAATGATCAGGGTCGGATTTAACTTAATGCCGCCCCTGGGCAGCGAAAAAATGCCGCCCCAATACTGAAATTTAATTCAAAGTTATAGTTTATATACGTACCTTTTTTTAAATTAAAATACCTAATTTATTTTAAAAAATGTTTTTTTATAATTATAAATTTTATACTAAATTTCCGCTTTGAAAAATCAAAATATAACTTCAAAATATTCTCAATATTTCGAAAAAAAAACAGCTAATTTAATTTCTTTTATTCCAGAAAAAAAAATTCCAAGAAATAAATTTATTAAATCACTTTGATTGTTAACTTTTACTTGAAGTGCCAAAATTATAATTAACAAATAATGCACAAATTTAATTTCTTGATTTATCAATTATATGAAAATGATTAATTGAAAGAATTAATTAATTATATTGAGCAATTTTGATATGACCGGGAACAAAATTTCACTTTCGAAATTTTGCCGCCCTAGAAAATTTGCCGCCCTGGGCAGTAGCCCCGACTGCTCCTAGTGTAAATCCACCGCTGCAAATGATTTAAAAATATGATATAAGTATTTGTAATTCACAAAATGAGTCTTTTATCTGATATGATGCTTTGGAAAATTGAATTTTTATTTTCCACTTACTTGTATAATTTGTCCCTAAAATTACTATGGGGGTTTTCTAATAATTCTTCTTATCAATTTCAAGTGAGCACCAGTACCCGTAATTATTTTCAAAATTTTAGGTCGTATGGTTTCGGAAATAAAGTGAGAAATGAAATTTTTTTATATCTTTATGTTAATATCTTGGAAACAATTAATTTCAAAAATATGAAAAATATGTATTTGTATTCCTCATAATAAACCCTTTTATTTGACGTATTACATGATGCTTTAAAAAATATTTTTTTTATTTTCCGTTTAATTCTATAATTTGCCCCCCAATATTAATATTAGAGATTTCTTCGTATTTTTTCTGTAAACAAAAAAATGTAGGTCTTATAGTTTGAGAAATAAAGAGGGGAATGGGCATTTTTTAAATATTTTTTTAATATATTTTAAAATATTTATTTAAAAAATATTTATTAGTATTCGTCATAATGAGCCCTTTGATTTGATATATTACTTGGTCGGTTAGAAACAATTATAATTTTTTATTTTCCATTTAATTCTATAATTTGCCCCCCAAAATGAATATTAGGGGTTTCTCCTTATTTTTCCAGTAAAGTTCAGGTGAGGCGCTATACCTGTACTTTTTAAAAATTTTACAGCTTATGGTTTCGAAGATAAGGGGGGGGGGTAATTTTTTTATATTTTTGATAATATCTTTTAATTAAATTATTTTAAAAATATGGGAAAATTATATTCGTTTTCGTCATAATGAGCCCTTTCATTTGATATATAACATGATGGGTTATAAACAATTTTAATTTTATATTTTACATTTAATTCTGTAATTTGCCCCTCAAAATTAAAAGTAGAGGTTTATCTTTATTTTTCCACTAAACTTCAGGTCAGAGCCTATACCTCTAATTTTTTTCAAAACTTTACGTTTTATAGTTTCGGAGATAATAGGGGAATGGGTAAATTTTGGTATATTTTCGTTAATATCTTTTTATTTTTTTTTTTAATTTGAAAAAATATATTTGTGTTCCTCAGAATAGGACCTTTATTTGATATATTACATGATGCGTTTGAATTTTTTTTTTATATTTAAATGTTCATTTAATTCTATAATTTGCCCCCCAAAATTAATATTAATGGTTTCTTCTTATTTTTCCTGTAAAGTTCGCACAACGATATATATTTCCTATTTTTTCAAAATTTTAGACTCAGTAGTTTCGGAGATTTTTTAGTTTTTCCCCAAAAAGTACCCCTAAAATCAAAATTTCTTCATTTACGATATGTACTCCTGATCGGGTCACCAAACTATATATTAATGCCAAATTTCAACCTTTTCCGTCTAGTAGTTTAGAAGAAAATTGTTGTGATGTGAAAGAGGGAGAAATCCGGAGTGATATTATAAGGATATCCGTTTATTGTATATACGGAACCCTAAAAATGAGTCAACACAATGACAATTTTTACGTTTCTGCACTAGTGATAATTTCTACATTGGTCAATGACAAGCCACCCAACGAAAGCAACATCTTGAGAAGGAATAACAAAATTAACAAGTTATAACAGGAATCGACACGATACTAAAACAGCTTTTCCGTGATCACCTTAATCTCAGATGCCAATTGATTCTCCGGGAGTATCACAGGAGATGAAGAATTATTGTAAAGAAGAAGCTAACTGTTCCTAAACAGACGCCGCAAAAGATCATGATAGTTAGGCAATGGCTAATTCGCCTCCCAAGTCATAGGTGAAATAATTAAGAAAAAACATATAATGAGCAACCAGAGGACTTTGCTGTTCAGATGCTAATGTTGCTGGAACCACAAGTCATTTGTCGCTTGTGTTAGTCTGAAGCTGGTAGACAATGAAACTCGTTCCTCATTTGATCAATCATTTCGCTTGAAACTTCGAGTTATTTGTCTTGTTTCCAGAAAGGCTCATCACGTGGCCATAAAGTGCTCCAGATTTAGGCAGTGGCGATTTTTATCTGTGAAATATTCTCAATTTTCGTATCTTTGTTCACATACAATGAAATGTGCATTCAAACACCAGATAAAGATAAAAAATAAATTTTAAAAGGTTAGTCTGTGCGAAACCTCTACGGTCATAATCCTAGTGAACTTATAATAATTGTGAGTTGACAAAATTTAATTTGCAAGGTATTAGAATAAATAAATTTATTAGGCATTATCGATCTTTCCACTGGCATTACATAAACTCTGTAATTTTCAGTAGAGGTAGATGAAAGGATCTACATAGTCTTTTATTGTAGAAAGTAATTAAACTTACTTGTACTTAAATATTGGAAAGCAGCTAACGTCAACTGAGGACTAATTCTTATCTTGGACTGTTCACGCTTTTCTGCAAATACCGTGAAATCTTGTCTTCTATCGGCAGTTCTTTTCCTCTTTGTACGGTTATCGGCTATAAAATAGAAATAAATTAATTCAAAATTTGATGAAAGATTGATATTTTAAACAATTAAACATATTAATAACTTGATTTTTAAACTAATTAATTACGTCAAAATTTCATAAACACAATTAAAAATACGCTCAATAAAAATAACAAAATAACATATGTAACCTTAAATTTTCAACCAAATAATTAAATAAAGCCACTTTTTATAAAATTAAATACGAACATTGTAAAGTTTATGTAGGACAAAACGGCAGGAGCATCAAATATTGGTTAAAAGAGCAAATGAATTTGAACAGCACCATATGAATATGGCATCAAAGTTTATAGATAACGTTAATTTTATTAATCTGAAAAATTTAGAACTGATTCATTAGGAAAACAGACAAAAACAGTTTCTATTTGAATAACTAGAAAATAAACAAATGTATAAAGCACACAGACTTCTAACGACTAATGATCATTTTAAACACAGACAAGATATAGCATAGTCATTTCAGTAAATTCAGGGTTTCTTTATTGACCAACAAGTTCAGTAAAAATGTTCACTTACTAAATACATCAGTTTCATCCATGATCTCTGCTTGAATCAATTCTTCAATGACATCTTCCAGCGTAATCAAACCGACAGTTTCGTAGAACGGGTCACCTTCGCCTTCATTGTTTACCCTATGCACGAACGCCATGTGGCCTTTGTTGCCTTCTTTGAAGATCTTAAACATTATGTCCAACGTTACATCCTCGAAAACAAAATTGCATGGATTTTGATAGAACTGGCACAGAGTTTTCAACGGAGTGTTGTCGTCTGGATCCACGAAAGCTAAATCTATAACAGAAAAAAATTGTTATCGATACAGCTTATACTTTATCTATTTGTTCAAAGATTCAGTACATGACCTATTGATTTGGTTGTAAAAAACAACAAAAAACAATTAAACAACCATGACTGGTATATATTTTACTATTGCAAATGTTTAAGTACTTAATTTTTATCTTATTATTATGTAATGATACATAGGGCACCAAAAATGAAGGGGTACCGGAGCCGCACCTTAACAACTCACCCACCCCATCGATTTGTAAAGCAGGTAGGGCACATAGTTGCAATTTAACCCAGAGTGCTGGTAGTGCTATAACTGGTTCTGTATTATTGTAAAATTACGAATGGAAAAACAAAATATATACCTATACATATGTTAGTGAAAAGATAACAGTAAGAACAAAAAGGAACAGGATGTTTGACAATAATAGCGTACACCTAAAGATGGAAAAACTGAAGAAATTTGTGAGTAAAATAACAAAGAGCGATCATCTAAGTATAACTGGGAACAGAATGACAAGAATAAACAACAGGAATAGTTAGAACAGTTTGAGACAACAGTTTATACAAAAATGGGACAATTTGCAAAATATAAAGAACTGAAAAATACAAACCGTTATTTTATGGAAAAAGGACATCCAGAAATACACTTGGATACTTAATCAATGATTACCTTATTAGTAATACAAGATCCGGCCACTTCTTAGTCATTGATAGAATAGCACTACTAGCAGGATGAACAAGCATGAAGCAGAGCAAATACAAGTCAAGTGATGAAGTGTTGAATTTCTATTACAATTACTATTAGAATATCGAATAAACAACCAATTAATGACAATAGACACAGAATGAGAAAATTTTCTAACCTGCATAAGCAGTACTCTCTTCAAGGTGTCTTTGTTTTGTACGCAAGACAACATATACAATTGTTTCTGGTCATCAAAATTCTGCATAAACAGACTGGAGCAGAAACTTTAGAAATAAATAATTTGGTCAAGTGCGAGTTGGACTCGCATACTAAGGGTTTCGTACCACCTCCAAGATTCGCAGTATTTAGTTTTCTAATTTGGCCCCCAAAAATTAACATTAGAGTTTTATTTTACTAATAAATTTTCAGAGACGCCTTTTATAATCTACTGTCTGAATTTTGAGGCTCTATAGATTGTAAGATAAAGGGCAAAATAGGTCAAGTTTTAAAATATAAATTATTAAATCTGGTATTGAAATTATTTAAAAATACAAATAAAATATATTTTTCAAAATTTAAATAGTCTAGTTTCTAAAATGGGAATTAAGTCGATGTTTAATATCTTTGTTAATATCTTTTAAACAAATGATTTAAAAATATGATATATTTGTAATTCACATAATGAGCCTTTTATTTGATATATTACATGATGCGTTTGAAAATTGAATTTTTATTTTCCATTTATTTGTATAATTTGTCCCTAAAATTACTATGGAGGTTTTCTAATAATTTTTCTTATAAATTTCAAGTGAGCCCCAGTACCACTAATTATTTTCAAAATTTTAAGTAGTATGGTTTCGGAAATAAAGCGAGAAATGAGAAATTTTTATATCTTTATGTTAATATCAATTAATTTTAAAAATATGAAAAATATATATTTGTAATGACATTTGAATATTTGAAAAAATATTTTTTATTTTCCGTTTATTTCTATAATTGGGCCCCAATATTAATATTTAACATTTCTTCGTATTTTTCCTGTAAATAAAAAAATTAGGTCTTATAGTTTGGGGAATAAAGGGGAGAATGGGTAATTTTTTAATATATTTTAAAATATTTATTTATATTAGTCATAATGAGCCCTTTCATTTGATATATAACATAATGCGTTAGAAACAATTTTAATTTTATATTTTCCATTTAATTCTGTAATTTGCCCCCCCAAAATTAAAAGTAGAGGTTTCCCCTTATTTTTCCAGTAAACTTCAGCTCAGGCTCTATACCTCTATTTTTTTTCAAAACTTTACGTTCTATAGTTTCGGAGATAAGGGGGGGAATGGGTAAATTTTGGTATATTTTCGTTAATATCTTTTAAATTATTTTTTTTTAATATTATTTAATATTCCCCAGAATTAGACCTTTCATTTGATGTATTACATGATCCGTTTTAAAAAAATTTAATTTTTAAATTTTCATTTAATTCTATAATTTGCTCCCCAAAATTAATATTAATGGTTTCTCCTTATTTTTCTTGTGAAGTTCGGGCAACGTTCTATATTTCCTATTTTTTCAAAATTTTAGCCTCAGTTTTTTCGGAGATCGGGGGGGACGGTCAATTTTTTTAGTTTTCCCCCCCAGATGTACCGCTAAAATCAAAATTTATTTTTTTGCGATATGTACTCCTGATCGGGTCACCAAACTATACCTTCATACCAAATTTCAACCTCTTCCGTCCAGTAATTTAGGAGAAAATGGCTGTGATGTGACAGAGGCAGAAAACCTGAGTGATATAAGGATATCCGTATATGGTATATACGGAACCCAAAAAAAAATAGAAAGAATGGGCTCTCAAAATCTGAAAAGATGACATGGAAAATTCTATTAAACAAAAGCACATAGTCCAAGTACAATGCAATTCAGGAAAAAAAACGGTCAAAATATGTTAAAGCCTGAAACGATTTTAAATAAATGGTCAGAAGAACTTATCAAAAATCCTGGGAATGATCAATATCTAATTTTGGGGCAGACATTCACGGTAGGCACGAGATAGCGTTAATGAACCTTTAGACAAACAACAAACGATAGATAAAATTACATACAATAAAAACGAAGAAGAAACTTATCTAGAATCTAGAAAACGAACTAACACGATTAATAACAAACACACAACGGAGATGAAATAACTATAGTGGAGAAAGCGATAGGCAACTGTGTAAAAACAATAGAAGCATTAGGTTACCAAATACTATAAGTAGATAATATACAAAACTTATTAGTAATCGACAGAAGAAAATAGCTGAAGATTGAAGTTGTTTACGCATTAAGTACACAAACATGCAAATGCATACAAGTTGATGGATATATGAAGTCAAATCTATAAAATGTAGAGAAAGTACTAGGAATTAGGAATGTCAATAATTTATATTAGTTAATGATAACTACATACAACCTTCATAATTATAAATTTCTAGATATCTGTTGACAATAATTGCTCTAAAATAAGAAAATTTCAAAATATCTGAATATACACTAAAATCAAATTTCTAAAAAAAATTGCATTTACTCATTCAGTCATATGAAAACGGTAGACCTTTTTGAAGAGCTCTAAAACAATGCTTCATTAAAAAAATCAATGGAGGAATGAAAAATATTGTACAGGAATAATGTTTATCCAACAAATAGATTGCCGTATAGTAACGTAAAATCTGAAATATCAGGTTTGTCCCATAATCTATCAAATGTCGCCTGTAAAGGGTCCCTGAGTAGTAATAAAACACGAACATACATCCGTATTACAGCATTTCCAACAAATAGTAAAATTTTATGGAGAACGAAGAACTAACGGATAATCGTAAAGAACTAGCATGGCACGACAAAATGTTGATAGATCACATTTACCTAAAACGAGCGTCATAATACGGCATCCACTAAAAAACAATTCCGCACAGATAACAGTACATCCATAAAGTAGTGAATAAATCAAAGTTACAATAATATACAGGGTTATTCAAGAAAGAGATACGACGTTATCATTTTGTTTATGTAAACACCCAAATATTAATGCAGTTTTAGACATAAAATTACAGTATTAAACAAAGAAAATGTTATTTTATCAAGCTGTAAATATTTGTCATAAACAAATTTATGAAAAAAATGATACCGCTGGCCACAAAGGCCCACCAGGTAAGACCAAAAAACATTTATTGAAACATATCGTTGTAAAATCCATATAATTTATGTTGTAAAGAGTTTTTTGGAAATCGGATATCGTTTATTGAATTTGTATAATGGCATTATCATAATACAAATAATTTAGTCGAATCTGTGATTGATTGTACATAAGTGCACCAGGTTAGTGTTATAATCGTCATTACCAAATAAGCTTTTATCTGATAGTGGTTAAATGCGTATTTTGTATTAACATTAATGTTGGAAAAGGGTATTTTTGTCATCAATTGTGTTCGCGTCAATATTATCATTATGCTCTTGAATTCATTATTATTTCTATTTAAAACTCCAATTAATAGTATACAGTTGATATATTATATGCATTGTTTGTTATAGCATATGTTAAAAATATACGAAAATCCTAATAAAATAATACCCAAAAGCCAAAACTGTCTATGCTGTTATGAGTCTGGCTACAATCATTTTCAAACTGTAATGACACACCCAGAAACAATTGAGTTTCAAATGATTGGAAATTTGTATGCCTATGTGACGTAAACATAGGCAGTGTACTAATCGGATCGAGTAAATAATCGTAGAACTCTAGACTTAAGATAGAAAAGATAAAAAGAAACATTGAATTGGATTTGAATAATATACAATAATATTGATATATATATTATAATACGAGGGCTGCCTTTTATATTTCGGGATTAGAAAACAAAAACAAATATTAATCATCGAAAATCGCTTTATTGTTTTTCAAAATATTCCCCATGAAGATCTATACACTTTTGCAAGCGTTTGAACCAATTGTCGAAGCACTTTTTCCACTCTGATTGAGGTATCTCCAAAACATGCATTCTGAACGCAGCAACCGCTTCTTCAGGTGTCGAAAAACGTTGACCTCTCAGTTTGTTTTTTCCGTACGGGAATAAAAAGAAGTCAATTGGTGACAAGTCAGGACTATACGGCGGATGACTCATCAAATCGATGTTTTGAGTGGTCAAAAATGCAGTTGTTTGAGTCGATGTGGGAGAGCTCGCATTGTGGTGGTGAAGAGTGATCCGTCTTCGGCGGTTGGTTTTCCTCACTTATTGGAAGACAACTGGCAAACAAATGGTTGTGTACCACTCGGAATTGTCTGTTCTGCGTTGTTCTAATGGTACGGTTGCGACATGTCCAGTTTTTCCGAAAAAACAGGCGATCATTTGCTTGGAAGTGCTTCGTGCGCGAACAACTTTTGTTGGATTCGGCTCATCTTGAAACACCCATACAGTCGACTGCTATTTACTTTCGGGCTCATACACTATCTACGATTCATCACCTGTCACTATGCCATAAACGTGTTTTGAACCACCGCGATCGTATTTTTTGAGCTTTTCTTTCGACCAATCGACACGAGCCTTTTTTGAACGATTGACAAATTGTGTGGGATCCAATGCGAACAAATTTTTTTGACATTCAAATGTTTATGCAGTTTTGAATGTATGCTGGTCCCACTAATGTGTAAGGTTGACTCAATCTCACGATAGGTCACATGACGATCTTGCAATATCAGTTCGCGCACAGCATCAATGGTTTCCGGAACGACAACTGTTTTTGGACGACCTTCACGAAATTCGTCTTGGAGTGAACTACGACCTCGATTGAATTCACCATACCATCGATAAACAGTAGTCCTTGATGAAGTTTCATCGCCAAAAATTAAGTTCATCCATGCACTTTTGCTGACTTTAATCCACGTCGAAAGTTGTAAAAAATAATCGCACGAAAATGTTCACGATTTAATTCAATTTTTTGGCCGAGATGAATCCTTTAAGTTACTGTAAACAACACATAGCGCTCGTATGTCAAAACGTTCTGAGTACGTATCACCTCAAAAATGTCAAACTTTACGATAGAGCTGTCAGTTGTCAGATTGCAACACTAGGGTTGTCCAATCCCGAAATACAAAAGGCAGCCCTCGTATAGTAAGTATATTCTGTTATTATTTTTAATACCTTTACAGTAATTTGTATTCCTTACAGGTATGATATATTTGTAATTTTGTTAGTGAATAAAATTTGTGATTTTAATGCTTTTGGCAAAATTTATTCTAAAGGGTTTCAGACAGGGCAAGTACACTGAAATCTTTTGACTGTGTAGGCCATGATATTTTATTAAACAAGTTTCACGTTTATAATGTTATTAAATGTAGTGTAAAATAATTGTTTTTCTAAACGAGAGAAGACAATATGTGATGTATAATAATATTAAATCAGGTATATTACCTCTATATCATGGTGTGCCTCACGGGTCAGAGCTAGGTCCCATCTTGTTTATTATTTATGTAAACGATACAACACTGTTAGTAAAAAATGACCAACAAAAAAGTGCGATTGATGAAAAACGAATACAATTAGTTTTAGATTTAAAAAAGGTAGCAAAGCAAATAAAGATGATACTGCGTCTATATTGGGTGTTACAACAGACAGGTTTAAGATGGGATAATAATATCAGCGTACTATCTGACTGTGTATCCTATATTGTACCATGCGATACTGAACTGGGGCTATTCTCCTCATGATATGAGAAATTTAGTGTCCTGAGAAGGTGCACAGGAGTGATTAAAAGACTACATTTTCAGTAAGCACAATGTCACATAGAAACAATTTGTCAACTGCAATGTTGTATCAAAACTTATTGGTCTCTATTTTGAAGAACGTAATAAAATGAACATTCGTCCAGTGTGATTTCCAAAACGAACTGATTAATAACAGATATACGAAATGCAGAAAGTAACTTATAAGAAATAGGAGGTGGGATTATGTTACTTTGATACGTAGTTATCGTTACTGGGAAGATAAATTTAAGTGCTCGTACTGATTATTTTTAGTGTGAAATAAAAAGCGTTGAAAGAAAAAACAAAACGTTTCAAAGTCGATTCTGATTCGTTGTTACTTTGGTTTGACGTTTATTCGAAAAATTACATACTGAAAAAAAAATTTGTATGCTTGGGACTTGGTCATAAAAAAAGTTTCAAAATTCCTTATTTACACAAAGAAGAACACAACACCAAAAGAAAACTAAAAGAGTCTGCTTTAATTTGTTAAATGAAAACGATTGTACGCTACTACCTCCGTAGAATTCAGTCGGTCTGGGAAGATAAGGAAGAAATCTGTATGGCAGTCCTTGTGAACAACCCTATCGGGATAGTTTATAAGGTTTTTCCTGTTTTCCCTTTATTTATGGGATCACTGAATCAATAAATATTTTTGAATGCACTATCTTTAACAAAGTCGCACCTAGGAGCGCCACATATTCTGAAGTTGACCATTGACAACGGGGTCTGATCTAGACCCCGAAACGTTTGGAATATACAGCAATTTTCTTTAAACTGTGGTGTTATTTCCCAAGAAGTACTTAGACATTGAAAAATATGCCACAAGTATCATTCAGAAAACAACTTGAAAGTTTGATTTATGACATTTAAGTTGACATAAGAAAAAAATTTTGTTGTTTTTAAATATACAGGTAGCACAAAAAATTCTAAAGATCATCTATTAAGTTAATCAGCTTTCAAATTGGAAGAATTTGAAAGAGTTGTATTTAGAATTTATAAGTGGCGTTCCTAGGTCCGACTTTGTTATTAGATAGCGCATTCGCCAAAAATGCGATCAAAGAATTCTGCTGTTTCAGTGATCCCATTTACGTCCTAAGGAAAAACCTAGGAACAACCTTATGAACTATGCCTACACTGGGTTGTTCAAACAGGAGATGACCATTAATAATTTCTTCCTTAATTGTCGGTAATCAGATACGATTGAATTCTACCGAAGTAGAAGCGATACAATCATCTTCAATCAAAAGAATTAAGGCAGAGTCTTTTATTTTGTGTTATGTTGTTCTTTGTGAAGTATAGTTGAATTGTCAAATTGTATTTTATGGCCTAGGTACCATGCATGTTCACAAATTTTAGATTTTTCATATTGTCGTTCCTTTATGTAATTCTTGTGTTCATTTATTCGTACGTTTAATGGTCTCGATGTATGTCGAATATAAAATTTATTGCATTCGCAAGAAATCTTGTATATGCAGTTTTTTGAGTTCTATAGCCATTATACACAACATGAAAAAAATTAACTTATATTTAAAAACTAAGGGTTTCAGTTTTCCCTGTCATTAACAACAAATTTAGATTTTTGGTTCAAAAATCTATAAGAACAGTACTCTGGAACAACAAATATATTTTTCATTAAAAAAATCGTATATTTTTCCATTATTGGCCATTATATCATCTTTCAAACCTAATTTGAGGTTTCTCATCGCAAGTTAACCAAGAGGTTTCGATTTTATGACACGACACGTCCGAGATCCGTTCAGTACACTGTGCGCAGGGAGTACTCAACGCTGAGGATAGTGTGAAATGTGCTAGCTTAAGAGCACGAATCGTTATGTCAAGTCTGGGATCGGCAGGATCCAATATAAATAGTGACCACAGAGGAGCACGCGGCCAAGAATACAATGAGCGACTGGAATAATTTGGATCTGAATATAGAAAAGAGCTAAAAAATAACTGAAAGAATAACCAATAGAAATCAGAATGTTATAACTTAAAAAAGATATAAAAGTTTTAAGAAATACGATTTAAATTCTCACCTTTGATGTACAACATCGTTACGATATTTTGTCTGTTGCCCTCGTAAACCGGAATACGAGAATATCCACTCTTCATGATTTCGGAAACGGTCTCGAAGTCCAGAACGGCTTCGTAATCCAGCATAAAGACGTCCTCAATGCGGGTCATTACATTTGCCACCGTCTTTTTGCGAAGCTCCAGAGCTCCACTGATGATGTTTACCTCATCTTTGTCCAAGTCATTTTCCCCAGTTGTTACCTGAAACAAAAATTACAATAATGTACAAAAGTTCTATTTTCATCCACCATGAAATCATTTTCGAACTTTATTAAACAGCGAACAATTTTTTTTACAACAGAATGTGCTACATTTTTCATTCGATTCAAACGAAAAATTTAAACCAGTTTGCGGTAATCCATACTATTAATGGGGTAAAATTTATTGCCATATAGAATTACCATTAATGACAAGCTACACTATCTGTGAGTAATATAGACTATATTTAGTTTTGATAAAAGTAAATTATTAGTTCCAAATCTCTATATTTGAAAATGAAGTCCGCGGAAACAGTACAGTTTATTGCCTATATATGAAAATTACGTAATATATAAAAATATTAATCACCACCTACAAACATGTGTTCAATATTAAAATAAATAGATAATTATAAGGTGTTGTTTAACCGCCCTTTATTGACCTTTTTGCCAGATTCCCCTATATTGCTTGATCGTTTATTTAGAAGCAATTTTTTTCATACATTTCAGAAAAATAGGTAAAGAATCAAAAATATATCACTGGGCATATCGAAGATGAAATATATTTAGATACATCATGAGCATTGCCATGAAGATAAGTAAGATAAGATCCATAAATATCAGACCATATCATATTCAAGTACGAGTTGGGACAGTTCCTACCCATCCTGCCTTCCACTTCTCTATGACTTCACGAACCATGTCTCCTCCAAACTATTACTGCCAATGGTTGGTTGCCAGGTGCTCAGTGCAATGTTCCTTCTCAATACAGAAACGATCTCCGAAGCTAACCGAATGGAGTTTATAGAGATGATGATGATGATGAATCAAAAATGTCTATGTCTATGTTTCTATGTGTTAAATTATACAGTGTTACAGTGACTTTGTTTTTTGGCGATGTTACGTGTGAGCATTCTGTTTGTATTTGTTCCATTCGCCATCATTACTGTTCTCCACTGATGATAGAGCGGGCATACATAAATAATGATTACATTCCAGTATAGTTTTGCTAGATTTGGTATGGGGATTAATCATTTGGTTCTTCTATAAATCGAGCCTTTGGACGGGGCAACCAGACACGTTCTCAACATTCGGCAGGTACCTAACAGTTCGATTTATATGCAAAGCCTAGTCGGCTCACAGAATTCGTATACTCCAATTAGAAGGAGCCACGTGGTCCCCATGTTTGACCCGGCAGACGACCAATGGGAGCGCAGCATTTGACTGGTAGGGACGTGGTTTGTGACGTCATGGGGGAGTGGAGGATCTAGGCGGAACTGTCCCAGCTTCTACTTATTCAGCTACATTCCACCAGTATTTCATTACTGTAGCCTCCCTTACATAATCATTTCCCATTTCTTTCCAAGCACTTCTGTACTTACCTTTTTGGGGCAAGATAATGGCGGATATTTACTTGATAACACAGCCCCATTTTATATTACACCGTTTCCTTAGTCTTTTCACACCTCTGAGATATCACTAAATGATTTCTGTTGCCCACCAATTTTACTTTTGGGTGACTTCTATTACCTCCGTTTTATTTTTTATCAACTCGTTCATTCTATTCTATTTCAGTATATCTTGGTTAATTCGATCATGCACCTTTTCATAAATCTTTGTGTGTTACATATTTCACAACAATATGTCAGTGTTTCACGAAATGGACTGACAATATATTCTTCCACTACATCCAGGGTTGTATTGCATTTAATATGATGTTCTAAATGTTTACTAGTTCATTTTACATTTTCTTGATATTTATTTTTAGGCTTATTTCATTATTATTACATTGCAGTGTTTGACAATTATGACAATATTATCAGCAAATCTCCAATGATAGAGATATACGTGGTCTACATTAATTCCTTTGTTGTTCTAATTAAACTTTCAAGAAATACTTTAGAATGCCGCTATGAATACCTTTGGTGAGATGGCGTCACATTGTCAGACTCCCCTGCTGGTGCCCTCAAACGTTTATGCTTTTAGCATTCCTCTATATATGACTTATGTGCACCTTGCTCAGTCAAGACATTGATACTGCCCTGGATACTATGGTATCCATGCTTTCTCAAAGGCTATGAAACGACTAGTATTTGATATTCTTTAGATCCCCAAAAATCCTAGATATCGGTCTTTAAATCTCACGTTTTCAAATTTAACGAAATGCATCATAACTTGTCTCAGAACATGTATGTGATCAATTGTGGTGAACCTAGAGATATTTAAGTGATTTAACACTAAGCAGCTATTAAACATAGAGTACAAAAATGAACTCAAATCTGATCGACTGATTGGTAGATTCAATCCTATTTTCACCGTTGGTGGCGGTCTGGGCAGATCTACAGGGCGAGTGTCCGTTCCTTGAGAGTTCTAGAGACATCATACATATTATAGGAAAGAAAACTTAACCCCAGTGCAATGACAAAAATGACAGGTACAGTTGATATTATACATATGATAAAAGAATATTAACGGGTATTCCAATTTGAGGTTAATTTTTAAATTTTTAATAAAATACACAAATTCTTTGAGAATGATCAAATCTTTTATTTCAAATGATAGTACAATTGTTTTGGTTTAGTAATGGAAAACAATATCTTGTAAGTGACCATCTGCTGCTGTACGACAAGCTTCTAATCTTTTGCCAAAATTTTCGATAAGTTTCTACTATACCTGCGGTTCAATTACTTGAAAAGAGTCAATAATGTTCTCCTTTACGTCGTCAATGGTTTGTGGATCGTTGGCATGGACCTTTTCAATATGCTCCAATTCATCCCACAAAAAGTTAGTAAGCATCGTTCGATATCGATCACCATTCACAGTAACAGCATTTCCATTGTCATCTTCAAAAAAGTATGGACTAATCACTCCACCAGCCCAAAAACCACACCAAACAGTTACTTTTTGTGGGTGCATTGGTCTTTCCATTATTTCTTGTGGATTTGCTTCATCCCAGATTCGACAATTTTGCTTGTTAACAAATCCACCCAATTCAAAATATGCCTCATCGCCGATAATTTTGTTGAAAAAATTCACATTTTCAAGTTTCTGTTGTAGGTATGGCCCAATTAACGACTTGACGACGTAAATCAGTCTGTTGGCTTTATTTCTTGCGTTATCTGAATCTTGTAAGCATTTAAATGAAGATCTTTGAGCAAAATTCTGAATAAAGTAGTTTTTGGAATGTTAAATTGCTGTGCACGATGACATATTGATGTTTTTGGTTATTCAACAACACTAGCAGTAACAGCTGCAATATTTTCTTCTGAATGTCCACTACGATGATATATTTTGCTTTTTTCATGTTTTACACACATTATTGAACAATTTTTCCAATGGTAACATTTGACGGACAATCTTCTCTTCCATATTCTGTACGAAATTTTCTTCGAACTTCAGCACAACTTTCACCCAAATTTAACATATTTTTTAATAATAAACACGCGTTGCTCAATCGTATATCTCTCCATTTTTAATAACCGGAATATTCCTACTTGTCATCTGTCAAATAAGATATGATATTCTAGTACAAAAAATATAAATGGCGGCAAATTTAAAAATTAACTTCAAATTGGAACACCCTTTATTTCCTAAATAATGCATTATTTATTAAATTCCTCAAAAGGACCTCGAAAATTATTTGTGCTCATGAACTCATCAAATAGGACCTCAAAAATTATTTGTGCCCATGAACTCCTCAAAACTACAGTCGGCCCTGTAATTTTACAATGGTCTAAAATTGTAAAACTAACATCCACGCCATTTTTTTCATAAATCATAATTTTTTTCTAGTTTTTTTTCCAGTTTTATTAATAAGTTGTAAATCGGTCTCGTAGACGTTTTAATAACTTATAGAATTAAAATAAATATGAAAAAGAATTGTTTTCTAAACGATATTTTAATTTACATCTTAGAATTGTGCCTTTTTTATCCATAGTTTCTTAACCATTGAAAACGGGGTCTGACCTAGACCCCGAAACGTTTGGAATATACAGCAACTTTTCTTTATTTCCCGAGAAGTACTTAGACATGAAAAATAATACCTCCAAAACACAAGCTTACTATATATTCATAACGGTGAAAATATTTTCGTGCAGGGAAATGATAACATCACTCCTACAAATTTTCATTCGTATACAAATTTATGCCGTTTTAGTTCATTTCATTGATCAATTAGAAAGCGTGACACCGGCACGTTCCTATGAGTGGCTTTTTATTGGATTGTTTCATTCAAAAGGCCTTTGAGTTCAATTGAATTAGAACATTACTATTATTTTACAACTCTTTATTGAGATTAAGCGGCGTTCAAAGAAAATAAATGCCCAGTTATAATGAAGGTTAACAATACGTGTTGATGTGAATCAACATCAGTTCGTTGTTTGTATATTTATTTATTTATTGTTTTAGGATTGTCAAATAGTCTAAAAATTTTGAACATAGTAATTTTATTAATAACTTAATGAATAGCTCATCAAACATACTGGTTTTGGAAACAAAAATCACGGAAGTATAGTCCATGTTGATACAAACATAAAATTCAACTCCATATGAGTATTAGGATTATTTTTTAAACCTTCAATCTTTGGTGATTTGCAATAATTCCCCAAAAATCATGGTAGTTTATTAAGTATTGCATTATTATTACACATTAAACTTTTATTTATTTATTTTATTATCATTCCATGTTGACAAAGAAGTTAAACCCAGTCCCTGAAACATTTAGTATTTTTAAATATATAGGAGCTTAAGTAAAAATCAAAAAATATTTTGCAAAAAATTCACAAATTAAATACTTTTTCTGAGGTTGGTGCCAAATTATACAACAAAGTTGCAAATTACACTCCCAAATTATTTTCACTTTAAAATGGCACCATTTTTTTAATGTTGTTATTTTACAATTTGATGCAATGGCTTAATTAGATGCAATTTTCAAATATAATTACCTTTTGCTATACCTATTGCCAAGCAGCATTTTACTCTTAACTATTCTATTCAAATAAAATTTGTTTGATGACAATTTGAGTATAAATTTGTATAGAAATAAAGGTACTTTAAAGCAAAATTGATAATTTTTGTCAAACCTAGTATACAATAAAAAAGTAACATGAATATTTATTATACAATTTTTAGTGATATGATATAATTAGATGCAGTTAATATTCTAATTACTTTTGTTTTATTAATTTTTAGTATTACCAAAAATAAAGGTACATATTTCACTTCTAGGAAAAATTCATATTTGCTGACAAACTTCGTATTCAGTTGAAAAAGTGATATGTAATGATTACCGAATATGTTTCAGACCATCTTTTTATGAACAATAACTTATTCAAAATAAAGTTGTCCGTTTCATTCCAACTTATGAAGACACACTGTATATGGAGACCAATCGATAACTTGGAGTTGATTAACTGACATTTATTTTGATTTAGTGCCATTCTATTTTCAATTCATTACACTCCAGGTTCCGAACAGAAACATTTTGTTTTTCCAACACGATCGCCTCCACCAAAATTTACTATATAAGAAACTCGTTAAAGTTTTTGCAGATTTTCTTAATTTTTTTTTAATATGGGAACACTTCGGGATCCATCTTTTCACAATCCAGTTTAAACGATCCAAATCCGTTCAGTCGGTTTCGAATGAGAGCTGAACCCACATAAAAAAACATACGTAGGCGAATTGAGAACCTTTTTCTTTTTGAAGTCGGGTAAAAACTCTCTACGACGATATATTCACTATTTGGGAACACTCTCTTGAAGACTTATATGAACTATTAAACGACATCACTAACAAAGAATCAACTATACAGTTCGCATTAGAAATTGAGCAACATAGCACACTACCTTTCTTAGATATCTTAATAACAAAAACACAATCGTCATTTGATACACAAATCTACAGAAAGTGGACTCAGACTAACAGATATCTCAATTTTAACTATAATCATCAATACACCGTATAAAAAGGCATCATTAAATCTTTATATGATAGAACAAAAACCAACTGTTCTCATATGGTTAAATTTAATGAAAAACATATAATTATAATAAAACATTAAAAAATATATATAAGCGACTTCTACCTATAACTAAAAAGCTAAAAATAATTATAACAAAATACAACTCTAGCAAATAAATAACACATTCAATGTTGTTAGGTACCTACCCAGGAAGTAAAAAATGTAAACATTAAAAGGTGCTCATTCTGTACAAATTAATTACCTACCAATCTAGTATATTTTGAAGCCGGTGCCAATCCGGATATATACTCTATTAAAAGACCATATTCATTCAAAACGGTGCACCACAGGAGAAGAAATCAGGTAACATACATACAAAAAAAAACAATTCATCAATAAAGAGTTAGACAAAATTAAACACAAAACAATCACTAACGTTTAATACCAAGCTACTCCAAACAATACTAATAACCTTGATAACCACATTACTACAACAGCCATACATACAGGGTCTTTCAAAAAGAATGAAAACAAATTTAATACCAAAACAATATTCAAAACAAGAAATACACTGAAAATAATATTCCTTGTGCATATAACAAACTTTATATTGGAGAAACCTCTAGACCTAAACAAATGAACACAAAATAATATTTAAAAAAACAACAATTCGAAAAATCCTAAATTTGTGAACATGCCTGGAACCTTGATCATAAGATGCAATTTCAAATTCAACCATATTACACAAAGAAGAACACAATACCAATCGAAAACTGAAAGAGTCTGCTTTAAATTTATTAAATGAAAGCGATTGTATCGCTAATCTTTCTATAGAATTCAGCCGTTCCTGGTTATCAATAATCAAGGATGAAATTAATAATGGTAATGTCCTTTTGAACAAGCCTATATTGGGATAGTTCATAAGGTTTTTCCTAGGTTTTCCCTTATGACTTTAACGAGATCTCTGGAATATCAGAATTTCTTTGGTCTCATTATTGGTACCTAGGAGTGCCACATGAAATTCAATTCAGTTTCTAATTTTCTTGTTCATTTGTGTTAAGTTAATTACCATTGAAAATGGGGTCTGATTTAGACCTTGAAACGTTTGGACTATTTGAAATATACAGACTTTCAAGTTTATGTTATTCCCAAATTAATCAGAAAAAATAAAAATCTATATCTTTTAGATTGAAAACGAAATAAAGTTGCCGAAATAATCTATCAATTAAATTCACAATAACAAATCTACTTTTAACACGATTAGTTTCAGTATTGTATCAGAGTCGTATTGTTTGTTCTCTGTTAATTAAAATTTACTTTATAAAAACTAGTTTTCTTTTTCGTTTTTCGACTCTACTAATTGCTTCGTGGTTTTACATGCATATTAATTAAAGATAAAGTTCTTCAACAAAATCTTATCCCATTTGATCTCTTGAGTAATTTATGCTTCCGACAACGTTATATTACAATTTTCTTCCAAAAGTGATGCACCAAAGAGAACGTAATTTATTTAAGCGAAGAGGAAACAGAATGTACTACGTAGGAAGGATGCGCGATATAAAAGTTAACAACGCAAAGTTCGCGTTTCGATTTTGTTCGGTTAACAGTGTGTTTTAACCAGATATTCCCGCTTCCGTTCCGACTGAAAATAGATTTTCTCTCGACACACTTTCCTCGGTATTCGTCTCGACGAAAAACAAATTCGATGAATGATAGAATGATTTCGATGTGGCATTTATTTTAAGGATTCGATTTTCTCGTAATTTGATGACACTTTTTATCGACCACGTTGACCCCGGCATGGCGCTGTTGCGAACGAAGTCTTGTGATAAATAATCTCGTTAAAAATGAGAACGATGATAATACTCGAACAAGGACTTGTGACGGTATTGATTTGAAACTATAATTATCGTGTAAAGGGAATAAATAAATTAGAAGAACGTATTATCGAAGGCAAAGACCTAAAGCACTTGAAAAACACCAGTTGAAAGTGGTTTCTGTATACTGACTGCTACGGCATCGATCGAGTAGACAATTTTTTTAAAGTTAAACGTTGTTAGCATGGAACACTGAAACTATTGGGGTATATTTATTTGCTTTTATATACCGGGTGTCCCAATGAAAATGAGCCACCTGGAATATTGCTCAAAATTCAGTATTTTGAAAATTGCACGTCAAAAAATTTGCGAATGGGGACTTATTTGGCCATAGTAACCGATAATAAAATTGCACACTCATCACACTCACCACCGCAACGTTGCTACTCCATTTTTTTAATTGGAACCCTACCATAAATGACACCTCGTTTTAAGGCATACAAGTAGGTCTTTAAACACCCCCAAAAGAAAAATTCAAGGGGTCATATCAGGCGACTTTGCTGGCCACTCATATGCACCTCGTCTTCCAATCCATCTGTCAGGAATCGATTATCTAGAAACTGGCAACTGATGGGGCACCGTCGTGCTGAAATACAAATACCTGCCTCCAAAATGTTATTTATTCTTAGATTTACAGCGCTCGCAAGTAAGTTTATATACTTATCTCCATTTAATATGCCTATATCTATGAAAATTAGTCCAACGAAATGATCACCTAGAAGTCCTGCTCCACATTTAGCTTTAGAGGGCGGTGTATGAGTCTCTCTAAATAATTGTGGATTAATGTTAGTCCAGCAACTTCAAAGAAGAAAGTATTGTATAAAATTTTGGGATTGTTGTTTATACGACCGGACAATGTTTCACAGAATTCTATTCTTCTGTCAAAATCGTCTTCGCTTAATTCTTGGACCGGTCTGATTTTGTAAGGATGGACCATATTACGTTTCAAAATTCTGTGAACAATACTTCGGGTAACACCTGATGTTAACGCAATTTGTCTTGAAAGATTTTTTCGGTTCCATTACAACTTGTCCAAATACTGCTACTTCAACGTCATACATTCTTCTTGGCTCGTGTTTCTTGTTGAACACGAATCCCGTTTTGTTGAATTTGCTCCACATTTCAGTAATATATTTGCCTAACGGGTCTTTTTGGAAGCATCTCATTGAAATTAAGAGCAGTTTCTCTAGCACAATTATTACTCTGAACACAAAGAACAATAATTTCAATTTTTTCCGCTAATTATTTTGACGAGTAAGAAAAAGAACGAATTTTTAAAATGTTGTTGTGTTAAATATGTGTCGTAAATTTAGATATATACTTCATAGTACAAAATTATTATAATTAATCCCGCCTCATTTCGGTTCGTTACTTCACAACGGGAAGTAAGGAAGCTAAATTGACAGAAGAAAAGTCATTAGGGGAATTTAGTCATAAGCCTGTGGACCTCATTTACACGTATTTGTAGCTATATCAGAGTAATTAAAGACCAAAAAAGTTTTTTGATTAGAAGAATTACATAAAAAATATACATCGATTTTACCGAACTTAATAACTTTATTTATTATGTAAGGGTGAGTGGATAAAATTACAACATTATGTCATTAAATGCCAATCGTATTTGCAAAAAAACTCAATAGAGATCCGTAATGAAAGTGTAGCGTACAAAAAGCATCGTTTTGAAACGTCCGAACATAATAAGGGTATTTAGTTTATTACTATTATTAGGGGTTGGTAAGATATTTTTGGCTGATTTTGGCATCATAGACTAGTAATATACAGGGTGAGTTTTTTTTGATGATCAGTATGGGGATCTCGGAAACTAGCGGAGATAGAGCAATGGTTAAATTGGGAAAGATTTGCAGTTTTACTGGCCCAATTTAATGACACTTCCGGATATTTGTAAAAAGTCATGGCTTACTAGATATTTTGAAAAAACGAAATTCTGTCGATTTAGTCAAATCCCTCTAACTCCTTTGTTTTTGATTTTATAAAAAAGTGTAAATATCAAAATTAAAGGGAATTGTATCCCGAATATGATTGTCATGTCCTTGTTTGTGTGACAGCTCTCGTTTTCGAGATATGACACAAACTTATCTTTTTTTTTGAATGGAAACCATAGTTGGCTATGACCTCAAAAAATCGGACATTTTTAGAGCTTTTCAACGATATAATACTCGTTATAGTTATTCATAAAAATAACGGAGTAATGGATGCTTTTCTCTCTTATTTTCACTTTTAACGTAGTTAGCCATGAAATAGATTGATTTATTAACTAACAACTATTCCAAAAAACATTGAACAATTTTTTTATTAGATATATCAGATATAACAAAAAAACTAAATAAGTAGGTACTTACTAAAAACTTAAGAAATTAAACTACATAAACATGGTTACAATTTATGTTCGAAAAGTCCACCATTGTTATTTAGATAAAAATTACATCTTTTTTTAAGATTGACATTACCGCTTTCCTCACAGACCGCCTATCAATTTCTTCAATTACTTGTAATACCGCCTCCCTTAGGTCACCAACTGTCTCATACTTTCTTTTGTATACTTTGTTTTTTAGCGCACCCCATAAATTCTATAACTGCCAAATCGGGAGACCGGGGTGGCCATTCGCGTGGGCCATTTCTTCCTATCCAAGAGTTTGGATAGATATTATCTAAGTGTTGTCTTACTAATAACGAGTTATGAGCAAGTGCTCCACCATGTTGGAACCACTCAATTTGTAAACGAGTTCTCAAATTATGCAACATGTCTTGAAAAGTGTATTGCAAGAAATAATAGACCCTATGATGTTCTACATGGAAAGGGTTTTCTTTAGCCCAGATATGCTCATTGTGTCTATTGAACATACCGCAGTTAGTAAATCTAGTTTCATCTGAACATAACACTTTTTTTGGAAACTGTGGATTGTCAAGGTTCCACCAGCATGCAAAGTTTGAGAAACTGAAAGTTTGTACGGGTGGAAATTGTGCGCTTTCAGTACCTTAACTACTACTTACAGTTTGTTGAGCTGTGCCAGCTTCTGCCGCAATCTCACGAGTTAATGTAGATGGATTTTGATTTACCCTCGCCAAAACATTTATTTGTGTTGCTTCTTTAATTTGATTACGTTCCTTTGGTGGTTTAGTAAAAGATCCATATCTGCGTAAACTATCGTAAAGCCCCTTAAATGTACATAGAGCAGGTTGACAACGATTAAAATATCTACTCATCAGCTGCACGAACTGAATTTTTATGGCATATGATATAATATTCCACCATATTCAGTTTTTCTTCGTTAGAATAGTCTATTTTATCACGAAAACTTGTCAATATCGACTGTCAATGGAATTACTCTCAAATGAGGAAACGTCAAAGTGAAAACAATCTTTTTCATGGCTACCTACGTTAAAAGTTAAAATAAGAGAGAAAAGCATCCATAACTCCGTTATTTTTATGAATAACTATATCGAGTATTATATCGTTGAAAAGCTCTAAAAATGTCCGATTTTTTGAGGTCATGGCCAACTATGGTTTCCATTCAAAAAAAGATAAGTTTGTGTCATATCTCTAAAACGAGAGCTGTCACGCAAACGAGGACATGACAATCATATTCGGGATACAATTCCCTTCAATTTTGATATTTTCACTTTTTTTATAAAATCAAAAACAAAGGAGCTAGAGGGATTTGACTAAATCGACAGAATTTCGTTTTTTCAAAATATCTAGTAAGCCATGACTTTTTACAAAAATCCGAAAGTGTCATTAAATTGGGCCAGTAAAACTGCAAATCTTTCCCAATTTAACCATTGCTCTATCTCCGCTAGTTTCCGAGAAAAAAATTCACCCTGTATATGTCTCTTATTTTATATATTGAGTTCTATGGACCGTAGTGGCAGCAAGCATCAAGACATGAAGACAGATTTCTGTAACAACATTCTAGGTGGTTGAGCGTGTTTGTTTTTTTTTTCCAAGAATCAGAACAATCTTCAGAAAAATCGGCAAATTTGGGTCGGGCTTCTTCAGAATTTTTAGAGCCTAGTGACCGGACAAAACAAAGGAAGACTGAAGAATTAGGCACAAAAGATTTTACGGACGAATTAACATATTTAATAGATGAATCAACTGAGTGTGAATTATCTGATTCTTCAGATGACGATCTCTTATTATATAATATATGGATATATTTTGTACATTCTATATAAAAGTGATTCATGTCAAATGCGTTATTTTGTTTTTATTTCTAATTTTGACTTCGGATTCGTAATTAGGGACCCCGAAAACCTCCGAGTACTGATTTTCAGCCGAATTTGTAACGCTTTCGACTTTTGGTCAGCATTTTCGGATTCGGCCCCACTGTGTGTCGGGGGTGTAGGACAAAAGTGTTTTCGCGTTTTTTATCAAATTATTAAAAGATTTAACTAAAAAACTAAATGATATTAATAAAAAAATGTCCCTCGCCATTTTCATATGTTTAACACCTGGTAGCTCTCTTAGCTACCTGTTTCAAAAAAATTTCGAATAGGAAACAGTTGCGCTTCTCGGCGAAATTAAGCCAATCAAAAATTTTTAGCCTGATATTAATAAAAAAAAATTAACGTAGGCTCCCGGTCTAGAACTCAACAATCATTTTAAAATTAGTAACAGGCCAGGAAAATTGTATAGAATCTCGTTATATTTTTAAAACTTGATAGACAAACATCATCATAGCTCAAACATGTTGCACTAAATGTTGAAAAATTATGCACTTCCACGAACATTTATCTAGTATTAGGCAATTGTATCAAATCCTTACAATAATATCTAATGTTAGTCACCGTCCACAATGACAAACAGAACAACAAAAACGATATAGAGGAGTTTAATTTATACATAATTGAACGTAGGGTTTAATTTTTAATAGAACAATAGACTTAGATATTGATTTCGACTTTGTATGTATAGAGTAAGCCGTAAATTTTGAACAGTTCTCGAATGAAAATAGATTCATTCTAATATACGGAACGGGATTAATAATTTCCTTTGAGGTCAAATTGTTTTGTAACGTTAAATTTGGCTAGTTGACAAATTTCTTGGAAGTGAATAAAATCAAACAACCAGACGGTCAGAATAGGTGCCAGATTTTTTTCGTTGATCTCACAAAATTGGCGCCAAAATTTCCCCACATTGATTACTAAGTCTACTATACAGAGTCATACAAAATGAAATAAAGTTTCAAAAAAGTAAAACTGAACGAGTTATTACCCTGTTACCTATTTCTATCGATTTTAAACTCCTTTGAAGTTAAACATTTGCTATGGAGATTCACAATAATGCATGTACAGAGTGTTATCCGAGTTTTTAGAATCGAACAACATAGGTGGTGGTTTACGGGCTCAAACCTTTATTAAAAGCAGAATTTCTACACCACTGTAATTTTTGCAAAATATAGTATAAAATAAAGGAATATACTATAGTTTTCGGTAGTATGAATTATATAGGAATACTGTATTTTTTGAACAGGAAGCAGATTCCAGAGCAATTGAGAATATTTACTTCTTAAGTAGCAAGCCAATATACAGGGTGCTTCTAAAATAGGATCCCTAACTTCTGCTGTGTATAGAACTCATTGAAATAAGCCCAAAAGTCCCTATTAATATGTCCCTAAAACGCACCCTTAGAAAGTTATATGCCCCTAAAAGGGCTCAAACAAAAGTGTTTTTTTCCAATCACCACTTTTACTTACTAAACACTGCAAAGCTCAATTGACAGTTTATCAATAACTGAATTTATAAGAGTTGTGTAATTATTTGCCATGGTAAACAGATTTGTTGTAATTTTGGCCTAATACCTTTAACAGCAGAGTAATTTCAAACTCAAAATACTCAAAAATCACTGGAAATATAGATTTGGACAAAGACATTTTTTACGTAAAATTGTTAAGAAATACGTACCGAGAACCCCCTTTCACCAACCTAAATAAGATGCTTATGTAAGACCCATACATTTTTTCTATTTATTTCCGACCTTTTTGTTAATAACAGAAAAAAAAGTTTTGTTTGAACCCTTTTAACGGCATATCTCTTCCTAAGGGTGTGTTTTAGGGCACATGTTAATTAGGACTTTTTGGCTTATTTTAATGAGTTCTCTACACAGCAAATGTTTGGAACTCTATTTTAGAAACACCCTGTATATGTATAATGGAGGTCGGTTATGTTTTCTGTAACACTATGATCTATCTGGGTTTCCCCGGATTTTTCTAGGTTGGAAGGGGTCCGAAGGCCGTAGGAACGAGATTTGTAATAAGTGCCCCAATGTAATTTTTTTATCAAATTTCGAAAGTTTTATTAAAGTTCAAAATATTTTGAATAAAAAGATGAAAACACAAAGATCGAATTTAAAAATATAGTATACAGATTTGTACAAATAAATGAAATCCTGTCAAAGAATAGCAAACTGATTTTACATATTAAAAAAGTACTCCACAGTCTGCTGTCGAAAAATCTCAGTGAAATGAAAAACGTTTAGCTAGGATCAAATTTAAGTATAATTTATAGTACCTCAGTTATTCTGTATTTACAGATTCCATTTTATACCAGGTATGTCAAAAAATATGAATTTTGCTTACAAGTACCATTATTTTGACAATATCGAAAAAAAAGTTGATTAGAATTGAAAATTATATCCAATTATACAAATTACATTCATGTTTTGAGATTGATTGAGAAATACCATATTTGAGAAAAAAGAGTGTATATTAAAAAAAATCCAATGGTTTCAAAGTCTTATTCTAATATTTGATAATTGTTAATACACGCTGATCCAAAAATTTAATACATATATATATATATATATATATATATATATATATATATATATATATATATATATTAATTTTCATATTTGGCATATAAAAATATATTTCAATTTTATTTTATAAACTTATATCCATTGAAAACGAAATCCGACAGGATTTTGAAACGTTTGGTTTTAAAATATACACAAGTTTGAACTCTGATGTGGTATTATTCCCAAGAAAATCTAAAATAAAAATACTTTGTTCCAAAAAAGTGTAGTTTTTTAAATAATCGGCTGCAGCTAATGTGCCAAACGTCTCAAACACTTCCTTCTATTGTAAGATTATTTCAAGAACATGGTGACATATTTGCGACGCGATATCCATAGAAACACAAGCCAATTTCGAAAACTGTTAAAGGAATCATAGAAAACTGGAACAATTATGAATCCGTAAAAACTACAGTACATTTTAATTAAATATTTTAATAAATGTTCAAATGAATGCCCTTCCATTCAATTCTTCCTTATTGCTATCATCTTTTTAATTTTTGATGTAGAAATTACTCTTATTTCTAAACATTTTTCGTATCTAAGTTATAACTGTTCGTGGGTGGCTCTTATTATAGACAGTAGATTTAGTAACATCTTCAAATATTGTTCTAACATGTTGTTGTTAATGCGGTGTTGTACGCTTTGTGTTTAACAGTTCCCCAAATAAAAAATCCAATACTGATAGGCCGGGGAAGCGAAGTGGCCAAAATGATTGCCTATTTTTGGCTATCTATTTGTCCAAAAAAAGGTCTGCATAAGCTTATTGACCAACAGACTATTTCGGAATTGTGACAAATTATTGCACAATTTTTCGTAAATTTAGCTACATCCGTCCAAACTATATTATCCAATAAAGCTTTTTCTTGAACGAATTAATAGAAATTCTATTCCGATTCATAATTCTTGTAGTTGTATATAATTTTAACAGTTTTCGGTGTTGGCTTCTATTTGATAAATAACCTTATCACATTCTCCATAAATCATAAATATGTTTAAATAATCTTTGGTTGTATAATTTTAAGTATAATAATGAGAACTAGCTGTCGCCCAGTGGTCGAAATTCGTCCAATTGAGTCAATATCTCTGGCAGGTTAAGTAACATGAAAATTTTATCGTGACATTTTATCCTAGGACTTTAGGGAGAACAGCAATTACACGGAACGGATCCAGATTCGGAACCTCTGTGTGATAGTTTCCTCGAAAATCCTAGATGTCGGTCTTACATCTCGCTTCTACAAATAAGTAACGAAATTCAAGTTTTTTTCAGATATAATTCATAGAACTTTATTTGTGTTCAAATTCGTAATTCTTAATTTAATATGACAACAATTCAACTGCTAATGGGCTACCCTACATATTTATTTTTTCTAACACCCCTGTATAGCTATAATTGCACTCAATTCTCTAACATTTATTAAAATCCTCATTATAATAATTCCATCTCATTATATATTTCCAACACCCTGTATATCCAACTGCTTATAGACCACGCATAATATTTTTTAACATTTTCGAACCACCCGGTAAACCATTCTGTATATGCCACTGCCTATGAGCCACGGTATTTACTCTTTTTGTTTATGAAATTTTTAACTATCTTCTGTAACTATAATTCTACTCCGACCTATATTTCAATCATTATATATATGGAACTCTTCGTCGGCTACTCTATAAATCAATTCCTATTCTAACATTTTTTATCACCATCCTGTATATCTATAATTCCTCTTACCCTCATCTTAACTATATATACAACTGCTTATGGGTTACGAAATGTTGCATTTTCATTTCCGCCACCCTGTATATGCATCTATGTATAACATTTTTTGCACCACCCTGTATAACTGTAATTTTACTGCACCTTCTATTCCAAGAACCCTGTAAATTCAACCGCTAATGGGCTTCCCTATATAATTATTTTTATTAGTTATAATTGCACTCTACTCTATATTTTAAACACCCTAAATATGCAACTGCTTATGTGCCACCCATTAAAAAAAATATTTCTAACATATCTGGAATCGCCCTGTATAATTATGATATTCAACGATTACTTTACCCACTAAACAATAACAACGCTTGCATGTCACCTCCAGAAGTACATGCTCTAAGTATATAATAGCATTGGTCTGTCTATATATAATTACTCAGTGGTTTGAGTCTGGCGGCAGCGGCACGCGGCACATTCATTTGTTTGGCATTGACATTATTGACGTAAATAATGAATTTTTATTATATTTTATTTAATGAATGAACCAATATTATAAATTAAGATTAGGATTCTGCACTGAAGGTCGTCAGTAGCTACTAAACAAAACAAAAATGAAGAAAATCGGTTGAGAAACAGAGGAGAAAATGGTACCTAATCGTTTTGTCTTAGCCTATTTATATATAGATTTATAAAATGGTATGTAACAGCTGCCCTTACTTTAATTCTTATTTGCTTTGAAGACGTCATAGCCAACTTACAATAACAGAGAATTTTTAAGACGTATGGCATATTATTTGGGTTCAATTATTTGGAAAAATCAAAATTTTTGGAACAATAACCTTATGCAATTTTACCATTATTGTTAATGCATAATATTATAAAATTATGATTTAAAAAAAAACTGACATTTGTCTTTTTTTTTAATTTAAATGATTTATTATTATTTTTGAATCTCCCTGAATTAATAATTACCAAATATCATACAGAAATCACTAAAGTCAATAATTTTTTTTACACGAAAACGAACCCAAAACAAATAATAAACGCTTCCTTATTAGAACAATTGATTATTATTTTATAGTTATATATAAATTTACAATAACAATTGAAATATGTCGAAAATGGTCAGACTTAGGTATGTCTAGAATTTTACGTAGAAATCAACCAGTACTTGCTTTAATATAAGTTATTAGTTCCTCGAAGTTTCCTTGGCCTTTCATCGTCTTGAAAAGGTTGATCTCACAACGTTTCAATAGCTTCAATAGTCATCAGGTGAAATGATGATGATGATTTCACCTGATACCGATAGCAGATACAAAGCTATTGAAACGTTGTGAGATCAACCTTTTCAAAACGATGAAAGTCCAAGGAAACTTCGAGGAACAAGGGAAATTGTCTACCAGATTCAGACTAACATAATTTATTAGTGTTATCACTAGGTGTGTATCGTGATTCACTTACAGCAGTTTGCCCCTTTTTCATTTTTTGTAATGACTTAATTTACTTTTTTTCACATATTTCTTAGGGTTTGATAAACATATAGCTTGACAATTCATGCACATTTCCAAACATCGTTGTAAGAAAATTCTAACAATTTCGTAATGTACAAAAACGTATTGAGTTTCCGAAACGTATATTCGCGTCCGTTAAAATCGATACTTTCAGGAAACAGCAATGAATCATCCATCCATTTCACTTCGTTTGCTGTACTATTTTTGTCCGTCTTATCATCTTAAACGAAATAACGTTTTGCTTTTTAATATTGAAGAATTTACCGGCTTGGAAAAAATGCGTTGCTTGAGGGAGTTTCGTTCTTTATAATATTAATGAGTAACTTTTAATTACTTTCAGATATTAAAAGAAAAAATAAGTAGTTAATTGAGTTTAGTCAAGATAAGAGTTGTCAAAAGAAAGAAAACACATTTAAATATTAAGGAATAAAAAAATTGCATACTTTTGGAATAGATTAATAAACAATAATCCGCACACAAATAAAAATTTATTTGAATTTTTCCAAGTTTTGGGCATTTGTTAATTAACAACATTTTTGAAATGGAAAGTTAACATCAAAACCTTAGTAATTATCTATATATAAAAAGGCAAAGACAAAACGATTAGGTACCATTTTCTCCTCTGTCTCTCAACCGATTTTCTTTTCTTGTTTTGTTAAGTAGCTACTGACGACCTTCAGTGCAGAATGCTAATATTAATTTATAATATTGGTTCATTTATTAAATAAAATATAATAAAAATTCATAATTTACGTCCATACTGTCAACGTCAAACAACTGACGGTGCCGCCGCCGCCAGACTGTCAAAACTCAAAACATTGAATAATTATAGATGGAGAGAGCAAATCGTTAGATGCTCTTATATTCTTAGAGCATGTACTTCTGGAAGTGGCATACAAGCGTTGTTAGTGTTTAGTGGAAAAATAGTCAATGTAGTAAATCAGTATTGATTTTTCGGACGCGTTGCAGTAACTTTCATATTAAAATTTCTGTTTTTAATGTGAATTTAATTATATGATTAATATATTATTATCACAACCTTCCCGAAGGTGTTGTGTAAAAAATTGTCAGACAGCGGACAATAGAGAATGTATTAAATATTTAAGTTCTCCTAGGGTTGTTGGTCCTCTCTTTTCTTTAATATTCCTGAACTTGATTGAAACCGCAAATTACAAAAACTTTTAGGTTGCAAAGAACAATCTTCCAATTATTATATCGAATATTTTGCCAGGAACGGTTCCAGCCAAAAATTTGGGGGGTCATTCATTTGTCAAAAATATTTTGAATACCGATATTTGATTACATTTTTATTTTTTTATTGCAATAGATTTGTGAGTGAATAATTTTGGTCATTACATCTACTTTTCCGATTTCTCCACAACTCTGTTTCTTATAAAAATATACTTTTTACAATTTCATGAAATAGGGTCGACCACTGGGCGACCACTAGTTAAACTAAAAATTTCAGTTGTTCTAAAGAGGTGAAAAAATATATTCCTGTTGGAAAAACTTTAATTTTCCACTTATTTATCAACAATCTACTGCATTGAAAAATGTATAATAACAATAAAGCGTTTGTAATTTTTTTTACAAATCTTAATTATTTCGTTTTTTATCATTAAGCGCACCCCAAAATAGTATATTTAATTTTTTTACTTCTATTCTTTAAAAAATGGTTATACACAAATGCATTGTTTATGAGATAATGAGATTTTTGATGATTCCAAGGATTAAAAAATGTTGTGATCTAAAAAAATATTTCTTAAAAAATTATTGCTTAAAAATGCATTTGTTAATTAACTAGTTTTTTGTCATTTATGATTAATATTAAGGAATGTTTTCTTTTAATCCTTTTTAACTGCAAATATTAAAAAAAGAAAAACTAGGTATAGCACGATTTATAATAATGTTGTCTATTTTTTAGAAAATTTTAAATATTTTATTGTTTGTAAATTCAATATTTTCTTTCGGCTTCGGATAACTATTATTTAAATAATTTTTAAACTATTACAGAAATGTTTTTCTCATATATGTAATAATTTAAAAGTTATTTAAATAACAGTGATCGGAAGCTTTTTCTTAAAAAAGCCATTTTTTTTTAATAAATCGTGCGCTACATAGTTGTTTTTATTTATATTTGCAGTTTAAAAAAATGTTTATAACAAAATTGTTTGTTAAATAAATTAATTAAATGTTGATAAAAAATATTTTTCCTTAGGAATATAAAACGACAATAGAAATAATGATTAAAAAAACGATCCCTTAATATTAATATTAAATGAGAAAAAACAGTCATTTAACAAATGCATTAAGCAAAAAAAATTTTTTAGAAACGGTTTTTTTAATCATAATATTTTTGGATCATTTGAATCATGAAAAAAAGTATTATCTCATAAACAATACATTTGTTTATAACCATTTTTTAAACAATCGAAGTAAAAATTAAAATAAATTATTTTCAGCTTATATTTAAGATTTTTGAAAAAAAATGCAAACGCTTTATTATTATTCATTTTTAAATGGAGTAGATTGTTGATAAATGAGTGGAAAATAAAAAAATTTCATTTTTTCCAACGGGAATCTATTTTTTTTAGTTTAATAATTACTAAGGTTTTTATGTTAACTTCCCATTTAAAAAAAATGTTCTTAATTAACAAATGCATAAGACATGGAAAATTACAAAAAAAATTGTGCCCGGATTATTGTTTATTAACCAAGGTACGTAAATTTTGTCATTCCTTAATAATCATATTTAATTTTACTTTGTTTTATAAAATTTCCTCTTTGCAGATCTTTTCCAATTTCAATAATCTTTTTTATCTTTTAAGACATTTTCCAAAAAAGGGTGCACCCTTTTTCCTTCACTATATGTTTATAACTATTGCAATTTTTATAGGCGCCATTTCAACTTTTTCCAAAAATTTCTGGACGTCAATCCGAATCGAATGTTACCAAAATTATAATTTTCGGTGAACTCTATCGGGATTTCACCAAAATGGCTCTTGTAGAGTAGATTATTCCGGAGTCAGAAATTATAAAGGATTGGCGTACCAGAACAGACAGAGAAGTGTCTCGATGTCGTCGAGTTGAGTTGAATCGACCGCATGGAAGCGATCATCTGTTCAATATTAGTCATCGTTGTTGATACATAAGGCAATATTGTGGATTATTTTGGTTGAATAAAGACGTTTGTAATGAGAATAAAAAAATTGTAATGAAAACCCACGGAGTCTGTAACAATACTTTTATATACTAGAAATACAAATTATATTTTTAATGTCCTAATCAATCGATCAATGTAAGGAAAAAAAATTGGCTACGGCCTTGCTTCAAACACCCGTACAACTTCGTAATCAATAAATTGTGGTAAATGAACAAATGTAATATCCAATTAATATGAAATACAGGCACAAATTTTGCTTCTCGTCCGAAAAAAACTTTTACAGTGATATTTAAACTAAAAACTAAATTACACATTAGGATTATTACTTGACAAAAACAAAATAGTGGCAAATATTTTAATTTTCTTGAAATTTATGGCCATTACTAAGAATGACACAAAAAAAAGAAACAGAGACAAAGAGATAACGTTCAGTCTCAAATCACTACCTTTAAGCACTAACACGGCTCATACAGTTTGTTCATATGTACGAATGTTAAAAGGCCTCCTCAGTTAGAGGACGTTACGACTTCTGCTTTGGAGCCATTCTCAAGAAACAAAAAGAAAAGATATCAAATAAATGAATTCTGCCTATTCCATAGTCTCATTAGAGGACTGAACTGACATTAGAAGACCGAACTGAGTGTGGACCTGAGCTTTCAAGTCACTGTTTTGTTATATTATAACAGTTAACGTTTTTAAAATCACCAACACAATTTGTTGAAGCACTCATACAATTATAGTCTCCCCAACAAGTTGAAAGAAACTTGGATAAATATCCACAAGCTCAAATACTGTTAGGAGTGTGTTTTTCTTTAATTTGCCTCGGTTGCAATCTTTGGCACATCAACTAAAATGTTTACTTTAAGCATATCACATTTTTTCAACACATCACATGATGTGACTAAACACAAATGATAAGGCAATCAGACAACATCTTAAAAGCAACTTAAGTACTTTCAAGATTGTTGAGTAACGTTATTGATAGTGATAACCTGTATAAATCAAGTATTTTTCTGATGTTCATTTACGCATTATATTTTATTCACATCGTAAATTACAATTCTTAATTGTTATATCTTTTATCAGCTCGAAATATTGAAGAATTAAATTCAATTTACGTATAAAGAATTAACATAGATTGGTAGTAAAGATTTATCTACTCAGGTTCTTCTCAATCAATATTATTTTAATTTATCTATTTTACAATTTTTAGTGATATAATGACATAATTTGAGTTTTCAGTTCTACTTTCATCAAAATTTTCGATGCAAAAAAAAATTCAGAGGTGTTTGATTGGGTTTTCTTGAAGAATGTATTTAGCATAACACATAAAAACAGGTTGTTAACAATTGGTGTTGACCCAAGTTCAAATCTCATAACCAGATCACTTTTTTTTCGATTTTGTACTTGTACTGTTATTATAAAGGGTGTTCCAATTTGAGGTTAAGTTTTAAATTTGCCGCCATTTATATTTTTTTGTACTAGAATATCATATGTTATTTGACAGATGACAAGTGGGAATATTTCGGTTATTAAAAATGGAGAGATATACGATTGGGCACCGCGTGTTTATTATTAAAAATTATTTTACATTGGTGAAAGTTGTGTGTTACTGCTAGTGTTGTTGAACAACCAAAAAATCAATTCGTCATCGTGCACAGCAATTGAACATTCCAAAAACCACTTTATTCAGAATTTTGCACAAAGATTTTCATTTAAATGCTTACAAGATAACGCAAGAAATAAAGCCAACAGACTTTGGTTTACGTCGTCAATTCGTTAATTGGGCCATACAATAGAAACTTGAAAATGTGAATTTTTCAACAAAATCATCTTCAGCGATAAAGCACATTTTGAATTGGGTGGATTTGTTAGCAAGCAACATTATCGAATCTGGGGTGAAACAAATCCACGAGAAATAATGAAAAGACCGATGCATCCACAAAAAGTAACCGTTTGGTGTGGTGTTTAGGCTGGTGGAGTGATTGGTCCATACTCTTTTGAAGAAGACAATGGAAATGCTGTTACTGTGAATAGTGATCGATATCCAATGATGCTTACTAACTTTTTGTAGGATGAATTGGAACATATTGAAAAGGTCTATGCTAACAATCTACAAACAACTGATGACCTAAAGGAGAACATTATTGACTGTTTTCAGGTAATTGAACCGCAGAAAGTTATCGAAAATTTTAGCAAAAGCTTAGAAGCTTGTCGTACAACAGCAGGTGCTCAGTTATAAGATATTGTTTTCCATTACTAAACCGAAATAATTTGTGTATTTTATTAAAAATTTAAAAATTAACTTCAAATTGCAACACCCTTTATTTTTATGTCATTATTCAATTTATTTTTCTATTACATACATTATATAGGCAAGTAAGCATTTGAATTTGTTTAATATTTGACGATGCTGTTTTCTGAAGGTCCTAGTTTAGTATAGTTTAAGATTCATTCACTCCTTAAACATTGATAATATCTTCGTTTTGGCTGTAGGATTAAAGATCCATGGAGTCCTCGAGATTTCAAAGGGTTGAACACTATTTTTAAGGCAGAGAGTGTGAACATTTTTGAAAATAGAAAATTTTGTGATTAGGTAGGTATCATTTTACAAATTTTTGTCACCATTGAATCAAAGAAAAGTATTTTTTGGGTCGAATGGCCCAATCGTAAATTCACTAGATAATCATATAAAAACTTAATGCAGTAAAAGTACAATCACCTAATTAAAAATAATGTGTACATATAAATCTATAAACTATGTAAAAAACATTTTAAAAAACATCAGTTGGATAAAGTTAGCGGAAGTGATGGCTCCCGTCCAATAAGCTTTATTCGAAGCCAAAAGTGGAAATACGGACTTTCAAAATGAATTTACAAACAGTAAAACAAAACCAAAAGAAAATAAATCGATGAAGGAATGTATTCAAAGATTTGATAATGACTGATCCATTCAGATGGTTATAAAATTAATTTGTGGCGAAATGGGAGCATTGTAAACTTCACGTAAAAAAGTACGCCCTTAAAAAAAATCACATTTGCGATAAAACATTTAAAGCCATGAAGTTATGATTCTGATCAGTTATTTGCCTAATAAAACTCAAACTTTTTGTCAACTTTAAACTTCTTACGTGTTTTAAAAAATAACTATGAGGAACTGAAAAATGGACATTTTTTTGTGATTCAATAACTAATTGTCCAATCAGCTAAATGAACCTATAATTTAGTAGCTACTGACAATACGTGTAAAACAAACTAACTTTTGACATTAAAACTTTTTATTCCATTGCAACAACTGTCAAAATTGCGATATTTACAAATTTAAACACCTTGTATAATTACTTAAGGAATAAAATTTTGTTAAGAACAGTTTTTACATGTTGTGATATATACCTTCTTCAAGAAAAACAATTATATACCTCTTGAATTTTTAGGTTTCAAACCATACCTATCTGATGCAGGAAGAATCTGAAGTGAGAACACCCTAAAGAACAGACAACAAAAAAATAAAAAAATACTTCAATTATATTTAAAATAGTTATTTTGAATTTTAATACTGTGATCAAGGGTGTAGGCCAAATTAGGTAAAAAATGAACAAATACTTCCAATTATATTAAAAATTTTAGCTAGCCTGCATTAAAATACTCCAAGTTTCCAGCATTAAAAGTCACACCTTGGATTCGAACTCACAACCTACAGTTTCACAGTCTAGAATGTTACTTGTATTTATAAATTTCCGCAAAATAATATGTTTTTTGGTGGTATATGATTTATAAAAAGCTAACATAACATAAAAACCAATTATATTAAAAATAGTTTTGATCAAGTTTGTAGGCACAAATTATTTGCGGGGGATTTTTTTTAAACGGTGAAGGATTGATTAGAACTATAAAATTTATATTTTTGTTCATGTGTTTCCAAAATATAATAAAATGTACAAATACGAGGGTGAATCAAATATGAACCGGACTTTTCTGTTTCTCGCCCTGTGGGTAATTCGAGTGGCGTGACATCTCGATATATGTTAGGTAGGGATGTTAAGAAGAGGGGAGTTCGTCAGTTTGGCGAGGCGTAGTCGATGCGCTGTTAGTAGCATCATGTCAGAGCAAGAGGTGCATACGTCTGTTGCGCAACGTGTTGTTATCAAATTTTTGGCGCGGGAGGCCGTTAGACCGTCTGAAATTTTGCGTCGACTATCTGCACAGTTCGGCAATGAAACACTTTCAAGGACCCAAGTGTACGACTGGCACAAAAAGTTTTCAGATGGCCGAGAGACAGTGGAAAATGAGCCTCATGCACGCCGTCCCACGACAAGCATCAATGAGGCTAATATCTACGCAATTCGTGAGCTGATTGAAGGTGACAGCCAGTTTACAGTATTGGCAATTGCTGAACACGTTGGAATATCATACGGGAGTGCTCAATCAACCATTTCAGATGAGTTGGGTTACCGAAAAGTGTGTGCAAGATGGGTACCTCGCCTTCTAAGGGAAGATCAGAAAGCAAACCGTCTTGCCGTATGTGAAAGGCTGTTAGCAAGATATCGAGCAGAGGGGGATGAGTTTTTGAGACATATTGTCACCTATGATGGGACATGGGTGCATCATTATACCCCGGAGTCCAAACGTGCAAGCATGGAGTGGCGAAAACCTGGAGAGGCAGCACCGCGGAAAGCCAAGACCCGTCTTTCTGCAGGAAAAATTCTTGCAACAGTTTTTTGGGATTCGAAAGGCGTACCGCTGATCGATTTTCTGCACGAACGCCGTACAATTAATGCTGAGTATTACTGCGACCTACTCCAACAAGTGAAACTTGCCTATCGGCAAAAGAGGCGGAATATGTCTATCCGAAGTGTGATTCTGTTGCATGACAACGCTCGGCCACATACAGCAGCATTGACTCAAGGAAAATTGAACAAAATGCATTGGGAAACCCTTGAACACCCGCCTTACAGTCCTGATTTGTCGCCATGTGACTACCACATGTTTGGGCCACTGAAAGAAGAACTGGGAGACCAGTTTCATTCTTTGAGAAAGGTATTAAAAAACTTCCGATTCGGTGGGAAAAATGTATACATAAGAGAGGAGACTATGTAGAAAAATAATATGTATTAAAATTTGTATTGATCGTACCAATAAAAATTTTTAAAACAAAAGTCCGGTTCATATTTGATTCACCCTCGTATAAAATTTATTTTTATGAATAAATCCTTAATTTAAATTGAATCTTTAAAATCAAAACTCTAAAATTTCGGGGGGTTTTAATTTTGGCACTTGATTTTGTAAAACAATTTCTAGAGATTCCTCGTCAGTATAACTACTTCTGATTAGTCATAAAATGAGATGTGAGTAATTAAGGATTAAAAAAAGCAACAACCATCTTTACCATTTATTACATCTGACTACAAAAACGCCTACGAATAGGCACATAATTACTCAAAACCTTATGCAATATCGAAATGTAATATTTGAACTGTTATAGAGCAAGTTTATTTTGGCACATTTTCGTGTTTTAATGATGAAATTAATACGGCCACACATTTTACGACCTTTTAATTTGTAAACTACAGTCAGTGGAAAAAAAACAGCATTACAAGTATTTATAGAAATTAAACCAAAACGTAGTCCCATAAAATAATGAATACACTTATTTTTGACCTTCAACCGAGTGGATTCTCTCCAGCGCTTTAACATGTAAAAGAATTCCATTTTCAATGAATACTTGTATTCATCCAGGCGAACTATTTTACATCTCTGTAAATCTAAATGAATTACAGGAAATTCTACTCTAATTGGTTTTTGTTTCGTACTTCAGCATTAAAATTAATAATTTTGTGTTTTAAGGTATAGTTATCTGCGTATTTATATTATGTTAACAAAAGAAACATTTTCAATCAGGGTCATTTTGCAATTAATGTTACTAATATAACATCGAAACGTAAATGTTTATCGTATTTTCAGTATACGAACAGCTAAATACCAAACATAACAAACGGAATGTCTTTGTTTTACTTTAAATTACTCTTTTATAAATTGCTGTATATTAAAGTAGGTTTGATCTGGGCTACTTAGGAATGATCATTGTTTTGTAAATATTGAAACATATACTCTTTTTAAGTTATGTCACAAACGATAGTCAGCTGTCAAATGTAAGTGACTATAACAATAAAAAATTCTTTAAAATTTTTTTTCATATTAATATGGGACTTGAACTATTATTATTAGCTCAGGTCATTTACGGAGAAAAAGACCTTTTGGTGACAAAATTAATAGTAGAACAAAACCGACATCAACGGGTTCTAATGATAAAACTTGACTAATTGACATAAAATTCAACATTTTTTATCGATGCGTTTTTGTTTCTTATCAACAAAATAGCGAAAAATCGGTAACAATTTAGTTTTTTATCGTTTACTCAAAATCCACCAATAAAACCGTGTTTGCTACTGTGGGCAATGCTGAAAAGAAATGAAAAACCTACAAAATGAGCTACTATACGCTCTATTTCGTTAAATGGTTTCTTAGATAATGGAACCTTTACCCGAAATTCCAAAAAAATTAATAATCGCTTACATTATTTTTTTCTCGTTCTTTCTCGGTAATACGATTTTTCCCGAGCAATCGATTTGTAGACGCCAAAAACCCGAAACGAAATTTCGATAGTCATAGTGCAGTTTGCGAGAATTACATATATTAAGATATATGTAAATAAACAAAACATTATATGTATTATATTGTTAGATAAATAAGTAAAAATATATTTGCAGCATATCACATCTCGTTAAAAGAACATTTAACAATTTTTGTCTGACTGTTAATATTTTAGACGACATGTTAAAATTAATTTAAAAGATTACCTTATATCGAATAAAACAGCAAAATATTACTAATTACTTATTCAATTATCATTTGCACATGGCATAAAATAAAAAAAAACACATTCAACTTGGGAGGATCTGAAATCAAATGTATCAATTAGCTTTATAACCTCTCAATAGTTAGTTTACTTACGTAAAAGTTTTTATCGGGGGATTATATCAAACATTTAAGAAATACAATGCACCACCTGTTAATTTATGTTAAATAATACCTTTATTTGTTGACAATTTTTGTAAGTTCATTGAAATTGAAATTTTGAAAATTACACATTGATAATTTTCTGATTGCATTGAGATGGTAACTTAATCTAGCGGTTAACTGTTAAGAAATGTCAAATTGAAATTCAATCTGCTACAATCTGGTTGGCCGTGAACTGGTCGAGATTAGAATCATTGCCATGATGTCAGATCTAACTATTTATCTTCAATTTCACTATTTGTATTTATACCATAGGCTTTGTAATCTTAGTTAAATTGTATCAAACTATTAGCCTTTAAAATAGAAACAATATAAATTAATAGTATAATGTTAAAATAATATCGAAAAAACATTGTTCAGTTACCACGCAATACAAATTTCTGATTTTAGTTGACAAAACATATTTAGAAAAACTTGCGACTACCCAATCAATTGTCATTATCATATGATATCAATTTTTGTGGGTGATAATGTAGAATAACTTTCAGGACCAAACAAAATTTGTTAGTTATTCTTTTAATTTAGTTTGTTTTTCTCATTCGAGTCAATCCGTCTTACGATTTTCTCTCCACGCAATCTGGCGGCACTGTGGACGTAAAGTATTATGAATTTTTTATTTTACTTTATTTAATGAATGAATCAATATTGTAAATTTATTTTAGCATTCTGCACTGAAGGTCGTCAATAGCCACTAAACAAAACAAAAATAAAATAAATCGGTTGAGGGACAGAGGAGAAAATGGTACCTAATCGTTTTGTCTTTGCCTATTTATAAATAGATAATAAAAAAATGCGAGACCCTGTCGTCCAAAGAGCAACAGCCCAAAAACCACAATAACACTCACCAATACGGCCACAGCATCAACGTGACCATCACCAACGCAGTCAAACGAGAACGAGAACTCCACCCGCAGGATCAACAGCCAGCGCCCAATCAAGCGGGACTGAAAAGACAGCGCATGAAATGGACTAGCGCCATAAATAAATTTATAATGCGCACGTTTTACAGAGTGACGAAGAGAGTACCCAGAGCTTCAAGTTAGCGAACAAAGAGTTGCAGATTAATATCGTGTCATCTTGAGAAATGGCCTTATCTCGCCTGAACAACTGGACACAATAAAGAGCGAAGTTGAGCGCGAATTATTTGGTCGAAAAACAGAGCCTGAAACACCTTTGGCGCGAAGAGCGGACGAGCCTCAAGAACTTCAACAAGAACAGCCAACCAACGGTGATCTGTTTCAGAAAATCCAAGCTAAAATGGAAGGAGCTCTTATAGAGTATAGTGGAACATATCCATTGATTAGACCAACTCTTCCCTAAAATTTTCTAAGAACCTGAGTATCGTCTTGCAGGCCCTGAACAAATTTATCTTCCCAAACTATGTTTTAGGTGCTAATACGTTAGAGTCGCTATACACAATCATCTGTTGTGCTACAATTTCCAGCTGCAGAACAATTGGGGTCGGAATAAGCTTCTCTTCGAAAAGACATTGGAAAACTGACCGAGTACCAACGAGGGGTCAGGAACCACAGAATAGTCAACACTATCATGGACAATAACCGAATACACTCTCAGTGGGATGGAGAAAACATCACATCTCAGCACTGTCTGGACAAGTAACCAACGGAAACTAGACATCGCACTATTCCGAAAATCAGAAAAAGGGTTTTGTAGAAAACTCAACAACATCAATAATAATGAAACCCCTAGCTATCCAAGAAAAACGGCAATCGAGCAGTTCTGGAAACACAACTTTCCACAACCGTTTCTCATAACTCCAGTGCGATCTGGATTAATCAGGAGGAGGCTGCATTTCAGAATTGTGATAACAGGCGACACCAACCATTTACAACGGAAGACACGAGAAATTAACAGTACTCATTAATGACATAATTATCCATCCACACAAGATGCCTAGTTTCCTTGCGTATGGTGCTACATACCTTTTACCAAAGGATAACCTATGTAAACAGGACCCAGCAAAGTACCGACCAATCACTTGCCTTCCAACCTTATACAAACTCATAACATCGTGCATTAATCATCGCATTTTCAAACATTGTGAGCTGAACGACATAATTACTTAACAACAAAAGGGATGCGCGAAAAATTCGATGGGCTGCAAAGAACAACTGATAATTGATTCCGTTGTCTGCAATCAAGCCCACGCCAAACGTCGAAATCTCTACATGGCATGTGGACTACAAAAAGGCCTTTGATTCAGTTCCACATGATTGGCTTATTGAGGTACTGTAACTCTATAAAGTGAATAATTGTATTATTAACTTTTTAGAATATGTCATGACTACCTGGCAAACCAAAATCTCTCTAAATGAAGCCGACTGTTCAATAAAAACCGACTCTACCCCAATCAGAAGGGGTTTATTCCAGGGAGACTCTCTTAGCCCGCTGTGGTTTTCCCTTGACATGAACCCACTCTCACACAAACTGAACTCGACTAACTTTGGGTTCAGTCTCAAACACAACAACGTACAAGCATTTAAGATAAACCATTTGTTATAAATGGACGACTTACAAGCTGATGGCAGCGACGAACAACAGCTGCATGATATGATTAAATTGGTAGAAGGGTTCTCTACTGACATTCATATGGAATTTGGCCTAGACAAATGCCGAATTATTAATATAGTAAAAGGCAAAATAAAGCAGGGGCCCTACGAAATGAGCATTTCAATTGATTCCATAGAGGAAGGCCATACTTATAAATACCTTGTAATAAATCAGGCTCAACGAATTGATCACTCCACCATGAAAAAGGACCTAACAACGGAGTTTGTTTTATATAAGGGTAAGACGACTGCTTGAAGGCCAAACTTAACAGTAAAAATCTGTTTCAGGCTATTAACACCTACTTGTGATCAGTGCCCAATTACTCTTTCGATATAAGGTTCGTTCCTTCAGCCTAGATAACCGATACACAACGGTCGCGTACCTGCGCACAAGAACAATAGCGTTCCTTCAAAACAATAACCGTTTAGTGAACGGTTCAGTTTCGTGTTCCAAGTGACACGGTGATTGATTCGCAACCAGTTAATGTACGGTAATTTCGATCACCGGCTTCAGGGTAGAACCGGTGGTGCAGCCACCGACTGGTACATGCATCGAGTTGCGCAATAAACGGTTCATGTACGGATGCATTAACCAATTGCCGATCGGTCGACAATCGGTTGAAGGAACGAACCTATGGTTAACTGGTGCAAGATACCATCCAAGGAGCTGTGTCGAACGTATAACATTGTCCCGGTGTGAAGGAGGAAGAGGATTGACAGATATAGGCAAGTTACGTAATCAACAAATTTCTAATAGCCGTAATCATTTCCAGAAACTCGAGGGAGTGTGCTGCCATTTATTGCGATTTCTTTGTCAGTGAGTATATTAATAGTAAATATGTACAACTTGGGTAGTCAAAAAAAAATCTACTAAACAGTTCAAACACCTTTATGTGGCCCAACAATAACATCTGTGTATTATTTGATACTTATTTGAACAATTATTTTATTTAAGCTGAGATTTTTCTATAACAACCTCGTGTTTCCACGTTTCACTTAGTAACTAAAGGACTAATTTAAAAACAGTGTCCAGTAACACACCTGTCTTGTCTGGCATGTCATGAGACTAGATTAATTTCCCCATTTCCTTTTTTTTTCATCAAGCTGTTGACAATACCGCAGTTATTTCCATTCCTGACAGCTTCATCGCAAAACTGAATATACGAACTCATACGGACGACAAACGTTTCATACTTTATGTTGTTTTCGAAGCATGGAAATTATTGTTTACATTATTGGGAAAGAGAGTGAGAGATAGATAACTTTATTTGGTTAAGAGCTGTCGACGAATAAAAGGCGAGCTCATTTTCTGGAACGAAAACATACTTGACATAACTCATATCGGTATACATAATTAATTACCATGTTTACCGCTGGGTTAAATTACTCACGTCGTACCGAGACCAAAATCATTTTGTTGTTGTTTGTGTTTGCATTGATGACGGTGCGAAATGGCACATTTGAGACCGTCGGTAAGAATTTTGGATTGAGGGCATTTCTTAATATGTATGATCTGTTGTATTGAGTCGACAAAATGAGATGTTATGGGGTACAGCTATATCCAAAAAGACTATCAAAATATTTGTTTAGTACTTATGATATTGTTACAAGAATTATTTTTTTACGAAATTAATGGTTGCGAAAAAACAGTATTCCGAATAAACTGGCGATGTAAAAATGTATACGAATGCTCTAGTCTTTTACACCAAATCAAGGTGACCCTGTATGAAGTATAAAGAGATCATTTGCTGGAATCAAGATTGTGAAACAAAACAATTATGATGCTGTTTTGACATTCCAGGGGGTTCAATGCAGGGTGATTTGGTGACTTAATTGAGAATGAAACTGCTCTTGAAAAATTATTTCAATACAAATTGATGTGTAGGATCTTACAAGAATTGTATATACAGGGTGATTGGTGACCAACTTGAGAATGAAACTGCTCTTGAAAAATTCTTTCAATATAAATTGATGTGTAGGATCTTACAAGAATTGTATATACAGGGTGATTTGGTGACCTACTTGAGAATGCAACTGCTCTTGAAAAATTTTTTCAATATAAATTGATGTGTAGGATCTAACAAGAATTGTATATACAGTGTGATTTGGTGCCCTACTTGAGAATGAAACTGCTCTTGAAAAATTCTTTCAATACAAAGTGATTGTAGGATCTTACAAGAATTGTATATAGAGGGTGATTGGTGACCAACTGGAGAATGAAACTGCTCTTGAAAAATTCTTTCAATACAAATTGATATGTAGGATCTTACAAGAATTGTATATACAGGGTGATTTGGTGACCTAATTGAGAATGAAATTGCTCTTGAAAAATTCTTTCTATATAAATTGATCTGTAGGATCTTACAAGAATTGTATAAACAGGGTGATTTGGTGACTAACTTGAGAATGAAACTGCTCTTGAATATTTCTTTCAATACAAATTGATGTGTAGGGTCTTACAAGAATTGTATATACAGGGTGATTTGGTAACCAACTTGAGAATGAAACGGCTCTTGAAAAATTATTTTAATACAAATTGATGTGTAGGATCTTACAAGAGTTGTATAAACAGGGTGATTTAATGACCAACTTGAGAATGAAACAGCTCTTGAAAAATTCTTTTAATACAAATTGATGTGTAGGATCTTACAAGAATTGTATATACAGAGTGATTTAGTGACCAACTTGAGAATGAAACAGCTCTTGAAAAATTCTTTTAATACAAATTGATGTGTAGGATCTTACAAGAATTGTACATACAGGGTGATTTTGTGACCTAATTGAGAATGAAATTGCTCTTGAAAAATTCTTTCTATATAAATTGATCTGTAGGATCTTACAAGAATTGTATAAACAGGGTGATTTGGTGACTAACTTGAGAATGAAACTGCTCTTGAATATTTCTTTCAATACAAATTGATGTGTAGGGTCTTACAAGAATTGTATATACAGGGTGATTTGGTAACCAACTTGAGAATGAAACGGCTCTTGAAAAATTATTTTAATACAAATTGATGTGTAGGATCTTACAAGAGTTGTATAAACAGGGTGATTTAATGACCAACTTGAGAATGAAACAGCTCTTGAAAAATTCTTTTAATACAAATTGATGTGTAGGATCTTACAAGAATTGTATATACAGAGTGATTTAGTGACCAACTTGAGAATGAAACAGCTCTTGAAAAATTCTTTTAATACAAATTGATGTGTAGGATCTTACAAGAATTGTACATACAGGGTGATTTTGTGACCAACTTGAGAATGAAACTGCCCTTGAAAATTTTTTTTAATACAAATTGATGTGTAGATCTTACAAGAATTGTATATACAGGGTGATTTGTTGATCAACTTGAGAATGAAACTGCTCTTGAAAAATGCTTTCAATACAAATTGATGTGCAGGATCTTACAAGAACTCTATATACAGGGTGATTTGGTGACCTACTTGAGAATAAAACTACTCTTGAAAAGTTATTTTAATACAAATTGATGTGTAGGATCTTACAAGAATTGTATCAGTATTAGATATTTTTGTAGCATTACATTTTTACAGTTGAACCTTTCAAGATTTTAAAGTACATTGTGCTGGTTAGGCGATTTTTAAATGGGTAAAAAGTTATGTGTTATCATGTTAATTTGACACACAATGAAGTTGCCTTAAGCAGTTACATATGCATAAATTGACTGAGATATAAGGCGCTGTAGAATATAATTATACAGGGTGATACCAGATATGAATTTTGTATGATATTTTCTTTGTTGAATGTATTTTCTTGATATTAGGTCGTTCAAAACGATAAAATCATGTTAATTTTACATGTTTTGTTAGGGGTCCGGTAGCTAAGCGGTTGAAGGGCACGTTTCATAAACTGACTACACTTTGGCCGTGGGTTCCAGTCCCACCGATGCCTATGGTTGTTGTGTTGTGCGAAAGGCGGGCGAATGGGATTTTCTAGTGGGTAAAATTTGATCTCCCTAGGGAGGTATGAAAATTCACAAAATAAAATAGAAAATTACTTAATAAAAGATTTGGCTGGCTAATTAACCGCGAAGGTTGAGGCCATAAAAGGAAGGAATGAATGAATGAATACATGTTTTATTGATGACGTTTCGGCCATGTTTTTGGCCTTTTTCAAATCTATTTAAATTTAAGAACTGATGAAATAAACTTACCTACGGTGAGAGTAATTGTAAAATTAAATTATGCTGCTGCTATTTTTACATTTTGAAACAGTTGACACTAAACGAAACTAACGACAAACGATGTGGCTATGTTTATAAAACGATAAAAACTAATCCAAAATGACCTGTTTGTTTTTTTTTACTACATCTGAAGGTTAACTTCTGAAATTTACTAATTGCTTGACTTTTGCAAGTAAACAGGGTGGTGGAAATATATTATAAAGTGGAATTATTGTAATGAGTATTTTAATAAGCGTTAGAGAATTGATATTAAACGGAATGAACTTTAAAAGAAAAAGACAATAAAAACGTTAATTTACATTTACGGGGGAACACATTTTCCACGTATCGGTCACCCTGTAGTTCCAATCCCTGGGGTATCACATGAATATCCTTTGTATTTAAACTTATAGAAGCGATGTTCACCCACGCTTAAGGGTTGAAACTGCAGGGTGACCGGTAGGTATAAAATGTGCCCCACCCCGTAAATATAAATTAAGGCTTTTTTGTATTTTTCTTTTAAAGATCTTTTAAAAGTTATTTTGGGTGGCTAATTTTGAAATGAAAGCCTTGTATATGTACCAACGTTTTTGATGAACCCTTGAATTTACGAGTAAAGCTCGGTCGCCCATGTACCATTAATTAAATGTACAAAGGGAAATTGATTAAATATTAGTAGTAAAATAAAAAATATTACTTGCAATTTCTATTCTAGTGGAATTGTCATTTACTATTATTTGTTATATTATTCAACCGGTTAATAGCTGAATTATTTAATTTTAAGAAATTTCATGTTAACTAAATATTTTGTCTTTAATTTTCACTTACTACCTCTTTGCCGTACCTTATATCATTAAGCTAAGCATTAAGAATATACACACAAATAAACTCATATTAATTACATATGAAAAACAGGTTTAATTTTGTTTGGAATTAACATAATTGGTTGAATTTCTAGTACAATTAAATTTAAGTTATCACAATAATGTGTTTGTTCCTGTGCTAACAAATTCTAAAAAATGACTAAGTGGTGGCAATTAGCAGGAAGATCTCCAGGAGATGATACTATATGTGAGAAAGAACAACTGGGAGGCAGACTGATACAGTACTTCTTCCAAAGATCGGTCTTTAACAGTACATGTGTTTGTTATAAAATTACTTAATGGAAAACCCTGTATATAGAAAAATAACATTACAAATAAAACGCTCTATTTTCCACATCGCTATTAGAAATTATTTAGGACATATCTTCGTATATATCATATTTCATAGCTTGTTACTAACCGAGTTAATTGAAATGAACTACATGATGGGATGGATAACCAAGGGCGGAGCTCAATGCGAAAATAAATGTTATGTTGCAGCTACACTGATTAGTCCTGAACAAATTGTATTACTGATATTTGGTCAATATAAGTATCGTACAATATAACCACGTTTGGAGGCAAAAAATAGATGATACAAGGAGCATCGATTATATAATTTTATTTTATTTATAAGTATTCTACACATTCGGAATAATCCAATTTGTTGATTGATAACAATCTATTTGTATCAAATATAGTTTACTTCAATTAGCTAAGTAATGCGTCATCACAAAATCTACTTGTACCAGGTTCGCTGAGTAATGTTGCGTATCCAGGCAATCATATTATACATGATGGATCAAATTCAGAAACAAAATACAAGGTGATATCAGTATGTGTTCAAATTTATCTCAGCTTTCTATTAGTCTAAGAGTCAGGGGTGGGGTGAGCGTGGTGGTCGTTCCTACAGAGTCCCTAAAGTATGAAGGGTGTGGAGATTCGGCCAAGGTAAACGGTATGATTACAAGGCATTTTTACATAATTAAGATAATATAATTAGAAAATTATTATTAAGGATAGCAATTTGAAGTACTAAATAAAAATCAGTTTCAAACAATGATATTTCCAAATTCCTACTGTTCAGAAAAAAATGAAAAACGTTAGACAAGACTGTCACTATGGATGATGTACCATTGTGAAGCTTAAAATGGTACTTAAAAATAAACACAAATAAGCAGTGACAAATAGAACATTGAACATGAGTTCATATCTGTATTTTGCGCTATAGATGACGATCCATTGTCTGTGACTGCCATTACATTATAAAGAAGTCGGTCAAATTTCGATACCTTTCATACAACAGCAACTCTATAGGCAACGCCACCGAGCTCAATAAGTTCCATCTCATGTACAGCCGATATGAAAAAGTAAATATGGAAATTATAAAGTATGTTAAGATACCATAAGTCTGCCCGCCGTTGGGACATAAGCCAATCATTTTTACTTAAAATCAGAGTATAAAATCAACCAAAGGTCCTCCCTTTGAAATTCAAATAAAACAAAGTCCGATAAATATAGAAATTTCGTTTAATAAGAAATTTTAATAAGCATTTAAAACCGTTTAAAAACTAAGTGGTATATTTTGGATAGAATTAATCTGATTGGGCACTTCTCAGCGAACCAGGTAGGGGATAAGTCTACTTTAGGGAAGCGATCCTGTCCACAGACAATCGACTCTTCCCTACTTTCCACTACCGGGAGAGAATCGTGTCCTTAACTTAAATTATTTCCGCAAAAATTCTGTTCCTTTATCCCATTCTAAAATTCATTAACCCCCTTGCGATGATACAGCTTTAATAGCAGATATTATTGATCTACAGACTCGTCTTAATGTATTCGAAATTTAAGAAAGTAAAATACCGATAGAATACTAAGTTTCCTGAGCAGCAAGAAAGATATTCGAGTTTCTGAGACCAACAGACACCGCCAACTACCAAACACATTTAACCGCACAAAAACGACACCACTGAGAAACACTTGATGTGAGATGAAAAATACCAATTTCTGTAGTTATTAATTGGAAGAAAGACGGAGAAGTCGACGAGAGAAATTACAATGGTTTTTGAACGTCAGTGTTAAAAACAATTGAGAAGCTGATACCGATCAGTAGGAATAACAAAGAACCAGCAAATAAGGTGATCGCGAACATCCACCGACAAATTTTGAGCTACAAAGAAAGTTTGAAGAAAAACTATACTATATATGAAATTCCGAGTTCCGACATCAAGTTTATATCCGTGATACACAGTCAATGAATTTGGTGGGATATGGCAAGGATCAATTCCCAATTCTATCGATGATTCCAACGTTAAGTTGGATACGATCGCAGCGAGCTATTAACGCCGCAAGCTACGATCGCGCGCTACGATCGCCGCGAGGCACGATCTCCGCGAGCCACGATCGCCGCGAGCTACGATTTCCGCGAGCTATGATCGCTTAGTCAACTCAAAGTGTTTTGTATGTTTCGACAGTCGAAACTTCAAAAGATATCGTTGCCACCGTAGACTAAAAAGATGACCTAAAAGGTGTTTAAGTATAATCCTACTTTTAGGACCTTCATACAAAGACTCGCTAGAACAAGCGCGTGAATCAAATGACCGAACCTGCCGTTTTGTCGTATTGACCAGAACTATTATCGCCAAAATGGGGTAAAACTAACCTTTGTTACATCAGTGTAAACCCAGCACACTTTCCCTATTTCGGGTGAACAATCAGACGTCTTCCTCGTAATGATAGAAAGAGCCGAAATCGATGAACCCAACTCTCCGATTCTGAAAGTTTCATTTATTTCCAAAGAATAGACAAGAAAGACTCAAAATTTGTAAGTTACCGTCTAACCACAGCGTGTATTGAAAAAAAAACACACAGAAAACAATATAATCCTAAGCTTACTGAATAGATGTTTAACTATTAGCATCTAAACATTCTAATTGCTCATTATATTGAAACTGGTTACTCGAAAATTCTTGCGATAATTATTTGGCTTCGTGCCATATCGGAAAAAAGTCTAATGAGTTCTGAATGTGACTTTAGATAGCAAATCGTTATATCAATAAAATTTGGCAAGTATTCGAGCAATAAATCCGCTTGTGTATTTTCATGGAACCGATCGCGAACGTAATAAATTCACCTCGAAATATGAATATATTAATTAAAAATTTTCAAACTTCTCCGTAAGAAGATACATAGATACATAATTCATTTCGTTTTTTCCATTCTGGGTGTATTTTCGCTTAGGAAGTTAAAACTGATAAAAATAAAAAATACCGGTTCACCTGAGTTCTAGAATATTCGATAAATGCGTCCTACCAGTTCTGCCAAATGGAGCTTAATAACGGACCCCGGCAGTTTTATTTTACTCCCAGAAGATCAACTGTAGCAATTTATATTTTTCTCCCCTCATAATGAGGCTGAAGGATGCCTCTTTTTTATTTTAATAGTTTAAGAGGTTCTGCCTCTTTTTTTTATTCACTCGTTGACGGACTGTTTCAGTTGTGACGACGTGTAAGGGCAAGGACATCTTAAGCATTCTCCTGTAACAGCAAAGTTCCAGTCGTTTTTGAGCATTATCTGTCAACGTGCATCCCTCAGCCCACAGTATAGAACCGAGAAGATATAGTATCGCAGGACACGGACTCTAGTTTTTAAAGCTAAGGTGAGGTTACATAAACTTTTCTTAGATAATTAAAGGCACTTCTAGTTTTGTCTTTCTAAGACTAATTTAGCGTGAGCGATCACATTGATAATTAAGTTAGCATCCCAAATATGTAATTCTAACTCTCGTATACTCATAGAAATAATCAATTACATTGATTCTCAAATTAATTATCATAACCTTTGTTTGTTTGTTTTTGGCATTGAAAGATAAACTGTATTCCTCGCTAACAGTTTTGTTGGGTCTATCAACGATTTCCTTACGCTCACATGCTAGTAATACTGAGTAATACTATGTCGTCTGCGTATCGTAGACCTCTCTCAGGTTATCTTCAGTCCAGATTGACCTCCTCCAGTGCTTTTTAGGGTTCCGTATATACAATATGCGGATATCCTTATAATATCACTCCGGATTTCTACCTCTGTCACATAACAACAATTTTCTCCTAAACTACTTAACGGAAGACGTTGAAATTTGGTATCAATGTATAGTTTGGTGACCCGATCAGGAGTTAAAGAAAAAAAAATAGATTTTAGGGGTACTTCTGGGGGGGAGGACTAAAAATCGACCATTCCCCCCCCTGATCTCCGAAACTACTGAGCCTAAAATTTTGAAAAAAATAGGAAATATAGAACGTTGCCCGAACATTACAGGAAAAATAAGGAGAAACCATTAATATTAATTTTGGGGGGCAAATTATAGAATTAAATAAAAATTTAAAAATAAAAAAAATTCAAACGCATCATGTAATATATCAAATAAAGGGTCTCATTCTGGGGAACACAAATATATTTTTTTCATATTAAAAAAAGTATTTAAAAAGATATTAACGAAAATATACCAAAAATTCTAACCCGTCACGTTATATATCAAATGAAAGGGCTCATTACGACGAAAAACCCCTATAAAAAATTATAATTGTTTCTAACGGGTCATGCAATATATCAAATCACAGGGCTCATTATGACGAATACAAATATTAAAAAAATATTTTAAACAAATTACCCATTCCCCCCGTTATTCCCCAAACTATAAGACCTAATTTTTTTTGTGTATTGGGAAAATATGAAAAAATCTCTAATTCTATTATTTGGCCACCAAATAATAGAATTATACGGAAAATAAATTATTAGAAAACCCCCATAGTAATTTTAGGGACAAATTATACAATTAAATGGAAAATAAAGATTCAATTTTCAAAAGCATCATGTAAAATATCAGATAAAAGGCTCATTATCTGAATTACAAATATATCATATTTTTAAATCATTTGTTTAAAAGATATTAACAAAAATATTAAACATCGACTTAATTCCCACTTTAGAAACTACCCTTTTTAGATTTTGAAAAATATATTTTATTTGTATTTTTAAATAATTTGAATAACAGATTTTTTTTTATAAATTTAAAACGCTTCCTTTAAAAGATGAAGGTGGTACGGAACCCTAAGCATGCGAGTCCAACTCGTACTTGACCAAATTATTTAAAAACCTCTTCTGAGTATACATTGAAAAGCAACGGGGACAGAATACAGCCCTCTTAATCATCTTTGGATGCTTGTGGTGTAAAAAACTTCGTTGTCGATTATGACTTTCGCCTCTTGGTTCCAATATAAATTATTTATAATGCGTCTTTCTGCAGCATCCACTCCCATTTCTTCTAAAAGCATCATTAACATGTTGTGTTTCACTTTATAAAAGGCTTTTTCGTTGTCGATAAAGCAGGCATATATGTCGGTGTTTACGTGGCATGCTGGTTTCATTACCCCTTGTATACTAACGAGTGCCTCTCTAGTCCCAAGACGTCTCCTCAACCTAAACTGACTGTCGCTAATTGACTCTTCAATTTTTATGTAGAGCCTGTGATGTATGATTTTAAGAAATAACTTTAACATATGACATCAATGAGATAAAGGCGATATTCATTGAAACAGACTTTTTGGTATGGGAATAAATGTTGATATCAGCCTATCTATTGGGAATTCGTCCGTCGTGTATATATCGTTAAATAAATCTAGTATCGGTTTGAGGTTTTCCTCTTCTAATAACTTGATGAGCTAGATATGCACTTCATCTGGTCCGGGAGCCTTTCCATCTTTCATGCGTTGTAGTAACGACAATAGTTCTTCTTTAGTAATATTTGATCCCGTTTCAGTTATTACATGTATGACCTGTGGTCGTCCAGGTAAAGTTCCTTAATATATTTCTCCGTTTCATTTAGGTCCCAAATTGTGGTTCCGTCGTCATCTATTAATTGTTCTATAATTTATCGTCGCCATTCCCGCTGCTTAACGCTTTTGTGCATGTTAATTGTGTCGTGTTTGTTTTCTAATTCTTCAATTTCCGTACAATTAGAACTTAATTTTTCGTTTGATTATTTTGTTTATTTCTGTGTATTTTATTTCATTTCTATTTTCGAATTGTCTTCTCTCTTCCATCATTTCCAGTATTTATAATGAAATCCCTGTGTTCTTTTTTGTTGAAGATTATTTATGGTGATTGAAACTGTGATGTTTTTTATGTTGTTCCATATGTTTTCTATTTTATTGGGGATTTGAAGGCACGCCTGCGAATCGGTTCTTCTGTTTTTAACTTTCTCATATCTACTGATTTGTTCATAATCTTCTTTTTTATTTTCTTTAGCCGTAGTTGTATTCTGCCGAATAACAGATTGTGGTCAGACGAAATATCTGCACCGGTTTTGTCTGGTCTGATGATATTGAGTTATAGAACCTTTAAATAATGGTGATTTTGGTTCCTTATTATTTGATTAACTGTGTCCCCTGGAGCACTCCATGTGTACAGCCTTCCTGGTGGCAATTTAATAACGTTACTCTAAGAGACCGAAAACGGAAAAGAGATTACAAGAGAACGTATAAGGCAGACCACCTCAAAAGTGAGGAAGAGTTCTCAACATAAACGCTACAAGGAGGCTAAACTAAAAATACCTAAAGTAAAAATAAGAAGAAATACACCCAAGCAATCTTGCATATGTAACATGCATACATAATTAAGTTAATTAGAGATTTGATCAGCTTACTGACTGAAATATGTCTGCCTATGACCAATCCTTTTGGTCTAGTGAAAATAAAAATAATTGGATCAAGTGCGAGTTGGACTCGCATACTAAGAGTTCCGTACCACCTTCAAGATTCTAATATTCCAGTTTCAGACAAGCAGGGAATGAGTGCATTTCCTTATATTTACCCTAATATCTTTTAAAGGAAGCGTTTTAAATCTATAAAAAATATACACTTTGATTTTCCACACATAGACTTTTTATTTTATCTGCTTTAGGATTCGCTTGATTTTTATAAGAATCAACCCAGAACTTCTTTTAACACTACTACTACTCAAGACAACAACATTACAGTTACAACTATACCATATATACAGGGTCTGTCAGAAAGACTGAAAAGAGTGGGCAACAGATTTAATGTTAAAACAACATTCCAAACAAGAAATACACTGAAATCTTTAATATTGAAAACAAAACCCAGAACTCAAAAAACTGCATATATAGGATTCCTTGCGAATGCAATAAATTTTGTATTGTAGAAACATCGAGACCATTAAACGTACGAATAAATGAACACAAGAATTACATAAAGAAACGACAATTTGAAAAATCAAAAATTTGTGAACATGCTTGGGACCTAGGCCATAAAATACAATTTGACAATTCAACTATACTTCACAAAGAACAACATAACACAAAACGAAAAATAAAAGAGTCTGCCTTAATTCTTTTGAATGAAGACGATTGTATCCCTTCTACTTCTGTAGAATTTAATCGTATCTGGTTACAGACAATTAAGGAAGAAATTATTAATGGTAACCTCCTTTTGAACAACCCAATATCGGGATAGTTCATAAGGTTTTTCCTAGGTTTTCCCTTATGACGTTAATGGGATCACTGAAACAATAGAATTCTTTGATCGCATTTTTGGCGAATGCGCTATCTTATAACAAAGTCGTACCTAGGAACGCCACTTATAAATTCTAAAGACAACTCTTTCAAATTCTTTGAAAGCTGGTTAACTATAATTCATGATCTTTAGAATTTTTTGTGCTACCTGTATATCTAAAAACAACAAATTTTCTAATGTCAATTATAAATGTCATAAATCAAATTTTCATTTTGCAATCTACATCAATAAATATAAAGCCATTGACAACAAAGTCAGAATAGACTTTGAAACGTTTGGTATTCCTGGAATGTACGTCGTTTTATTTCTATTGTGGTGTTATTGCCCAAAAAACATAAAAGTAATCAAGAATATGCCACAAACAACGTTTAGAAGACATTATGTATTTAATTTTCTAATTTGGCCCCCAAAAATTAACATTAGAGTTTTATTTTACTAATAAACTTTCAGGGAAGCCATCTATATTCTACTGTCTGAATTTTGAGGCTCTGTATATTGGAAGATAAAAGGCAAAATAGGTAAAGTTTTAAATTTTTAATTATTAAATCTGTTATTCAAATTATTTAAAAATACAAATAAAATATATTTTTCAAAATTTAAAAAGTGTAGTTTCTAAAGTGGGATTTAAGTTGATGTTTAATATTGTTGTTAATATCTTTTAAACAAATGATTTAAAAATATGATATATTTGTAATTTACATAATGAGCCTTTTATCTGATATATTACATGATGCGTTTGAAAATTGAATTTTTATTTTCCATTTAATTGTATAATTTGTCCCTAAAATTACTATGGGGGTTTTCTAATAATTTTTATTATAAATTTCAAGTGAGCCCCAGTACCCCTAATTATTTTCAAAATTTTAGATAGTATGGTTTCGCAAATAAAGCGAGAAATGAGATTTTTTTATATATTTATGTTAATATCTTGTAAACAATTAATTTTAAAAATATGAAAAATACATATTTGTATTCCTCATGATGAGCCCTTTCATTTGATTTGATTTGATTTTTTTATTTTCCGTTTAATTCTATAATTTGGTCCCCAATATTAATATTAGGGATTTCTTCGTATTTTTCCTGTCTTATAGTTTGGGGAATAAGGGTGGGAATGGGTAACTTTTTTAATATATTTTAAAATATTCATTTTAAAAAAATTAAAAAAATATATTTGTATTCGTCATAATGAGCCCTGTGATTTGATATATTACTTAATCCGTTAGAAACAATTATAATTTTTTATTTTCCATTTAATTCTATACTTTCCCCCCAAAAATGAATATTAGGGGTTTCTCCCTATTTTTCCAGTAAAATTCAGGTAAGGGGCTATATGTAATTTTTTTTCTAAATTTTACAGCATATGCTTTCGGTGATAAGGGGGGGGGGAATGGGTAATTTTTTTATATATTTTTTAATATCTTTTAATTAATTTATTTTAAAATTATGAAAAAATATATTTGTTGTTTTCGTCATAATGAGCCCTTTCATTTGGTACATAGCATGATGGGTTAGAAACAATTTTAATTTTATATTTTCCATTTAATTCTATAATTTGTCGCTCAAAATTTGAAGTAGAGATTTCTCCTTATTTTTCCAGTAAACTTCAGGTCAGACCCTATACCTCTAATTTTTTTTAAGACTTTACGTTTTATAGTTTCGGAGATAAGGGGGTGATGGGTAAATTTTGGTATATTTTCGTTAATATCTTTTTAACTTTTTTTTAACTATGACCTTTCATTTAATTCTACAATTTGCTCCCCAAAATTAATATTTATGGTTTCTCCTTATTTTTCCTGTAAAGTTCGGGCAACGTTCTATATTTCCTATTTTTTCAAAATTTTAGCCTCAGTTTTTTCGGAGATCGGGGGGGGAACGGTCAATTTTTTTAGTTTTTCCCCCCAGAAGTACCCCTAAAATCAAAATTTATCTTTTACGATATGTACTTTTGATTGGGTCACCAAACTATACATTGATACCAAATTTCAACCTCTTCCGTCCCGTAGTTTAGGAGATAATTGCTGTGATGTGACAGAGGCAGAAATCCGGAGTGATATTATAAGGGTATCCGTATATTGTATATACGGAACCCTAAAAAAGCCAAATATTTTAATACTGTTTCTACTAGCGGAAAGAGCTCTAAATATATAAACGCCACTATCAAAGTCATCAAAATGATGTATCACACAGTGCGACAATCTGAGACAAAATATTGGAAACACAGGGTCAAATAGCTGCCCAAACATATGACAATTAATCTGCACCAATTCTGCGTGTTAACGTTGCGTTTTAATAACAAGTGTGTTAATAAAATAGCAGTTTGAGCTATTTTTAACGTGATGTTATAACGGTCCACATATCTCCAGACTGGAATCGCATGTTTGAAACTATTTTATAATTTGGACAGAAAAAATAAACATTCATAATAAAGGATCAATAAATCGACACGCTTGCATATTTTTCATAAATCCTTTTCAAATAATCGTTATTTGTTGAAAAATGATTGAGTAAATCAGACGTGTACACATGATAAAAAGTTCGTATCTACTCGCAAAATGCTCCGTGACAATTTTTAAAAATCTAAAATAAATATTATGAAAGCACCCCGCTAAAGGGGAAGAGATTTCGGTTATTTTTTTTAAAACCCTGGTATTTAGTAGTTTTGAATGCGTGGATGAAAAGTTGCCATGTGTACTAACACTCAAACAGCTCTGTTTTCGATATAGAACACCTCAAAATGGATTTTTATATTTCTTGTATTGCATAGCAAAAAAGTGACTTTTGGTTTTTTTTTTGAAAATGCTATAAAAAAACTAGTGAATATTTTTCAATTTGTTTTTTTTTTATTCGAAAGTACAATCCTTCCGGTTATTTATGGAAAATAATTTCATTCAAATGGCTTCCACAGCTGGCCTCACAGTAGCTAATTCGGCCGGTCCAATTTTTTAATACATTTTCAATTGTATGCGGCTGTATTTCGGCGATGCAAGCACGAATATTGTTTTTGAGCGCGTCAATTGTTTGTGGATTATCGGCATAACACTTGTCTTTAACAGCGCCCCACAAATAATAGTCCAGCGGTGTCAAATCGCAGCTTCTTGATGGCCAATTCACATCTCCAAAACGGCTAATTAAACGATTTTCAAATCGAGTGTGGCATAACTCAATTGATGGGCGCGATGTGTGGCACGTGGCACCATCCTGTTGAAACCAGATGCCGTCCATGTCCAATTCATCAATTTCCGTGAAAAAAAATCGTTCAACATGGCGCGGTCGCGTTCGCCATTCACAGTAACAGCTGCTCCTTCCTCATTTTCAAAGAAAAATGGGCCGATGATGCCGCCAGACCAAAATCCGCACCAGTCACTCTTTGGGAGTGCATTGGCTTCTCAACGACCACATGTGGATTTTCCGTTCCCCAAATTGGGCAATTTTGCTTGTTAACATATCCACCGAGGTGGAAATGAGCTTCGTCCGAAAAGATGATTTTTCGGTAAAATTTCGGGTCTTCGTTCAAGTGCTCATTGGTCCATTGTGCGAAGTGATAGCGCATTGGATGGTCTGTTGGCTTCAACTCCTGTACCAATTGAACTTTATACGGTGTCATTTCGAGGTCTTTATGCAAAATTCTCCTCAAAAAAGTGCGCGAAATATGCAATTCTTGCAATCGATGGCGAGTTGATGTACTCGGAGTATCGGCCACACTTTGTGCTACAGCATCAATATTCCCCCGTGTAGGAGCATGTTGACGTGTTGGTTTGTCAATGAGCACACCAGTTTCAAGCACTTTTTTCACAAATTGTCTCGTATACGGAGCGGACGGCGCTTCTTTTCGGCCCATAGAAGTACGGCATTTTCGCACACATTCGGCAACAACACACTCACTTTGGAAATAATTTTTGAGTATTTCCCAACATTGTTCAAGCGTATATCCAATCATTTTGGTTCACCGGAGACTTCAAACTAATTTTCTGTCAAAACAGATCTGACATAAATGTTACCGTGTTGAAAACTTAGATCATTTACCATCTAGATATAGCCTGTCAAGCATAAAATCATGGCAACGCTAGAAAGAGAGGGCAATAGAGACAGTAAGAGGCTATTTCACTTAGTGGGTGGATGGTCGGTGAACGCAGCCAATGAACAACATTCTTTATTGGAAGCAGCTCCCAACCGAGTGAAATAGCCTCTTGCCCTCCCTATTGCCCTCTCTCTCCTTAGTCTTACCACGACATTTGTGCACTGCAGGCTATCTCTAGAAAGTAAATGCTCTATAAGGTTGAAAATGACCGCTAGTTCAAAAAAAAAATGTTAGATGGCCCACCCGTTATATCATGGGTCCCTCGTCGGCAATACATTTTCAATTTGGACTTTCTATTTTCGACATTCAGAGTCATCTCATGTTTCAATGTAAACAGCCGTAAAGTAATCTAAACGAATATCAAACATCAGTTTGAATTCGTTAAATATTTAAGTAAATAATGACAACACTTTATTTGTACTTTTAAACTTATATATCTTTTAAAAAAACAGGTTCTCAAAATAATATATTATTTAACCGTTAAATTGATAAGAATGTATAACTATCAAACTATTGTCGTTTTTTCTAAATAAAATTTGAACTTCATCTGTTTGCTCGGGAAATTACTGCTACTCCCAATTTATTTGAGTCGTAGATACCTGATTTTAATTTTGTTAAGGATTCTAGAAAAGTTATTAGGTACTAGAATTGATAGAATTAACGTGATTATTTTTCGCAGTTGCTCCGACAATTGTTTAGGGTCGTTGAAGTATTCAAACAAGAAATATCTATAGAAACGAAATCTGGTGATCTCAGTGAATATATTAGGGCCCCGCATCACATGAGAAAACCGGTCTACAAATAATCACGCACTCTAAGAATATAGTGAATCTTAATAATGTCCTGTTAAAAAAAGTATGTTTTGATCAAATTCTGATGTTTAATTATCTGTAAGTGTGTCAGTGCTTATGTGTTCTTAATCGTCTATTATCTTCAGATAATTCTCATTATGTAAGTGTATCAAAGCAAAGAAAGCACTTTAAAATCTTTTAGATCTTCTTTCTTCATTATTTAATGTTGAAAACAAAATTGATTTAACAAGTTTGAATTGGTTGTTGTTTGAATGTTGTTCCAAAAGAAATAAACAGTCCGCTCTATGGGATGTTGTAATCAACATGCCCTGCTGAAGTGTCGAAGTATTAGTTGGTATACTGACAGAACATGTTGATATCATATGTTGGTATGATTTAAGAGGAAAAAATATATATATATTGTGTAATCAAAAATTGTGCCCAGCACAGATTACGAGTGCCACAGCAAAACTTTCTTCATAAAGTGTTGAGTCCAAAAATGTGTAAATTACGCCCAAGAATGTTGCAAAATGGTGTGTTGATAATACGCGAAAGCACAAAGTGCATCGAGCAAAATTACGGCTGGGAACTGCTCCGCCCTCCGGCTTATAGTCCTGATCTAAGCCCATCTAAATTCGATCTCTTGCCCATAGAAAAGAAGTGGCTCTAAATATGGGTGCTGAACGGAATCAAAGCACTTACGTACCGCTGGCAAGCGTGCATTGACAAGGGAAGAGACTGTTCTGAAAACCTGTAAACACTTCGATCTTCTTCAATAACGATTTCACTAGTTAAAACAGACTGGGCATTAATTTTGGTACAACCCATATACAGTCCGTTTAGACGTACGTAGACAAAATGATACGTACTCAAGCCGACAAAGTAGCAGCTGTCTTAATAATTGGTAAATCAAGAAATGATCTTCATGAAGCGGAACATTTATTTAATAAGAGGTACCAAGATCGTACTAAAGGGTGTTCCAATTTGAAGTTAATTTTTAAATTTTTAATAAAATACACAAATTATTTGAGAATGATCAAATCTTTTATTTCAAATGATAGTACAATTGTTTCGGTTTAGTAATGGAAAACAATATCTTATAAGTGAGACCACCTGCTGCTGTACGACAACCTTCTAATCTTTTGCCAAAATGTTCCATAACTTTCTGGCATAACTGCAGTTCAATTACTTGAAAACAGTCAATAATGTTCTCCTTTAGGTCATCAATTGTTTGTGGATCGTTGGCATAGACCTTTTCTTTCAAATAGCGCCATAGGAAAAAATCTAGAGGTGTTAGATCGCAAGATCTAAGGGGCCAATTAATGTTTCCTTTTCGAGCAATTATTCGATTAGCAAATGTCTGTTTCAAAAGATTGATTGTTTCTGCTGCTGAATGACATGTTGCACCGTCCTGTTGGAACCACATATTCTGCACAACAATATGCTCCAATTCATCCCACAAAGAGTTAGTAATCATCGTTCGATATCGATCACCATTCACAGTAACAGCATTTCCATTGTCATCTTCAAAAAAGTATGGACCAATCACTCCACCAGCCCAAAAACCACACCAAACACTTTTTGTGGAGGCATCGGTCTTTCCATTACTTCTCGTGGATTTGCTTCACCCTAGATTTGACAATTTTGCTTGTTAACAAATCCACCCAATTCAAAATGTGTATCGCTGAAGATGATTTTGTTGAAAAAATTCATATTTTCCAGTTATTGTTGTATGGCCCAATTAACGAATTGACGACGTAAACCAAAGTCTGTTGGCTTTATTTCTTGCGTTATCTAAATCTTCTAAGCCTTTAAATGAAGATCTTTGTGAAAAATTCTGAATAAAGTGATTTTTGGAATGTTAAATTGCTGTGCACGATGACGAATTGATGTTTTTGGTTGTTCGACAACACTAGCAGTAACAGTTGCAATATTTTCTTCTGAACATCCACTACGATGATATGTTTTACTTTTTTCATCTTTTACTGAACCAGTTTCCACAAATTTTCAAAAATTTTTCCAATGGTAACATTTGACGGACAGTTTTCTCTTCCATAGTCTGTACGAAATTTTCTTCCAATTTCTCCACAACTTTCACCAAATTTAAAATAATTTGCTCAATCGTATATCTCTCTATTTTTAACCGACTTCATTAATAACCGGAATATTCCTGCTTGTCATCTGTCAAATAACATATGATATTCTAGTACAAAAAAATATAAATGGCGACTAATTTAAAAATTAACCTCAAATTGGAACACCCTTTATATCGATAACTTTTTTGAGGGAGCTTCAGCTTCTTCAGAAGTTTTAAGCAACAGGTAGTGTTAAAGATGCCAAGCGATCAGGTCGGCCAATAGCTAGTGATGGCAAAAAAATACACAAAGGATAGTAAACCCTACTAGCTAAAGTTCCGTCTATCTGTGAAGTTAGTTAAAGTGCAATACATAAGATGTCGGTAAAAAACAAATTTCATATCATACAAATTAAAACTGGTGCACCAACTTTCCCAACAGAAGACTGGAATTCAGCGAAATTATGAGAAATAAATTTAATGGAGACCAACACTACACAAAAACCATTTGTTTTAGTAATGACTTTTTCCCGTATTGGAAATGTGAACACATAAAATAAATCCACACATCTTTCGTGAGAAATATACTCAACTTCCAGAAAAATGTTTGGGATAGTTAAAAAAATACGAAGGGAGGGGGGGAACTTTTGACTGGCACTGTATATCTAGTACAAAGCCTAAAATACAGTATACGCATGTACCGTTTACAAATAACTTAATTCTCCAAAAAGCCATGAACAAACTCCACAAAAATTTAAAGCCTTTTCAATATAAAAACTGTGTAACACAAACTGTTTATCAGTTACCCTGAACTTATTGTATTTAATATTCATTTCATGGGCAAGTCTCAGTATTTTTATGTGTTGTTTATTCTGTTTGCCTAGACAAACAGCGAACGACTATTACTTTGTTATTGGACATCATAAACTATTATTTGTTTTCGTCTTTGGATGGTCTCATATTTTATCTGTGTTTTCGGGCTTAGGTTGAATCAATAATGTTATATTCCTAATCTTGTATTGCCACCAGTTGTATTTCCGTCAATATTTTAACAACTAGAAATTCTGTTTCTACAATAACTCAAGTACGTCTTTAGTTTTTTGTTATTTATTTGTACAATTTTTAATAGCTGTATTCCTTCTTGGGTGATGGTGAATCTATGTGTTTCCAGAACCATTTAAATATTTTTTTGTTAATTTACAAAAGTGTTACTACTGTAATTGGAAGGACTCATGTCTGGTAAACGAGGCTAGAGACGCTGAAAAATGCCTAGTACAGTAGCAGCTTGTGCAGTTGCTTCGTCTTGTTGTAGCTAACAATCACGTTGATCAGCAAAACTATGAACTGCACAATTAATTCTTGATACAATTAAGCCGCGATGGTCACAGAAATAAGACATTTTTGGATGAAATACACCACATCACAATATTCTGCGAATGTAATGATTATTTATTAGTTTAGCATATTCTTATCTCTCCCTCTCTCTCTAATTTGTATTTTTTTCTATATTATCCACATATTTTTTAACTATTTTATTAGTTTTATTATTTCTATAGGTATAACAATAATTCACCCTATATTGCAACCAGCCTGTATATGTTTCAGTGTATTGGTCACCCAATATAAATTATTAGTCTATCATTTTCTGAGTCACCCTGTACAGCTACAATTCAACTCTACACGATGTTGCAACTGCCCTGTATAACTTTAACAGTAACTCATGTTTCACACTATATAACATTTTTTAACCAACCTGTATAACTGTAATTCCCGTCCACCTTATATTTCAATCATCCTGTATATGCAACTGCTTCTAACATTTTTTGGACCTTCCGTCCTATAACTCGAATATCCTTTTTTAAAGTTCTATGATCCACTGTGTATAACTATAGTTTTATTTCATTCTTATTTCAACCACCTTGTATACGTAGCTAATGTGCCACCCAATTTATTCGAATGAAATATAATCGATCATTCGATTATGAAAATCACTCGAGTATTCCGATTATAGAATCAAAGTATTCGAATGAAAAATAATCGATTATTTAACTCGAAACATTCACCGAATGACGAGAACGAGCGATACTGCATTCGAGATATAATCCGAATGATTTCCATGGGAATCGAGAAGTGCTTTTCTGTCATTCGGCGTTCATATAAAAGCACTTTCGTTCGTTCTTGGTTCTCGCTCTTAGGCAGCCGATTGTTTAAGTCTTTCAATGGACAGAATAAATATGTAAATACTGTACTTTCAAGGTACAGTGCAATTATTGCTGTAGCTGTATGAATTAGCTGTTAATCTAGATTAAGGAACATTATAGTGTTCTTTGAATTATTAATAACAGTTCCTTTACAAATAAATTTCAAATTAAATGTATATTTTGGAAAAAATTAATAGTATAATTTTACATAAATTTAAATGTTCTGACACAGGGCAGCCGCTGACACGGAGCAATGGTTACGGATCTGAGATGAAACAAGGGAGAATCGTTAGAATCATAAAAGAACCATTCGAGTGATGGGTCATTCGAGCGATCATTCGATTATTAAAATCACTCGAGTTGTAATAATCGATTATTCATATCATTCGATTATGCCCAACACTACACCCAATACAACATTTTTTAACCACCCTGTATAACTGCTTATGTACCACACAATATCACATTTATTTGCAAGATTTTTTGAACCCACATGTATTACTGTAATTCTACTTCGCCCTATATTTCAACTGCGCATATTGCTTGCTGCTTGAATTTCCAAGCGCGCAAACACACACCAACGTATAGAAAAGATTCACTTCAAGGCCCTTGAAAACCGTTACAAACACCCTGTACTTTCATGGCATATCTTGATATTTAAGCTAGATAATTTGATATTTACATTCATGTTTACCGTTGTTTGAATATATTTTTACGATTTTCAGAAAAACGGTATGTTTTACATTATAGAAAATTATACGAAAACAAGCTGGAACGTATCTTTGTAGAATACAATTTAAAATATTCAAATTAGTTGAGCCGTTTTAGAGAAATCAGAGTAGATTCATTGAAATTCCTTAATTCCTGCTTTTTCAGATTTTCTGGAAAACCGTAAGTCCCACATTATGTAATATTATATGGTACCTTTGTGTAATATTCCTTAATACAATGCCGTTTAAATCATCAAAATTGCCCAAGCCGTTTTTGAATAATCCCTGAGCATACTTAAAAAAAACGTTCCGACGAATTGATAACCTCCTCCTTTTTGGAAGTCGGTTAAAAAGACATCTAATGCATCTGTCTGGTACAAAAGTATCTCGGACTACATAAACTGGTTGGTGGCATGTTCTAGCACTGCTGCCACACACTATTTCGTAACAGAAAAATATTTTCCAAATTAATATACGAGGGTGAATCAAATATGAACCGGACTTTTCTGTTTCTCGCCCTGTAGGTAATTCGAGTGGCTTGACGTCGCGATATATGTTAGGTAGGGATGTTAAGAAGAGTTGAGTTCGTCGGTTTGGCGAGGCGTAGTCGATGCGCTGTTAGTAGCATCATATCAGAGCAAGAGGTGCATACGTCTGTTGCGCAACGTGTTGTTATCAAATTTTTGGCGCGGGAGGGCGTTAGACAGTCTGAAATTTTGCGTCGACTATCTGCACAGTTCGGCAATGAAACACTTTCAAGGACCCAAGTGTACGACTGGCACAAAAAGTTTTCAGATGGCCGAGAGACAGCGGAAAATGAGCCTCATGCACGCCGTCCCACGACAAGCATCAATGAGGCGAATATCTACGCAATTCGTGAGCTGATTGAAGGTGACCGCCATCTTACAGTATTGGCAATTGCTGAACACGTTGGAGTATCATACGGGAGTGCTCAATCAACCATTTCAGATTAGTTGGGTTACCGAAAAGTGTGTGCAAGATGGGTTCCTCGCCTTCTAAGGGAAGATCAGAAAGCAAACCGTCTTGCCGTATGTGAAAGGCTGTTAGCAAGATATCGAGCAGAGGGGGATGAGTTTTTGAGACATATTGTCACCTGTGATGAGACATGGGTGCATCATTATACCCCGGAGTCCAAACGTGCAAGCATGGAGTGACGAAAACCTGGAGAGGCAGCACCGCGGAAAGCCAAGGCCCGTCTTTCTGCAGGGAAAATTCTTGCAACAGTTTTTTGGGATTCGAAAGGCGTACTGCTGATCAATTTTCTGCACGAACGCCGTACAATTAATGCTGAGTATTACTGCGAACTACTCCAACAAGTGAAGCTTGCCTATCGGCAAAAGAGGCGGGATATGTCTATCCGAAGTGTGATTCTGTTGCATGACAAGGTCCGGCCACATATAGCTGCATTGACTCAAGGAAAATTGAACAAAATGCATTGGGAAACCCTTGAACACCCGCCTTACAGTCCTGATTTGTCGCCATGTGACTACCACATGTTTGGGCCACGTAAAGAAGAACTGGGAGGCCACCACTTTGAGGACAACGAAGGTGTAGAAACGTTTGTGCGCAATTGCTTATCGACACGACCAGTTTCATTCTTTGAGAAAGGTATTAAAAAGCTTCCGATTCGGTGGGAAAAATATATACATAAGAGAGGAGACTATGTAGAAAAATAATATGTATTAAAATTTGTATTGATCGTACCAATAAAATTTTTAAAACAAAAGTCCGGTTCATATTTGATTCACCCTCGTATTTTTGTTATAACTGTCATTCCTACAATGTTAGAAAATTGGCGATGTGTAACTTTACGATCACTCTGTTGACAACAATCGTAAATACCAAAGAAAAATTTCACTTTTAAAATGACCACGTTATAGAATGTTTTTTTTTTGTAATCTAAGTCACCATATGATATAAGGTTATCACATAATCTATTTTAAAATCGATCTTTTTGGTATCAATGAAAAAAATTCTTAATAATCTGATAAAAACTAATTAATGTTAATTGCTTAAAAACTATCACGTCGGCTTTATCACTGACATACTTAATTATAAATCAACTTCAAACAAGTTAGCGACGTTTGATAATAAGTACTTCACACAATTTTCAAAAGAATTATCAACCAATATTTAGCCGACAGTTATCTTAGTTACATAACACTGATGTAGTTTATTATCTTTTAAGATTTTATCCAAAAAATTAAAACGAGCTACCAATTTAGTTTGTTAGCAAAACCATCTGTTTGTTCACCCTTCTGGAATTCCCAATTAAAGAATCCCCACCAAAAAAGAAAACTTAAATTAACAAAGCCTAATCTGCAAAGCCAATAGTATCTGATTCAAATCCGAAAAGCAACTCAACCTGCTCTTATTGTTATAACAAAACCGTAACATTTATAAGAAAAAAGAACTTAGCACACCACAACTCTTCAAAATGGAAGAGAGGTGCCGTTTCAAAAAGTCCTATGGATAAATAAATGTATCCCTTTATTTTTCAAAGCAATTAATTTTAGAGTAAATACAAAACAATGGAAATACTTACCTTTACTAATTCCTTTAATCTTTCTCTAGTATAAACGTTGCCGATTTCTTCTCCAAGAGCAAAGTCCAGCAATTTGGCAATGGGATATGACAACGGGAATGTCAATATCATAACAACTTTCGTTATCCAAATGGTTTTTGCACCGATTGCAAGACCGTGGCGTGAACATACTGCCTAGAAAAAAAAGAGATGTATAGAAGCAAAATAAGGTTAAATTATTAAATTAAAAATATATTTTTGTTTAAACAAAATTATTCATACAAAATTGGGTATTTCAATTTAAAATAGTATCGATTTTTAACCGACTTCCAAAAAGGAGGAGGTTATCAATTCGTCGCGTATTTTTTTTTTTTTTGTATGTATGTTACCTGATTTCTTCTCCTATAGTGAACCGTTTTGGATGAATATGGTCTTGTTTCATAGAGTATATATCCGGATTGGTGAAACTTCAAATCTTGGAAAAGAATTCTATTGGTAAAGTGATGAAATTTGTGAATGAACACATACGTGCATGGAAATCGACCAATCCCTAACATATTGGTGGATTTTTCGAAAACTCCTTATGAATGTGTATAGTTTTTTAACGTGTAATCTATTAAGGAAGATCCCTAAGTGATCTCATATACTTTTCTGCGACGTGCAACTTGCAGTTTTGCAGAAAATCACCGAAAATTACAAAATTCTTATCAAAAATTTCATCGAAATGACATAAGGGACATTTCCTCATAAATATTTTAATTCAAACGTAATAGTGCGGGAATTTTAGGCACTGGAAGTTTTAATTGCAAATTTGACTTTTTTTTTTACGTCTCAAGCATATAGGTAGTAAAGCAATAGTATTTTCGGTTCCTTAATTAAATGAGTACCAAGCTCGTTTTGTTTTTATACCAGGCAAATACCTATTTAAATGCAAATTTTTCCATTGTGCTAAGACGCTGCTGTTGGTTGTTACATTCTCCCGGCCTAATAGCAAATTCAGTGACAACACATGTCAAACTCAAACATGTTATTGGTGCATTTATACACAGGGTGTTTAGTTATAGCAAACAAAATCACAAAGTAAAGTGATAGAAGGAGTTGCATTTATATGATGACTGAAATATAGGACGGAGAATGGTTGGAATATAGGGTGGAGTGGACGTTTGGTGGTATAAATATGTTGAAAAAAATGTGGAATTAAAATTATATAGGGTAATTAAAAAACTGTTATATCATGTGGACGTAAACAAATCATATACAGGTTGGTTGAAATACATACTGGAGTTAAATTATATTTATATAGTGTGATTAAAAAAATATTTATTTTATAGCCCATAAGAAATTGCTTAAAATGTGGAGAGGAATTAATGTTACACCGGGCGATAATATAAAATGTTAAAAATGAAATAATTTATGCGGTAGCGCACAAGGAATTATATACTATGGTTGAAATATAGGACAAATTTGACTCCGTAAATATGGGATGGATTCTTCTTCGTCCTATAGTTTACAGAAGGCAGCTAACAAATTTATGCTTGTCCGTGGGCAGTCGTATGTACAGGATGGTTGGTACATGGTTGGAGTGGAATTATCTATAGTTATACAGGGTTGTCAAAAAAGTTGAAAAAAGGTTACATGGCGTAGTCCATAAGGCATAAATATATTTTGGGCTTATTAAGTCAACGCGTACTAGTACAATTTGTTGGTAAACATTTACCTGTTAATTTAAATGAAAATGTATCAATGTGTAATGTTGAGGCTTTCGATGTCACCTGGTTCTATCTATTAAAATAAAAAATAAAGAATGAAAACTACCTGAGTTCAGAAAAAGTGAAAAGTTGAAAATAAAACATTTAAAAAAAATATATATAACCGACTTCCACATATAACTAAAAAGCTAAAAATAATTATAACAAAATACAACTCTACCAAATAAATAACACATTCAATGTTGTTAGGTACCTACCCAGAAAGTAACAAATGTAAACATTAAAAGGTGCTCATTCTGTACAAATTAATTACCTACCAATCTAGTATATTTTTGAAGTCGGTGCCAAGCAACAATCAAGTTTGATGAAGTAGTAGATCAGTACGCAATGAAGGATTTTAGATTTGCTTGGAACCGACTTCAAATATATACTAGATTGGTAGGTAAATAATTTGTACAGAATGAACACCTTTTAATGTTTACATTTTTCAGTTCCTGGGTAGGTACTGTATTGTATTTTGTTATAATTATTTTTAGCTTTTTAGTTTAGGTGGAAGTCAGTTATATTTTTTTAAAATGTTTTATTTATTATTTATTTTAAAACTTTATAATAAATTAAAATGTTAAGCGACGAGAAAAACTTTTATAAGGTTTTTATTTGGTAATTATATAGAATTTAAAAGTGATAAAATTTAAAAAACAAACAAATGAATTATGACGTCATTATCGGATCGCTACTGATGTTCAACGGGACGTTTGTTCCACTTTTGTTTGGTTTGATTACGGCTTTAACTCATCTTCGGTAATCTCCGAGGGGTCATTTCTAACCGAAAGTGACCGGTAGATAATGTCTACTTCTCAACAAAATTTTGAAATTTTACTGATCGTTACAAGAATTCTTTTGTGTTATTTTGTGAAGTTGCTGTTGAAATAAGTGTATGTTCCTTAACATATTTATAATTTTATTAGAAATGTCGAACGCTAAAGGTTACCGCCAATGACTACTAATATAAATGGACCCGGCACGACTAAACAAGAAATGGATTGAAACATGAGACAAAAATAGAGACACAGATATATTTGTTTACAAATATTCCGGCTCTAACAGTAGCGTCCAACTACATTAAATTAAAGGTCATAATATTCAGATTCAAAATAATAGAACTACGTCCTAATCCACAAATATAAATATATTAAAACCTATTAAAAGAGATGCACAATAACAAAAACAATTAGTGGCTTAAATACTAATTCGTTAACAGTAATTATCAAAACATTTACTTATTCACGTAAAATGTAGTTTTATTTACTGATTGAATGACCTTTCGTAAACTCAGTAAACACGTTTATGATCTGACACTTACCGGTGGGAAGATAATTCGGCAAACGAATATGCCGCTTTCCTGCATGTGAAGTGAAATAACACTTTATTATTTATGTTTTACACTTAAACAAAATAATCTCTGATATTAAACAAGTTTCAACCCCAAAACACTTTAAAAAATATAAAATGCGAAGTTAACCTGAAATCAAAATGTAAATAAGCAAACTTGCGCTGTTGCCTGCTGGACATAAACGGCGTAAAGTACCGCCGTTCAGTCACTGCGTACATGCCTAGATTTACTTCTTAGTAGTTACAATGGAATGAACTTTGACAATTTAGGCATAGGTAAGTGGCTGTTTACTATTTTCCGCCAAACATCTTTCAACCCATTTTTAATGTAAACAGGCAGGTCGATTTATATTAGTAGTCATTAGTTACCGCTCATGTTTCGAGCAATTTTGTATGAATACTATGATAAATAACTACGTCCCTTAAAATTGTTTGTAAATGTACCTACCACTAAATATTACAAAACGCAATAAATGGTTTGATGCAGTGCGACGAATTAATCCAAAATCATCATATTTTTGGTGCGATGATCACTTTTATGTAAGTACTAAAGACATTAAACGTACCTATAAACATTGTAGAGTTAAACCAATCAAATTTTCTAAGACGACTGAATCATACAATTAAAAAAAGAAATTAAAAAAATGAAAGGATTAAATAAATTTGTAAACTAATTATTTGAATTTGCTTTTATTTAATATTTCACTATTTTTATATTAGCTAGGTTTTATGCACAGACTTAGGAATTAATAGACTCAATTGTTTACATTTTTATACCATCAAACATCCAAACTATCTCTTTTTATTCTCGCCACACTGTAGCCAGATTTCACAAAATCATTATAAGCTAACAGGACAGGAATATAGAAACTAAAATAGTTTGCTGATTTACAAACAACATACAACATGCAACAGAAAATATAAACCATACTTTACTTAATTACGTAAGACACTTATTGTTGCACTAAAATATTTACTACAGAAATATTGAAAATTATTCTCATATTATAGTGTAACACATAAAATAGGTGCCGTTGGCAACCCTGTTATAACTTTTACTACGTGCGTAATAACCAGTAACGATTTATGAATGAAGTTCAGCTTTACAGTGTTGCCGGCCAGAAACATGTCAATATTAGGCCTTTGTTGTGGAGTTAATTGAATTTTTGGTGATATTTTGAAGATGTTTGTACAAAAGTTATTATTTACTGACAAATTATATTGTAGCTTCTGGAATTTGTGGAAAAGTAGATCACCTGTTCCGGGATTAAGCTTTTGATCTGTAAGAGGTTATTGTAAGAGGTTATGTTTAATTCATGAGCGTACATATAAAGCTATATTTTACAAGTATATTTATTAAAAATTGTGGTTTTATGTATTAAGGCGAGCCTGGTTCTATAAAAACAATGCCAAATAATACCTTCCGCAAATAAAATTGAGATTTATATCCATAGGTCAATATTTGACTGTTTGTTTGTGTTATAAACATTTTTTCTTTGCCTTTGATAGTACTGATCAATGAATTAGTTTTACTATAAAAACAGCGAATTGCCTAGTACTATACGTAAGTGAAAAGACACAAATTAGACATAGTTATTATGACTTTCCTATTTTTGATTGTCGAGATAATTACCTGCATCGGGCCATCTGTACAATGGCCGTACAGACAATTTTAAGTTAAGTTAATTCATTACTAATATGATAGAATTGTAGCCGAATGTATTAAATGAAATGATGCACATAGTAGTTCTGAGTAGTGTTGAAAATGTTTTATTCTCATTTTATATAGTTGTCAAGATTTTTTTCCACTGAGATTCACATCTTTTTAATTAATACCCATGTAGAAACCAACCCAATGAATAATTTATAAATAATCCCGTCGCTGCGTATCGGCGGTAAAAAGCTACCGTTGAAATCGACGTCACTGTGCACCGGTATAAGGGTTTGATTAGGTCTTGACGTCGTACGCCTTCGGGATCTTTCGGCACGTTTCCGATATTGGTTTTAAATATTGATTTTCAAATTTTTAATTATACCGTAAATAAAAAAAACGACACTTAGTTTTGTTATCAAACATATGCATGATTTTTTCATTTAATACAAAAAAAAAACTTGTTCAAAACCCCAATTATCCAGAAGAATCACCAAAATCAACAAAAGATCAGTGCCTCACAGTAGTCAGGGTCGAATCTGTACATATCTGTTTTTGGGCAAATTTGGACATTTGAGTTTGATTAGAAATAGTAGCCATATTTAATAACAAAACCACATTCAAAAGAAGGAACAGAAAAAACAAATCAAAACTATATAATTCTTTGTAAGTGGAATAAATTTTATATTGGAAAAAAAACTAACGGTCAATGTGTTCGAATAGAAGAACACAAATAAAAGTCGAAAATTTGTAATGGGTCTGGCAAAAAATACAATTAGAATAGAATTATTTTCTGCTGTGAAACAATAAGACGAAGAAGGTTTAAACTAACTCAAAAAGACATAAGTAAAGTTCTAGTACCAAACTTCAAAATTCGAGCAATATACAGGGTGTAACATAATGCAGTGCAGATATTTTCGCAGGTGATATTACTAGTATGAACTAACAACTCTTACCAAAAACATATCAATCTTTTATAGTTAAGGATCTATTGGATTATTATGTTTTTGGAAATATTAATACATTTGGCAACCCTGCCGTACATCAATAAGACTATGCGAGACGGATAGAATACACTAAAAAGTAAAAGGTAATTAAGTTTTAAATTTGCATGATGGTTTTTAAAAATATGTCGATTTTGTATTTATTGTATTCTATTATGACATCATATGAATTCTCCTTTTCAATAGATTCTTAATAAATTCTTTCAAAATAAGACATTCAATGGAAAACAATGCTTGATTTACTGAAGCATTATAAGGGAATTCTTTTCAACTTAGGGTTGTTTGGTAACATTGAGTTGTCTGAGTAAGCCTTTAGTAATAACTTACTCATCTCTAATGACATTTACAAAAAAAATCAAAGTGTAGGTATCCTAAATGTATCACTACCAACTTAGAATTGAGAAATTTTACAAGTAGAATGCATTTGCAATGTCATTAAAAAATCACCAATAACTCAGTTGTTTTATATTCCATGCTTACTTAACCTTAAAATATTACATTCAAAACAACTAAATAGATATCATATTACTTCTTTGCAATACCGAACCCGAACCTTCCGCAATAACTCCTCTATTACGGTCTACGCTTAAAGAACGAAAATAAATTTAATCCAGTTTTGCAAATAAATGGAAAAATAAGCACTCAAGTGCTTCTCATCCATCGAACCTACTTCATCTTTTACAAAATTGTACCAAGTAATTATTTCTGAATATTCAGTGTCTGGATTCTCGATTTTAGTGTGGGGCATAAAAGAAATCAATATAACGCCTTTTTTGTTTTTTTCCCCGCAGATTAGCAGAAATGAACCGACAGTCATCTGCGGAAGAAATTGGCCTCACTTTTGTTTTTTCTTCAGTTCAACATTCCAGAATAAGTAACAAACTTTCTCTAGTGAGTGTTCCGCCAACTTTATCGACAAAAACCAATTATGTGTTATATTTCTGTTGGAGCTATGTAAAGATAAAAACAGCTTCAGATAGCTTGTCAAGTTTCTATATATACTTGTTGCGTAGAGATTGCAACTTTAAGATTTTTTTTGCGACATAGACGTAATGTTTTCGCCCATAAATATTTTAAAGGAACATCTCATTTCGTCTAAACATCTTGATGTACCAATAACAACATTTCCAATAAAATATCGAATAAGAATATCGAAAAATTCTTTTACCTCTGTCTTCGGGATTATCATATCATAGAGCTGTTAGTATTACAAAAAAAGTTACAATGACATAACTAAGGTGAAAATATCCCTTTCTTTATCACTATATAGCAGCAAGAAGACTACGGGCATCTTGATCATTGGACTTGAAGAATTATGATGTTATAGAGCTACAATTCTATAAACTCTTTGAAATCCACTTGATCTGTATTTTCAAACTCTACTGCACTGGAAGATGCATAATGCTGGTTTGCGAAGTTCATACACTTCGGGTTGGATCTATTTCACTTTATTTTATTTTGCTACTCTAAATTCTCAATTGAACCATATTATTGTTCCAAAAAGCTCTGAAAAACATTCAAAGTCTTCCTCTTCAAAGTTGCTCGCTACAAGAGTTGTGCTGTTAAAATCACAGATTTCACTATTCAGGTCGCCTTTAAATTTTGATCTAAAATATTGACGAATCGTGAGCAATTAGTCACAATCTTTATAGTAAATTATATTACATACACACTGACACTACTTGTTAATGTATTGACGTGGAAGTCACAGATTAAAATACAGGGAGTGAGGAGTCTAACTGACTCCATGTCAGTAGCTAAGGTTTAAAATACTACCAAAGAAAAACAACAAAACCTTTACTATCAATAGAAAACTGCACACTTACCTGTGGAGCAATCTCGCCCATAATTACGATAGCCAATGTGGAAAAGATGATGGCTATCAAGCCAGACGTCATATCGTCCAAGAGAATTGTGAAAATGGAATTGACCAGCACGTTGCCCAAAAGGATGGAACACAGTAAGTAGTTACCGTGATTTCTCACTGGCTGGATTACTTGGGCGTATTTTCTTTCCCTTGCAGAACCTAAAAAAGATCTGTCAAGTTCTTGGTTGGACAGTGAAGAACAAAATCAGAATAACTTACCTGTATTACACAAAATTTTTAATTCGGTTTTGTCCATGGACATCAATCCCAAATTCAAACCGGAGAACAGCGATGAAAAACTCAAACATACGATAATGATAATAACGCCGGCCCATACTGGGATCATTTTCTCGTAAATTTTGATCTGGAACAATGACAAAAATATAAATACTAGCAAAATAATCAATAAAATCAATGATGTAATATCTAACATGTCACGATTTTGGGAAACTATCATTCTCACTAAATTTATTATATTTTCGTAATAGTTTATTTAAATAATTTTGTAGTGTAGTGTAGTCTCCGTCCCTCTCCGTCCCCCTTCGTCTCTCTCCGTCCCTCTCCGTCTCACTCCGTCCCTCTCTGTCCCTCTCCGCCCTTCTCCTTCCCTCTCCATCCCTATGCGTTCTACGTAGTCTCATTTAGCCAGCAACTACAGACATGAAAACAGACGCACGTCACGCACATTATAGAGGACGTTTGGTCACTATCACCAACATACGAGACACAGCATCGCCCTGTTATCCTTGAAATGGGCATACAGATTCCAATAATTAAATCGTTTAAGAGACCTAGATGGAACTTTCAGAAGGCTGACTGGAGCTCTTTCAGAAAAAACCTAGATAAGTGCCTTGGTTGGATCCCCCCGACAATTACAATAGATTTATCGGTGCAATTATATCTACTGCTAAGAAGCACGTTCCTAGGGGTTTCCGTAAGGAGTACATACCGTGATGGTCTGAGGAAAGTGAACAACTTTATCGGAATTTCGATGAAAGTAGTGACCCAGAGATGGCTGATGACCTTCTGAATTCTCTTAACGCGGCTTGAAAACTAAAATGGATAGAGACCACCACAAATACTGACTTTAAGCACTCAAGCCGTAAAGCCCGGAATCTACTCAAGAAGTTTAGTGCTTGGTGGTACCCGAAACCAAACTGCAGTCACAGCAAACAACATAACTACTCGAATAGTTGACTTGTCAAGAGCTCCTTAAGATCGCCAGCATACCAAAATGATAAAACGAGAACTAAGGGCATTAAAACAGTCAAGCCGAGAGTTATCCGAGTTCTCTGGAGAATTTAATATCGATGAGATATGTGCAGCGACGCTCAGCCTTAAAGTAGGAAAGGCTCCTGGATTTGATGGAGTTCACAATGAATTTCTCATCAACTGGGGCCCCTATGCTAGACAGTGGTTAACTGACATTCTGAATACTGGTAAACTGCCTAATGAATTTAAAAGAGCAAAAATAATTGCGGTACTAAAACCTGGAAAGCCAGAATCACGAGCCGACAGCTATAGACGAATCTCCCTCTTCAGCACATGCTACAAATTCTTGGAAAGACTCATACTCAATAGACTCCAAGACAAATTACTTGCGAACACTCCAATCGAACAAGCTGGATTTAGACCAGGTAGAAGCTGCATGAACCAAGCGATAAGCCTGACAACATTCATTGAATCAGGATACCAGGAATGTCTTAAAACCACGGCTGCATTCATAGATTTAACAGCTGCCTACGATACAGTCTGGAGAGGAGGTCTGATTTAAAGGTTACTGCATGTGATTCCCTGTAAAATACTTGGAAGGCTCTTGAATAACATCCTTTCTGATCGAAAATTCCAAGTGATCATGAACGGCAAAGCCAGCAAACAGAGAATTCTAAATAATGGCCTTCCTCAGGGCTCCGTAATTGCTCCTGTCCTTTTTAATTTATACACCACTGATCTTCCTACAACGACTGCACATAAATTTGTGTACGCCGATAATCTGGCTATAGCGGTTAAATCTTTTGATGCAGCAAAGAGAATGTTAGAAAAAGATCTCGAAACTTTGGATGTTTATTATAAAAAATGGAGACTAGTTCCAAGTCCCAGCAAACAGAGTGTTCCTTTTTTCACCTAAATAATAAACAGGCTAATCAAGAGCCTGAAATATTCTGTAATACCCAAAATACCTGGGTATTACACTGGATAGAACGCTCTATTTTAGGAAACATATACAGAATACGGCTGCAAAAATTCAAACGAGGAATAACATTCTGGAAAAGCTCTGTAGAACCTCATGGGGAGCAACTGCCGATACCTTACGATGTTCGGCAATGGGTCTCGTCTTCAGCGCGACTGAGTATGGTGCTCCATTATAGATGAACAGCGACCATGTCTGAAAAGTTGATGTTCAGCTCCGCAGGAGCATGCGTATCATGACGGGATACATAATATCTACACCAACTTACTGGCTCCCAACTCTCAGCCATATTATGCCGCCAAATATCCGCCGGAAAGAAGCTCTCCTACGATAATACGGGAAAATAATGGATATCCCGGAGTTGCATATCCATGAGTATATATACCAACTGCTTGCCTCACCAGACTGAAATCCAGACATCCACCAATCAGGACTGCGAAAGCGTTGCATGAAAGTGATTTCAGGGGTCTCCGGGAATGGGATGCAGGTTGGAGGGAGAATGCCCCTCCAGAGGTACTCGACTATGTGAGCATCCATGAGGAACCTGCGGGTTTCGATTTACCTCGCAATATATGGAAGACGGAAAATAGAATTAGAACGGCGTCTGCGCAGATATGCTGTATAAATGGAATAAACAACCCACTCACAATTGTGAATGCGGGGCAACCTATCAAACAGTCAAACATATATGTAAGACTGTAAACTTACGGCCTACCAGGAAACAATAACGGATATATATACTCTCCCTCCTGCAGCGACTGAATGGATAAAGAACCTATCTGTTAGTTTGAGATTACTATGTGTGAACTTGTTATTTACAAATGCTGTGTTTCTGTTCTTTTTTATATAGTTATTTGCTCTGTACGCTTTTATTCTTGTTCTTGTGTATTGTTAGTGTTTAAATGTAATTTCGTATTTTTATATTATAAGATCAACTCATGTATACTATTGCCATACGCTAAATAAAAAATAAATAGTTTCAATACAAAGTGAAGCAGATGCTAGAACAGACGTCACTGAGTAACCAGATCAAACCCATCAGAGCAGAATGTTCTCGTTACGAGGGTCTGAGCTACGTTAAGAGGATCTGCAGAGTTAGGCTGCCACAGAGATCAACAACCACATACAACCAATCCCATTACATCAAATATTTACGCTGTAGACCTACATTTTACGAGGAATTGCAGAGTTAGCATGCAACCAGCCTCGTCACCTAAAGTACCATAAATGGTAAACACAGCCACAACTTATTTGAAAATGAGGTATTCAATATCGAACCCAGTTTTGAGGTCCTCAGAAAACCATTCAATTGCCCAAAACTTTTAGTTGCAGAAGTAGAACTATGTTAGTTAAAGCCAGTATCTGGCATAAGGTCCTAATGATAGATATTGAAGTTGACCATGTTTGTTGAATGAAATATCGACGAGACCTACCAGCAACCGTATGGCTTCGGTTAGACATTTATGAGTTTTAGAGAGAAAACGGCAAAATTTTGGGCCTAGAAGACTAGATGATGAGGGCTCACTCCTGAGATGAATGAGATTCAGATTAGTTCTCAACCTAGAGAATGACCGAAGCTGAGATCAGCTTCTTATACCAACCGTCTTGATCACACATCTGTACAAGAACTAGTATCTGTAGGTGCAATATCAAGTATTGCTGTAAATACTGCTGGGAAAGAAAAGGGGATGGATGGCGCTTGGCGACGAAACGGTAGGTGAAGAGAAAGAATCTTCAAGAGAACGGCTCACAGTTGACAACCTCAAGAAATTAACGATGATTTAGAAGGACTACAGGAATAAAGGAACATAGCTCGTTAGAGCTGGTACCAAAGCAGAGTGCTACTTTGACGGATCGAGACGTTCACACTCAAAGATGAGGCACTGTTACGCAAGTACGCCTATGTCAAAAACAACCGAAAACACTAATCTACCAATTTTTTGAGATTAGCCGTAAATAATTGTCGTTAAATAATTTATAGTTAAGGGCAATCGGTGTTCGAATGACTGTTTTTTTATTTGATATTACGTTGTTGTAAAAAGTATAGAAGTAAGAAAAAATTAAATAAACCCAAGTATAGCTGGCGGCCGAGACAGTCAGCAGCCAGCGCTTAGAACCAGACACCTAACATGCGCGCCGTTCTATAGATATAATGATTGAATGTGATCATTCTAAATACAACGGCGAGTATTAAGCAATATTTTTCCTAAAGAATTAGAAAATTCAAGATTATGAACCTGAATCATTTGCGAATTTATTAAATGCATCGAAATCTGATATAACTTTTTCTTCTGCAAGCTTTTAAACTGTGTACTTTTTCGTTTTCGTAATCAAATTAAGGAAGCAGCACAAATAAATGATTTGGCAATGGTAAATCAAAATCAATCTACATCAACTCGTGAGATGGCGGCAGAAGCTGGCACATCTCAACGAACTGTAGTTAAGGTACTGAAAGCGCACAAGTTCCACGCGTACAAACTTCCAGTTTCTCAAACTTTGCATGCTGGTGACGAACATCGACGTATTTCGTTTTGTACATGGTGTAGAGACATGTGCCTTGACAATCCACAGTTTCCATTAAAGGTGTTATGGTCAGATGAAACTAGATTTACTAACTGCGGTATGTTCAATAGAAATAATGAGCATATCTGGGCTAAAGAAAACCCTTTCCATGTATAACAAAGACAACCCCAGATAAAATTTGCTTTTAATGTTTGGTGTGGTATCATAGGGTCTACTATTCTGGGGCCTTTTATCTATGACGAATCACTTATTGGGGAGCGCTACTTGCATTTCTTGCAATTTCAAGACATGTTGCATAATTTGAATTTGAGAACTTGTTTAGAAATTGAGTGGTTCCAACATGATGGAGCACCTGCTCATAACTCGTTATTAGTGAGACAACAATTAGATAATATCTATCCAAACGCTTGGATACAAAGAAATGGCCCACGCGAATGGCCACCCCGGTCTCCCGATTTGGCAGTTATAGATTTCTATTTATGGGGTGCGCTAAAAAATCAAGTACACAAAAGAAAGTATGAGACAGTTGGTGACGTAAGGGATTCGGTCTTACAAGCATTTGAAGAAATTGATAGGCGGTCTGTGAGGAAAGCAGTAATGTCAATCTCAAAAAGATGCAATTTTTGTCTAAATAACAAAGGTGGACTTTTCGAACATAAATTGTAACCATTATGTACTTTAATTTCTTAAGTTTTTAGTAAGTACCTACTTATTTATCGTTCAATGTTTTTTGGAATAGTTATTAATAAATCAATCTATTTCATGGCTAACTACGTTAAAAGTGAAAATAAGAGAGAAAAGCACCCATAACTCCATTATTTTTATGAATAACTATATCGAGTATTATATCGTTGAAAAGCTCTAAAAATGTCCGATTTTTTGAGGTCATAGCCAACTATGGTTTCCATTCAAAAAAAAGATAAGTTTGTGTCATATCGAGAAAACGAGAGCTGACAGGCAAACGGGGACATGACAATCATATTCGTGATATAATTCCCTTTAATTTTGATATTTCCACTTTTTTATAAAATCAAAAACAAAGGAGCCAGAGGGATTTGACTAAATCGACTGAATTTCGTTTTTCTAAAATATCTAGTAAGCCATGACTTTTTACAAAAATCCGAAAGTGTCATTAAATTGGGCCAGTAAAACTGTAAATCTTTCCCAATTTAACCATTGCTCTTTCTCCGCTAGTTTCCGAGATCAGCATACTGATCATAAAAAAAACTCACCCTGTATATCTTTCAAAATAACTAAGTAACAGAATAATGTCGAAGCACCACTTTGAAAATAAATATTGCTTCATAGCAAGCGCTGCTACGCAATTTGACTCCTCCAGAAGCAGTCGGGTCTGTCGCGTTGACGCAAGACGTTCCACCCTAACGCAATGCGCCCTGTAGGGAAACACATTTAGTTCCAGGGAACGAGTGGGAGACGTAAAACGCTGAGCGCATCACTTCGTCGACGGCGCAAAAATCCTGCCGCTAGGAAAACACACCTTAAGTGCTGTCCGCCGAGTGTCTCGGCCGCCAGCTTCAGCTTCCCGATAATACTCCAGTACTAATAGTATTAAAATTGTTAAATAGCAAGTAGGTTTTTCCAATAGAAGAAAGTATGCTACAAATTATCGTCAATTAAGGCGAAAATCATAATTTTATTTTATTGTTATAAATTGTCAATTAAGTCAATTTGTGACAACTGCAATGTTGCCACATAATGAAATTAAATAAATTCCGTGTAACAGTCAAAAAATTGTATTAATACTAGTAGTTACCTGTGTAAATTTGGCAGTCCCTTGATGAGTAAATACTTTATCGGAATCAGTTACTGGATCTTTGATACAAATATAATAACTTTCATCTCCAGAAAAAGGCAAATTTATAGTCACCAATACTGTTGTCGTTGAAAATGTGTCATTATGCACCTGCAACAAAAATTTCAAATAAAAGCTGACGGTTTCTGGAATACTAGAAGAAACTGGGAATGTGGCAACAAGGTACACACAATATATTCTAGAATTTGAAAGCTAAATGAAACAATTTGGTATGAGTAGGTAATAAGAACAAAAAGGTCCCCTTTTATGCATATTGCACATTTCTATCGTTTTCGGTTTAACCGGAAATACCACCCCGTATGTTTTGAAATCTTTGATTCCTAAGGAAATCATTTATACAACTCCACTAGTATGATGCTTATTACCCACTGTTACCATATTTCAGTTATTTGTTCCACACACTTACCGGGAACATACTATTGACTGGCAACAAGCAATTTTTGTCATTGTTTGTGAAGGTAACGAGGGTAGTCGGAGTGAATCCTTCTCCGAACAATCGAAGAACGTGCTCCTGATTGCTCAGTAAACTAGGTACGCCATCTTCGATATCGAATTTGGGTGAATTTTCAATTCGAACGCCTGTCACCTTCGGGGTAGGAACGCCACTTTCGTTGACAGATCTTCTTTGCATTGCGACACTGTAACAAAAAGTTCAATGAAATCATCACATACTATTTAATTTTGTACAGTATTACCCACATATTTTGGGTCAGCCTGTACAATATTAATTTATGGTGCGATTTTGACCGGATTTATATCTAGTTTGATGAATTCACTCTTTTCAGCAAAACGTGTCACATTCCTATAAAATCCAAGGCCTGCTACAATAGTTTTTGTAAGAAAATTTCTTGGGTAAAAATACCTATGCACCAATTGATTCACCACCCAAAATGGCCATATATCAAATTTCCTAAAAAAGTGTTAGCCCGGCGTGAATGTGGTGAAAAATTGTTACACCAACTGTGATGTGGGTATGACATACCCTTATATAGAATAACTTTAGAATAATACTTATTACTGTAATATATTATTTAACATTAGGGAAATTAGGTAATACTAGCTGTCGCCCAGTGGTCGAAATTCGACCAAATGTGTCCATATCTCTGGCAGGTTAAGTAACCTGAAAATTTTATCGTGACATCCTATCCTACGACTTTAGGGAGAACAGCAATTACACGGAACGGGTCCAGATTCGGAACCTCTGTGTGATAGTTTCCTCGAAAATCCTAGATGTCGGTCTTACTTCGCTTCTACAAATAAGTAACGAAATTCAAGTTTTTTTCAGATATAATTCATAGGACTTTATTTGTGTTCAAATTCGTAATTCTTAATTTAATATAACCACAATTCAACCGCTAATGGACTACCCTACATATTTATTTTTCTAATCTCCCTGTATAATTATAATTGCACTCAATTCTCTACCATTTATTAAAATCCTCATTATAATAATTCCATCTCATTATATATTTCCACAATCCTGTATATGCAACTGCTCATGGACCACGCATAATATTTTTTAACATTTTTGAACCACCCGGTATACCATTCTGTATATGACACTGCCTATGAGCCACCGTATTTACTCTTTTCGTTTATGAAATTTTTAACTATCTTCTGTAACTATAATTCTATTCCGACCTATATTTTAATCATCATATATATGGAACTCTTCTTGGGCTACTCTATAAATCATTTCCTTTTCTAACATTTTTTATCATCATCCTGTATATCTATAATTCCTCTCAAACTATATTTCATCTTCCCTATATATACAACTGCTTATGGGTTACGAAATGTTGCATTTCCATTTCCACCACCCTGTATATGCACCTCTGTATAATATTTTTTGCACCACCTTGTATAACTGTAATTCTACTGCACCTTCCATTCCAAGAACCCTGTAAATTCAACCGCTAATGGGCTTCCCTATATAATTAAGTTATTAGTTATAATTGCACACTACCCTATATTTTAATCACCCTATATATGCAACTGCTTATGTGCCACCCACGAAAACAATGATTTCTAACATATCTGGAATCGCCCTGTATACAACGATTACTTTACCACTAAACAATAACAACGCTTCCATGCCACTTCCAGAATTACATGCTCTAAGTATATAACAGCATTCGTCCCTCTATATATAATTACTCAATGTTTTGAGTCTGGCGGCGGCCGCACATTCAGTTGACATTATGGCCGTAAATAATGAATTTTTATTATATTTTATTTAATGAATGAACCAATATTATAAATTAATATTAGCATTCTGTACTGAAGGTCGTCAGTAGCTACTAAACAAAACAAAAATGAAGAAAATCGGTTGAGAGACACAGAAGAAAATGGTACCTAATCGTTTTATCTTGCCTATTTATATATAGATGATAAAATAACCCAGTTCCATTTATAAAAGTATTTATATTCTATATAAAACATTGTTGTATTTTTTACGAACGAATCAACAATATATGAAAAAATGAATTTGTCTTAAATAATTTAGCTTCGATATAAGGTAATATCAATATCGAATCAGAAGACAATTCTGCAGAAAATAGAACTACTATAGATTCATTGTACATCTAAAAATTTCTATGCCAGTACCACGCCACAAATCATTTAGATTCTGTCCATTAGAGCGCTTCAAACAAGCTAAATATAAAAGTCCCAAAAACCACTTCATCTCTTCCAAAGTAATGTTTTTCATGTGCTCTTGTTATTCCCAAGGCGACACAAAATCCTCATATTGGTTACCACATTATTTGTATAGAAAAGTATATTATTCTTCATAGTATCTGCGATGAAAAGTGTCCAACATCCATATTCTGTTTGGGCACTATCAGCTGCACCTGTTACACCCAAAGAAGTTAATATTGTAGAGCACGTGAAGTAGCGAAATTCATATAATCGTAATAGAAAGAAAGAGAGAATAAGCGGCTCGTTCCCGATTGGTCAGTGTCAGTGGTGACGCCTACTATTGGTAGGGTAGAGACATAGCAAGCGCATCCTGATATTGTCTTTCTCTTTCTATTGTTATTACACTCCCACTTACAGTAACGCCCATACCTAATTCAGTCTACGTATAATACTTCTATGGTTACACCAGGTTGATCTTGGATAATATTTTCCGATCTTACGGGTGTTTGTTAGATGACAGAATTTTTGCCATTTAGTTCCATTCTTAGAGGTAAAATAGGATCCATGTACCTCATAAGTAAACACTTGACTTCCGACTGTAGAATGTGACCGTGAGCGTCCTTTACATCAGAATCTACCATCTGTTCCCAATCACTTTCCTCGCAACGCTTAGAGCAGTGATCAATTTCTCCATCACTCCCTGATTCGCCACTTTCATCACTGGAAAATTCTTCTAAAATTTGAGCATGGCGTCTCTGATTTTGCTGATAAGACATTTTGAAGTTAACCCAACCACAAACAACGACATTTGAGTAATATACGCATAAAATTCAAACAAAACCAAAACACAAAATACTTACACCTACAGTGAGGTAGGGTATGACGTACCCGCTTTATGTTTGCGCAACTGTAGTTCACTCGCCAGCGCAGTAAAGTTACTGTCACTTAGAATAGAAATAGAATTGTGATAAAACTATATTAACATAACTAAAACTAGACTATATGATACTCGAAGCTTTTACCAAACCACCATGTACCAATCCTTTCACGCATCTACTTGGCTATCCTTTGTATTTCTTCTGAAGAAATTTCCGCGGTGGTTATTTCCGCCCGCAGTTCTTGTAAAGTGTGTGACCGTGTTTGTTAGTTGTTTTTCTGTATATCACATAGAAAAAATCGAGTGGCATAAAATATGGGGATCGTGGCGGCCACTCTTTTAAGTGAGTGACGGGCCCGATCTAATGATTTACAAAATTTAGCCATTTTCTTACCAAAAAAGCGTTAAAAATAGGAGATCACCAAACAATATAAAAAAATTGTGCACCTTATATACAAAATTTAGTTCTGTATAGATTTTCGGAATGATGATATATCAGCGTTGTTTTTAAAAATCTTCTTTTAACATGTTTTTTTTCGGGGATGCAAACTGCAAAAATCTATACAGAAGTATTTTTTGTATGAGTGATAGAACTACCAGAAGTGTAATTAAAATGTGCTAAAAAACGTTAATGACTATTGAATTAGCTACTAGCTACATAACATCCGATCCTGCAATAGAATATGAAAGTTCATTCACATATAGAAAATTACTTTGCTATAACTCATTGTATATTCTTTGTATGCAAAGATTGTATTATCAACTTGTAAATTTCCTATTTATACATACTAACCGGGAAGAATGACATCACCAATTTGAACGTAGGTATTTGTTTACCAACCACAATATTATAAGTTATATCAAGTAAGCTACCAGTAACGTATCTGGTCTATAGTGGTAAACCAATAATTTTACAAGATCATTTCTATTAACGAGGCTGAAATTAGCAGCAAATTCTTAGCAGCCAATTCTGAGCAGCAAGTCAGAATAAACAATAACGAAAAAATATTTATATTTATTTGAAGCCATCTTTAAATAGCAATAAACATGAAATGCATTATTCAACACATGTGTTGAAGTAAACTAAAGAGGAGAAAAATTTGAGGGGTAAACTGGGTAGATATAGGGGGAAATACCACATAGACAAATAGTCACTTTTTCTGAGTTTTCTCTGAATAACAATTAATAAATACTCTCGCTCCCTTATGAATAGACGATTCTATCGTTACAATAAAAATCTACATAGGAAAAATAACAATATTTTCGGAGTTTTCTCTGAATAACAATTATTAAATACTCTTTCTCCCTTATAAATAGCTATCTATTGGATTTTAAAGGTATTCTAGAATAATCCAAGAAAATTCTAGACGATTTTATCCTTGCAATAAAAATCTACATAGGAAAATAACAATATTTTCGGAGTTTTCTCTGAATAACACTTATTAAATATTCTCGCTCCCTTATGAATAGCTCTCTACTTGATTTTAAAGGTATTCTAGAATATTTCAAGAAAATTCTAGACGATTTTATCGTTGCAATAAAAATCTACATAGGAAAATAACCATATTTTCGGAGTTTTCTCTGAATAACACTTATTAAATACTCTCGCTCCCTTATGAATTGCTCTCTACTTGATATTAAAGACATTCTAGAATATTTCAAGAAAATTCTAGACGATTTTATAGTTGCAATAAAAATCTACATAGGAAAATAACCATATTTTCGGAGTTTTCTCTGAATAACACTTATTAAATACTCTCGCTCCCTTATGAATAGCTCTCTACTTGATATTAAAGGTATTCTAGAATATTTCAAGAAAATTCTAGACGATTCTACCCTTGCAATAAAAATCTACATAGGAAAATAACCATATTTCTGGAGTTTTCTCCAAATAACAATTATTAAATAGAATCGTCTAGAATTTTCTTGGATTATTTTAGAATACCTTTAAAATCAAATTGATAGCTATTTATAAGAGAGCAAGAGTATTTAATAATTGTTATTCAGAGAAAACTCCGAAAATATTGTTATTTTTCCTATGTAGATTTTAATCTATATCTATTTAAAATCAAATAAATTTATAAGGGAGCGAGATTACTTAAGAATTGTTATTCAGAGAAAACTCCAGAAACATGGTTATTTTCCTATGTAGATATTTATTGCAACGATAGAATCGTCTATAATTTTCTAGGAATATTCTAGAATACCTTTAAAATCAAATAGATAGTTATTTATAAGGGAGCGAGATAATTTAATAATTGTTATTCAAAGAAAACTCCGAAAATATGGTTATTTTCCTATGTAGATTTTTATTGCAACGATAGAATCGTCTAGAAAATTCTTGAAATATTCTAGAATATCTTTAAAACCAAATAGATAGCTATTCATAAGGGAGCGAGAGTATTTATTAATTGTTATTCAGAGAAAACTCAGAAAAAGTGGCTATTTGTGTATGTGGTATTTTCCCCTATAGCTAACCAGTTTACCCCTCAAATTTTTTTCAGCTTTAGTTTACTTCAACACATGTGTTGAATAATGGCATGCATCTCATGTTTATTGCTATTTAAAGTTGGCTTCAAATAATAAATATTTTTTCGTTATTGTGTATTCTAATTTGCTGCTAAGAATTTGCTGCTAATTTCAGCCTCATTTTCTATTAACTAAATCTCTCTAACATTTTCTTTTCTCAAGTAAATGCAACCAATATGTATGAGTAAGGTCCTATTACAATTATATCTATACAATGTTAGTCTGTAGTTGGTAGGCAATGTAACGCGTTCCTCGAAGTTTCCTTGGACTTCCATCGTCTTGAAGTGGTTGATTTCACAGCTATTGAAACGTTGTGAGATCAATCCCTTCAAGACGATGGAAGTTCAAGGAAACTTCGAGGATATCTATACAAATTTAGTAACCGTAGCTGTTTGTATATAGGCTTTTTTGGGTAAAAATTAATATAGGAGATTGGTTCAATCGAGTTCCCTTCATTATTCTTAATTTTTCTCTATAACTATAGTTTTGCTCCACTCTTATTTCAACCACTCTGTATACGCAACTACTTACGTGCCACCCAATACAATATTTTTAAAACCACCCTGTATAACTAATTCAATTCCAACTTACATTTCAATCATCCTATATATACAACTGCTTATGTACCACCTAATATCAGCGATAAACTAACTTAACTTCTCTAAAAGAAACTTACTTCAAACGAATCAAAATGAAAACCATTACAAACACCCTGTACGATGAACTTTCATGGCATATCTTGACATTTAAACTAGATATTTTTGATGAAAATTTGACATTTACCATGATGTTTATAGTTTTTTGCATATATTTTTCCAATTTTCAGAAAATATTAAGTTTTACGTTATAGAAAAATATATGGAATCAAGCTGGAACATATCTTTGTAGAATACAATTTAAAATATTCAAATTTGTTGAGCGGTTTTAGAAAAAACAGTCCCTTAGTTACTTTCTGTAATGTAGCTTAATATAATGCAGTTTGAATCATCAAAATTGCCCAAGCCGGTATTGAATAATTGCTCGATATACATAAAAAAAAGTTGCAGATGAATTGATAACCTCCTCCTTTTTGGAAGTCAGTTAATAATGGATTAATCTCTTAACTGATAGATATGAAAAAAATTAATATAGACCTGCATAAACAAATTACCTGAAATGTAGTTATTACTTATTTAATTTTTAAACTATTACAGAAAATAAGCTAGTCTTGCTAACCACGATTGTATCTAAGTGAGCTTATTTATTTAAAATCTTATCCTATCAGTTCACTAACCTCAGATTTCAATTATCATTCGCAACAGTCATATTTGTGTCAACTTACTGATTTTTCGCTTTTAAATGAGATTATCACAATTTCTTATAAGTAGATTAATGCAACGTTGTCTTCAGAGACACACTGATTATTATCCCGACTTGACCATACAATGTATGGCATCACACTCCCTCTAAGGCACTCTATGAGTGCCTTTAGGGGAAAATTCACTAAACCCCAGATATCCTAGATATCAAAAGGGTTTAGCTCTGTGGGAGCCCTTGCCAGGTTTTCAGGCCCGTGGTTGGAGTCGTGGCGGCAGTTTCCCATGAATTTTCTGACCGTCCGGGCTGTCCCTAACAAGACTGCTTTTTGCATTTGTTTGTACAGATGTTCGTCCAGACCGAGGTATTTTAAATTGTCTAATAGATGTTTTGGGACTAGTCCTGTTGTTGACATAACAATTGGTACAGTTCGTGTGTTGTTCATGTTCCACTGAGTCTTTATTTGAAATTCCAAATCTCTATATTTGGTTATTTTCTCAGCCTGCTTGATATTGATATTATTGTTGTTGGGAATTGCTATGTCAATTAAAGTTGTTTTCCGAGAAACTTTATCTACCAAAACTATATCTGGTCTATTGTGAGCAACAGACCGATCGGTCAGTATCGTGCGGTCCCAGTACAGCTTGTAGTTGTTATTTTCTAAAACAGATTCTGGTTTATATTTATAGTATGGTAATCTTACCGACTGTGATAATTCATGTTTCAGTGCTAGTTCCTGGTGAAGTATTTTTGCCACAGCATCGTGTCGTTCTTTGTATTCAGTTGCAGCGAACGCTTGACAACCTCCTGTGATATGCTGGATAGATTCAGATGTTTGGCAACCGTACCTGCATCTATCGTTGTTAATGGAAGGGTCTTTAACGATGTACTTTAGGTAGTTCTTAGTTGGAATTACTTGATCTTGGATTGCCAATATAAAGCCTTCCGTTTCAGGGAACATATGACCAGAGATCAACCAGTAGTTCGACGCTGCACTGTCGACATAATCTTGGTTGATGTCGTTTATATGTCTTCCATGAAGGGGCTTCTCTTTCCATTTCAGCAGTTTCTGATCTGTGGTCTGGTGGTGTAATTGGACATGTTGTTGTGTCAGTCGCAGTGGTGTTGAGTCATCAACCTGGCACATGACTCTATGTAGATCAGAAAATTCTGCGAGTTTCTGGAAATGACTACGCAAAATAGAAATTTGTTGATCTAATAGTTTACTTAGATCTGTCAATCCTCTTCCTCCTTCATACCGTGGCAAAGTTGTACGTTCGACAGAGCTCTTTGGATGGTGATTTTGAGCTTTTGTTAGTAAAACTCGAACTTTTCGTTGTAATTGTTCAATGTCAGTCTTGCACCAATTAACTATACCGAAAGAGTAACTGAGCACTGAACACGCATAGGTGTTAATAGCCTGAAACAGATTTTTACTGTTTAGTTTGGTTTTCAACAGTCGTCTTACCCTTCTATAAAACTCTGCTGTTAGGTCCTTTTTCATAGTCATGTGATCAATACGTTGAGCCTGCTTTATTCCAAGGTATTTATAAGTATGACCTTCCCCCATGGATTCAATTGAGGTGCCATCTCCCATTTCGAAGTGGCCCTGCTGTATTTTGCCTTTAACTATATTAATAATTCGGCATTTGTCTAGGCCAAATTTCATATGGATGTCACTAGAGAACCCTTCTACTATTTTAAGCATATCATGCAGCTGTTGTTTTGTAGCTGCCATCAACTTTAAGTCGTCCATGTATAACAAATGGTTTATCTTTAATGCTTGTACGTTGTTGTGTTTGAGACTGAACCCAAAATTAGTTGAGTTCAGTTTGTTTGAGAGAGGGTTCATGGCAAGGCAGAACCACAGCGGGCTAAGAGAGTCTCCCTGGAATATACCCCTTCTGATTGGAATAGGGTCTGTTTGTATCGAACAGTTGGCTTCATTCAGTGAGATTTTGGTTTGCCAGGTGGCCATGGCATGTTCTAAAAAGTTAATAATACAATTATTCACTTTATAGAGTTTCAGCACCTTAATGAGCCAATCATGTGGAACTGAATCAAAGGCCTTTTTGTAGTCCACATATGCCATGTAGAGATTATGTCGTTTGGCGTGGGCTTGATTGCAGACAACGGAATCAATTATCAGTTGTTCTTTGCAACCCATCGAATTTTTCGCACATCCCTTTTGTTGTTGAGTAATTATGTTGTTCAGTTCACAATGTTTGAAAATGCGATGATTAATGCATGATGTTATGAGTTTGTATAAGGTTGGAAGGCAAGTGATTGGTCGGTACTTTGCTGGGTCCTGTGCACATAGGTCGTCCTTTGGTAAGAGATATGTAGCACCATGCGTAAGGAAACTAGGCATCTTGTGTGGGTGGGCAATTACGTCATTTATAAGGGCTGTTAGTGTTTCGTGGGTTGCGTACAGTTTCTTTATCCAGTAATTTTGTACACCATCTGGTCCTGGTGCTTTCCAGTTATGGAGGTTCTTCATTATGTTGGATGTATCTTCCGTTGTAAATGGTTGGTGTTGCATGGCCTCACAGTTCTGAGATGCAGCCTCCTCCTCATTAATCCAGCTGGCTCCGGAGTTATAGGAGATTGTTGTGGAAAGCTGTGTTTTCCAGAATTCCTCGATGTCTGTTTTACTGGGGTAACTAGGGGCTTCATTATTATTGTTGTTGTTAAGTTTTCTATAAAACCCTTTTTCTGATTGTCGGAAGAGTGTGTTGTCTAGTTTCCGTTGGTTACTGGTTTTGTACCTTCTCAATCGACTTGTGTAGACGGAGAGCTTTTGTCGTAGGCTGTCCAGACATTGCTGAGATGTGATGTTTTCTCCATCCCACTGGGAGTGTATTCGGTTATTGTCCATGATAGTCTTGACAAGTCTTTCTATTCTGTTGTTCCTGACTCCTCGTTGGTACTCGGTCAGTCTTCCAACGTCTTTCCGAAGAGAATTGATTTTCCCTTCAAGTCTTCTTTGCCAAGGTGGTATTCGAGGGGTTTGTCTAAATTGGGGAGGGTGTTGCTTTGGTCTTACTGCGACCCCAATTATTCTGCAGATGGCAGTTGCAGCACAGTAGATGATTGTGTGTAGCGATTCTAACGTATTAGCACCTAAAACATAGGTTGGCAAGATAAATTTGTTCATAGCCTGCAAGACGATACCCAATTTCTTAGATGATCTTAGTTTGGGAAGAGCTGGTCTAGTCAGTGGATCTGTTCCATTATACTCTCTAAGAGCTCCATCCATTCCTGCTTGGATCTTCTCAAGCAGGTCAGCGTTGGTTGGCTGTTCTTGCTGTAGTTCTTGAGTCTCGTCCGCTCTTTGTGCCAAAGGTGTTTCGGGCTCTGGATCGATTGTATTTCGACCAAATAGTTCGCGCTCCACTTCGCTCTTTATTGTGTCCAGTTGTTCAGGCGAAATAAGGCCATTTCTCAAGATGACACGATATTGATCTGCGACTCTCTGTTCAGTAACTTGAAGCTCTGGGTACTCACGACAGAACTCTTGATAGAGTATTTGGCGATATCCAGTCTTGTCCTGGCCAAGGTTCGTGATTCTGTAAAACGTGCGCATTATAAATTCATTCATGGCGCCAGTCCATTTCATGCGCTGTCTTTTCAGTCCCGCTCGAGTGAGCGCTGGCTGTTGATCCTGCGCAACACTTTCTGCGGGTGGAGTTCTCGTTCTCGTTTGACTCCGTTGGTGATGGTCACGTTGTTGTTGTGACTGTGTTGGTGAGTGTTCTTGTGGTTCTTCTGGTTCTTGGGCTGTAGCTCTTTGGACGGCAGGGGCCCGCCTCCTCAGCAATTATTATTATTATTATTATTATTATTATTATTGAAAAATACTTTTTTCAAATATTTTAGGATAATTATAACGTTTGAAATGCATTGTTCAATTTCTAACACTTCAGTTCAGAAAATCAATATTTGGCTAAACGACTATTTACTACCCGGTTTACCTTGAACTTTATAGCGCACATAAAAACGAGGATTTTAAAAGTTAAATCCATTTCTCATCAACTCCTAGATTAAATTGATAGCCCTTTTATGGGTCTCTATTAACAACAGGGAGAGAACGGATTTGAAGCTAAGAGTTTTTTTTAATGAATATAAAACGTCTGCTAAAAGGGGAGCATTTACTATTATTACTAGTGGTCGCCCAGTGGTCGAAATTCGACCCTAACTCATTAAAATTATAAGTTGAACGTTATTGACGTTATTTTGTCTGTATAAGAAATAGAGTTGAGGCCAAATGAGAAAAGTAGGCCAGGCCTTTGCTATCCCTATTATTTCATTTCGATTACATTTGTAGAAAAAACTCACGAAATTATTTTTTATTTATGTATATTAATTGTAGGATTTACATAATTATGTCCTATACATTATAAACAATGTAATAGTGTCTATGCAACAAATTCGATGTAATTAAAAGGGCGAAATCTTCATTGTATCCTAAAAGTTTCCGTCATTTACACACAACCGATTTAAAAAATGGAGATGACAAACAACCTAATGATAACTTTAATCTTTAATGCAATTTCTGTTGTCCACTGATTGATGATTTGTTGCACAACACCTTCGGACTATTGTGATAATATTATATTAATGACAGAATTATAATCACACAAAAAATTACGAAAATTATTTTCCACAAAAGTTAGTACTACGAGGGCTGCCTTTTAAATTTCGGGATTGGACAACCCTAGTGTTGCAATCTGACAACTGACAGCTCTATCGTAAAGTTTGACATTTTTGAGGTTATACGTACTCAGAACGTTTTGACATACGAGCACTATGAGTTGTTTACAGTAACTTGAAGGATTCATCTCGGCCAAAAAATGGAATTAAATCGTGAACATTTTCGTGCGATTATTTTTTACAACTTTCGACGTGGATTAAGTCAGCAAGAGTGCATGGATGAACTTAATTTAATTTTTGGCGATGAAACTCCATCAAGGACAACTGTTTATCGATGGTATGGTGAATTGAATCGTGGTCGTAGTTCACTCCAAGACGAATTTCGTAAAAGTCAACCTTACACATTAGTGGGACCAGCATACATTCAATATTGCATAAACATTTGAATGTCAAAAAAATTTGTTCGCGTTGGATCCCACACAATTTGTCAATCGTTCAAAAAAAATGCTCGTGTCGATTGGTCGAAAGAAAAGAAAAGCGCTGCTTCAAAACACGTTTATGACATAGTGACAGGTGATGAATCGTGGATTTATGCGTATGAGCCCGAAAGTAAACAGCAGTCGACTGTATGGGTGTTTCAAGATGAGCCGATTCCAACAAAAGTTGTTCGCGCACGAAGCACTTCCAAGCAAATGATCGCCTGTTTTTTCGGAAAAACTGGACATGTCGCAACCGTACCACTAGAACAACGCAGAACAGTCAAATCTGAGTGGTACACAATCATTTTTTTGCCAGTTGTCTTCCAAAAAAAGGAGGAAAACCAACCGCCGAAGACGGATCACTCTTCACCACGACAATGCGAGCTCTCACACATCGGCTCAAACAACTGCATTTTTGACCACTCAAAACATCGATTTGATGAGTCATCCGCCGTATAGTCCTGACTTGTCACCAAATGACTTCTTTTTATTCCCAACGTAAAAAAACAAACTGAGAGGTCAACGTTTTTCGACACCTGAAGAAGCGGTTGCTGCGTTTAGAATGTATGTTTTGGAGATACCTCAACCAGAGTGGAAAAAGTGCTTCGACAATTGGTTCAAACGCATGCAAAAGTGTATAGATCTTCATGGGGAATATTTTGAAAAACAATAAAGCTATTTTCGATGATTAATATTTGTTTTTGTTTTCTAATACCGAAATATAAAAGGCAACCCTCGTACTTGTCCGAAAAATCAATACTGATCTATAATTTACACTAAATATTTTCCGATTGAACTACAAGCAACTCCAAACACTGGACAGTAAAAGATGGTCATCACATGATCTGAAAGAGCGTTACACAGTCACTGCCGTGTTTATCATTTGAGAACCAACCTAGCATATACCGGGTGCCAATGAAATCCCGGGACGCCTGAATATTTGCTAAAGTACTTCATTTCTGGAAAAGGTCAAGGTCATTCCTTTAGTATCTTTGACCATGGAATCCGACGGTGACCTTGGATTTGACCTTGAACCTCATTTTTGAGGTTATTTTGAGGTCATCCTCATGTTTTCAAATGAGAACCCCTATTTTTTATTGCGGAATCAGAAAGAGCGGGAAATTTCACGTCCGGTCATGTATTGAGGTAGTCTGAAGTTGGCAGACAATGTCACTCGTTGCTCGAAGTTTCCTTGGACTTCCATCGTCTTGAAGTGGTTGATCTCACAACGTTTCAATAGCTGTGTATCTGCTATCCTCATCAGGTGAATGAGAGTATCGGTCATATTTATATTATACCCTTAACCGGTCATGCGTAGCCGGTCTTATCTGGTCCAATCAGCGTCGTCGTACCTGGAGGTTGGTTGCTGGTGATGCGTATTTTTAATTTGGACGCTGGGCTCGCTAATTATATTTTCGTTCCAGACTATATATGCTGTCTCTATGAATTTTCTTTTGTCCAATGCTCTTCATTGTGAATTGCTCTAGCCTGGTCCCAGTTGATATTATGGTGTTCTGTCCATGCGTGATTCGCTAGCCCAGACTTCGTTACCTCTGCCCTTTGAGTAGCTGTGCGGTGTTCCTTAATCCTGGTATCCAGCGGTCACTTTGTCTCTCCAATGTAAAGATTGCCACATTTACACGGTATGCTGTATTTACAGTTATTTGGTATTGCTGGTGCGTCGGGCCTCGTTCTTGTTATCATGCTCCTCAAGGTGTCGTTGGTTTTGAAGATCATTCTGATCCCATAGCTGTTTGCAATTCTTCTAAGTTTCTCCGACAAGGCTTTAGTATACGGTAATAGTAGAGTTGCTACCGTGGTGTCCTCTTCCTGTCTAGGTGGTTTGTCCAGCTCTTCAAACGCCTTGGTAATGATCGTTTCCGGATATCCGTTCGCCAAAAGATCTTCTCTAAGTTTCACTTGTTCTTCTTTGAGGGCTTCTGGTGTGCTGCAGATATTTTTGGCTCTATGGATTAGTGTTTTAATGATGCCATTTTTCGTTGCTGATGGGTGGTTGGAACTGTGACAACATCAGCCGAATCGGCCAAAAGCTGCACACTGAGAAACTTAACAAACTTACCAGGAAGTAGTTGCCGAAGGATACGACCAACAGGAAAACAGTGGTGAACTTGTCATCCAGAGTTCTCACAGCAGTCGAGGAAACATTGCTTTATAAGGAGCTAAACTACGCTGTAGCTCCAAAAAAGATGCCAGTATTAAGGAACACCGCACAGCTACTCAAAGGGCAGAGGTAACGAAGTCTGGGCTAGCGAATCACGCATGGACCGAACACCATAATATCAACTGAGACCAGGCTAGAGCAATTCACAAGGAAGAGCATTGGTACAATATAATTAGCGAGCCCAGCATCCAAATTAAAAATATTTGGAGAGCTCTTCTTCGGCCTTTGCCGCTACGCATCAACCTCCAGGTACGACGACGCTGATTCGACCAGATAAGACCCAATGACCATGACCGGCTACGCATGACCGGTTAAGGGTATAATATAAATATGACCGATACTCTGAATTTCCTATCATTCACCTGATGAGGATAGCAGATACACAGCTATTGAAACGTTGTGAGATCAACCACTTCAAGACGATGGAAGTCCAGGGAAACTTCGAGGAATGTAGGTATTACGTCAAGGTAACCCCTAGAAGTCAAATAATGGCTTCTTAAAAATCTCGCGAGTTCAGTAGTAAAACAAAACAAACAAAGGGCATACCCTAAGTAAGGCTTAACGAGGAACTCAACGGTGACCTTAGATTTGACTTTACACCTCATGGCCTTTGTACACGCTGGTTTTAGGTATTCTCATGCTAGTGTACAGGGGCGTACCCAGCCTACGGTTTGGGGAGGGGCAAATGGCAAATTACAAAAACAAAAATTGGTCTAGAAAGGGGCCAATCGAAAAAAATATTGTCCTTGAGAGAGGGGCAAATCAGATTTTTTTTTTGGTCTAGTGGGGGAAATCAGCAAATTTATCGGAACCTTTGAAGGGGTCTGGTGGGGCACCTGCCCTCAACTGCTTGATACACTCACGCTAGTATGTGTGCATTAACTAACTCATTATGAGCAAAAATATTATTTTTAACCTTAACTTCCAAAAAGGACTGTTTTCTCTAAAACGGCTCAACCAATATGAATATTTTAAAATGTATTCTACAAAGAGATGCTCCAACTTGATTCCGTGTAATTATCTACAAAGTAAAACACGGTTTTTCCGAAAATCGAAAAAATATTTGCAAAATCACGGTAAACATTCATCATAAATATCTAGCTTAAATGTCAAGATATGCCATGAAAGTATATGGTAAAGGGTGTTTGTAATGGTTTTCATAGCAGTCGAGTGAAATGGCACAAAATATTCCATTAGTCTATCGAAAAGAAAAATTTTTAGGTGAGCGATGTTTTCTATATGGTATATGGTGTAGTGTATGCATACATCGAAATTCAAGCATCAAGCAATGTGCGCAGGTGAAATATTGGGCGAAGTAAAATTACAGTTAGACAGGTGGGTTCAAAAAAATCTTACAAATAAATGAGATATTGTGTGGTACATAAGCAGTTCCATATATAGGATGATTGAAATATAAGGTGGAGTGGAATTATAGTTATACAGGGTGGTTAAAAAAGTATTATATGGTGTGGAACATAAGTAGTTTCTTATACTTGTCATATGGGCGAAGTAAAATTATAGGTATACAGGGTGATTTAAACAATGAAAAATAGAAACAATCAATAGAGTGGAGAGGATTAATACTTATACAGGGCGGATGCAACATGGTCTAGAGTTGAATTATAGTTGTACATGGTGATTCAGAAAATGATAGACAAATATTTTTTTAATTTAAGCCAGTTGAAGTCGGTTCTTTACATACAAGTTATTAAGTTCACTTGTTCTTAAAACCAGTCTCTAAATAGTATATTGCACCAAATCCCAATATGCTATAACAAAGAGGGTTGAGATTTACAATTTTGCCATAAGTTTCTGGTAGAACTGTAACGCTAAATTCGTGAAAATATTTTTTTAAAAGGTGGTTCACGACTTATTACTAGCATACTTTGATTTTGTTAGCAAACATATAGCACCACTAGGTTATGTTAACAAACAAGTTTTCACAATACCAATTTTATGTTGCAGATTCACATTGGTTAACCTAATATTATACACTAAACTCGTTCCTTAAGTGTTGCGAATTTTTTAAACTAACCTGATTGCACATCAACATAAGAACGACGACAAAATTAAAAATTACAGCTTTTAACCTACATCGTTTGTCAACACTTCTAATTTTATTCATCGTCACAGCAAATATTAAAATATGCAGAAGAATGACATTCCGATTACATCTGTGATGCGAATATGTTCTTCGTAATCAAATTGATTTATATGAAGACGGAAAATATCAAAACCACGTTCAATTTAATGGCGTTTCTTTCATAGTTAATGCTTCTAGTGTTTCTTCTGTTTTTTTTATTGCATCGGCAACAATCTACCTACATTCTTCTTGGTGTAAAGTTTAAAAGAATTCTAACGCCAACACATAGAACAATAAACCAACAATTAAAAAACACTAAATGAAATGCCATGTACGCATTCAACCATAAGTAATGTTATGTACAATAATAATGTAATCTCTGGTAACAGTTTAACAGGAAACTATCTGCACCAAGGGCGCAGCAAACTTTTAGTTTAGGGAGGGACCAAATTAGAAAAAAATGTCCTAGGTAGAGGAACAGATCAGAAAGTTTTTGGTCCAGGGGGGGGGGGGCAAGTCAGCAATTTTATTGGAAGCTTTGGGCAGTGATCGGCAACCTATGACCCGTGGGTCAACGAGTGACCCATTTGGTAATTTCAAATGACCCACTTTAGTTCCGAAAATAAAGTATAAGATATACAAATATTTTTTTCTTTTTCCCAAAAAATTTTTGTCGCAAAATTATGAACGTACCAAATTTGAATCCAGTATAACCAATGACTACGAATATAAATGGACCTGTCTGTTTACAGTAAAAATGGGTTGAAAAAATATTTTCACAAATGAAATTTATTTTAAGCAAAAACAGGAGCAAGTTAACTATTGAAAATTCAGATGCTTGTGTGACTAGACTAAATTGACGTTACAAATTCAACATCAAAGGAGCCATTGATATCGTCCATTGATATCGTAGAGAAAGTTTATAAATATTTATATATATTATCTAATTATTTACTAAAATGCTGTTTTAAGACGAAAATATCTCTGACCCAATGACTAAAAATATTTATATTAGTAGTCATTGCTCTGGCCCAAACGTCCCTTTAATGCTCGCATTTTAGTTGATTTAGACCCGCGACCAAAAAAGGTTACAGGCTCCTGCTGTAGTGGCTCAGGGCAGGTTTTTCGGGTCCAGGAGGGGGGGGGGCAGCTGCCAATGATCTGCACCTAAGGCTAGCCTATAGATAAGCCAAACGACCATTTGTAGAGAATTAAAAAACCTACAAAATTGTTCCTTACAACTCCATAACGGCTCATTGTTTTGAAAATAGTTAAAGAATTCATATCTCAGTAAATTTAATCGCAGAAACACCAAATGTGTTTATTACGTATGATTAAACTGTTTTTGCGTTATCCCTATATAAATAATGTTTTCTATTGAAAATTGCAAGCAGCGCATTAAACTTTGAATGACCCGATTTGGTTTAACCAAACAAATTCTTAAAGTCGAGATTATTACCTACAATCAGCTCATCTCAGATTTGTATATAAAAAACTCCACACAAATAAATGGATTGGTATGTTGTATGTCAAGACATACTGATCAAAAAATATTCATGGGTCAGAACGTTTGAAAGTAGCCAGTTTTTGAGATCTGAATTATCAAAGGTAACAGAGTTGGATTGTTGTTTGGGATAAAAAAAATTAGACCCACCTGTAGAACCGTAATTATACTTCGTAATATATTTCAACTATCCTATATATGCAACTACTTGTGGAAACCGTATAACACAATTGTTTAACCACCCTATAATTCTATAATTCCACTCTATTCTAAATTTCCACCACACTGAATTAATACCTAATACATTTCAACTCATTTTATAACTATAATGATTATACTCCTGCCTATAATACAAATATTCTATCTGCTTACATAACACATTTATTCTAAGATTTTTTATCCGCCTTGTATAACTATAATTCTCAACCACATTGTATATATGCATCTAGTTATATATAATATTTCTTATAAAGATTTTTGATCCACCATGTATAACTCGAGTTCCACTCTACCCTTGTTTCGACCACACTGAACACACAACTATTTACGGTCCACCCAATATAAAATTGTTTAATCCACCCTGTATAAATTCAAATCTACTGCACAATTTTTCCAGCAAATTGGTATATGCAACTACTTATGGCCCAATATAACATTTTTAAACTCCCTGCCTAACTATAATTCTACACCACCTCATATTTCAACCATACTATATATATATATATATATTTGTTTTTAAGTTTTCGCGGGCACTAAATGTTTTAGGTGGTTTCCGGGAATTCATCCGCGTAGTTGATAACTGATCCCTGCCGGGATCGATGGTAAAATGACGACGTTTCGGCAGAGTCACATCTGCCCTCTTCAGGTCGGTCCGCATAATTCTCGTAGCCTTCTGCTTTCGCTTCTAGTTACTCGAATACTAAGATTTTCTGGAGCGAGCGCGCTGTTATATAGTCGCGGCTCGGCGCCTATCGGTTGACACGGTGAACGGCTGCGTGTGATTGGCCCTTGGCGCTCAGTGGGCACGGCTCCATCCTGTTGATTTGTTATTTCCGGTTGAGTTGTTATTGGACGGGTCCGGGCCGGTACGGTGTTTAATAGGATTTTCCAACAATTCGATAAGTTCTGAATTTCATTGCGTGCGTTTAGACTGTGAGGTCTCTTCGCTATTTCAATTGCCATCGTGGTGGCGTGTTCCGCAATGGATGTTGTTTTTTCCTGCTTTCTTACTGCATTCTGGTGTTCATCACGTCTAGCTTGAATTCTTCTATTAGTTTACCCCACATAGGTTTTATGACAGTCTGCACATGGAATCTCGTACACTCCCTGTTGTTCTAAAGGGATCCTCGTCTTCGGAGTCCTCAACACCGTGCTTATTTTTCTGTCTGTATTGAAAATAGTATCGATATTGTGTCTCCGTAGAACTCTTGCAATACTGTCCGTGGTTCCCTTGACATACGGTAAATAAGCCTTGGTTATTGGTGTCTCATGCTCCTCGTCTGTTTGTCGACTGTGCAGACTGTCATAAAACCTATGTGGGGCAAACTAATAGAAGAATTCAAGCTAGACGTGATGAACACCAGAACGCTGTAAGAAAGCATGAAACAACAACATCCATTGCGGAACACGCCACCACGATGTCACACCGAATAGACTTTCAGAACACCAGAGTACTGGCAAATATAGAACACCCGAAATCAAGACTCGTAAGAGAGGCAATTGAAATAGCGAAGAGACCTCACAGTCTAAACGCACGCAATGAAATTCAGAACTTATCGAATTGTTGGAAAATCCTATTAAACACCGTACCGGCCCGTACCCATCCCATAACAACACAACCGGAAATAACAAATCAGCAGGATGGAGCCGTGCCCACTGAGCGCCGAGGGCCAACACACGCAGCCGTTCACGGTGTCAACCGATAGGCGCCGAGCCGCGACTATATAACAGCGCGCTCGCTTCAGAAAATCTTAGTATTCGAGTAACTAGAAGCGAAAACAGAAGGCTACGAGAATTATGCGAACCGACCTGAAGAGGGCAGATGTGACTCTGCCGAAACGTCGTCATTTTACCATCGATCCCGGCAGGGATCAGTTATCAACTACGCGGATGAATTCCCGGAAACCACCTAAAACATTTAGTGCCCGCGAAAACTTAAAAACAAATATATATATATATATATATATATATATATATATATATATATATATATGTATATACAGCTGCTTTTGGGTCATCCAGTACAACATTTCTTGTAAAGATCGTTTGATCCACCCTGTATAACTACAATTCTACTCCAACATTATTTCAACCACGTTGTATATGCAAATATTAATGAACCACCCAATATAACATTTTTCTATTCCACCTTTTTTCAATCACCTGGTATATGCAACTACTTATAGCCTATCCAATATTACAAACTTTTAACCATCCTTTATAACTATAATTCAACTCCACCATAAATTTTAACCATCCTGAATATGCAGGTTCTCATAGGCCACCCAATAAAGCATCCTGTTTTAAGATTTTTAAACCCGAATATATAAGTGTAATTATTCTTCGCTCTATATTCCAACTATACTATATATAGTATTGTTGGAATGTTGGAATATAGAGCGAAGTAGATTATAATCAACTGCTTGTGGAATACCGCGTAAAACAATTTTCTACATTTCTTAACCACACTGTAAATTGCGCTTGATATATGGGTTGATTGATAAAAGCTAAACAACTAAAGCAAGTATGTAATATTTTAAGCCAGCGGTAGAACCAATAGGGTAATTATGTGTTACCCAACATCATAGAAGTTTTTTTGCTATATTTACCGTTTCCGTCAATGTAGCGAGATAAAATATATATCAGATTTAAAGTCTAATTATAGGTTTATCAACAAAAAAAGATTTAGCAAAATTAGTTCAGCAGTTTTTACGTGATGCCCGAACAAACAGATAACTACAATTTTATTATAATATATAGATATAGAATACAGATTTCTTACTACCAACATCCAAAAATCAAAAAGTCCTATATTGGTGAACAGACAATTGGAAACCTTTCAAATGTTACCCCTTGTCATTTGATTTTTTTTAAGGGTAGTTATTACCCCTAGGGGGTTGACGGGGCAAGTGATTAATTTTTTTCAAAAAGTTTCATATATAGCCTAGGTCATTTACGAAAATACGTGACAAAATTAATAGTAGAACAAAAGCGAAATCAACATGACTAATTGAAGTAAACATCAACATTTTTTTTAACAAAAAAAAAACGCGAAAATTCGGCAACAATTTTGTTTTTTACCTTTTACACAAAATCTACTTACGAAAATGTGTTTGCTATTAAGGGCAATGTTGAAGAGAAATGAAAAACCTACAAAATGAGCTATACTCTATTGAAAATATTTGGCCATTCCGTTTCAAATTTTCTGGACGAGTCCATTCGAAAGATTGCCAAGGGGTGGTACCTGTAAAACGATATCCTTATACTAAATAATCTTAATGCATATTTTAATTTTAATATGGATTTATGTAAAATTTTTAACAAAATAGAGTAGTTAAACTCCATTAGACACAGATGATAATGAAGGCTCCTTCAATAGGCAATTATAATATGCAGAATGTGAAGGCTGTTGCAAGCGATTTTTTCATTTGTAAATGTTTCAATAAAATAAATTTGGCTGGTCATTAATTAGTATTTATTAATAAAAACAGGAATCTGAATTGAACAACATAAAAATTGCATTATTAGCTAATTAAAGAATAACATCTGTTTTTCTGTTATTAACTATGATCAATTTGTAGATATCAGCGTTTCATTTTTAAACAATAATAAAATATCAACTGCCCTGAAAGTGTAAACAAAGGAACCTACTATTATTTACTTATGTTATAAAGATGAGTGAATAAAGACGGCAAATTTTCGTTTTTTATTTAAATTTAAAATAAGTACGCCTTTTGCATATTCAAAATAAATGCTCCATCATTATCATCAGTCTCTAAGTGGAGTTTAGGTATTCCATTTGGCTAAATTTATTAGACAAATTCATATTAGGCAAGAAATATAAATATGTGTCGGCTTAAAATTAAAATATACATTAATATTATTTATTATAAGGATACAGTTTATAGGTACCATCCCTTAGCAATTTTTCGAATGGCCTCGTCCAGAAAATTTGAAACGCAATGTCCAAATATTTTCAATACTTATATGTATTTATATACCTTAAATTTTGGAATAGTGAGATGAGTGGTCTCTATATCAACTCTTCTACTTTCCAATGATGGTTTATTCATAATGATAGGATCATCTGGTGAGGTAATATAGCCTTTCAGAAAAATATGTCTTCCATGGGATTAACTGAAATTTTGCAAAAATTACCGGGACTACAGGCTACAGTAATTATTTTTAGAACATGAATTGTGTATGAGAAGATAAATCGCTTCAGTCAATAAGAATGTACCACTACTACTACTACTACTACTGGCTCATTTTGTAGGTTTCATGTGTGGATTTTGTTTAAAAGGTAAAAAACTAAATTGATGCCGATTTTATGGGGTTTTTTGTTAAAAAACAACAACGCATCGATAAAAAATGTTGAATTTTATGTCAATTAGTCATGTTTCATCATTAGAACACGTTGATGTTGATTTTGTTCTACTATTAATTTTGTCATAAACGGTCTTTTTCTCCGTAAATGACCTGAACTAATATAAAAATTTACTGTTTCACGATTTATTATTTACGAGGGTGAATCAAATATAAACCGGACTTTTCTGTTTCTCGCCCTTTAGGTAATTCGAGTGGCGTGACGTCTCGATATATGTTAGTTAGGGATGTTAAGAAGAGGGGAGTTCGTCAGTTTGGCGAGGCGTAGTCGATGCGCTGTTAGTAGCATCATGTCAGAGCAAGAGGTGAATACGTCTGTTGCGCAACGTGTTGTTATCAAATTTTTGGCGCGGGAGGGCGTTAAACCGTCTGACATTTTGCGTCGATTATCTGCACAGTTCGGCAATGAAACACTTTCAAGGACCCAAGTCTACGACTGGAACAAAAAGTTTTCAGATGGCCGAGAGACAGTGGAAAATGAGCCTCATGCACGCCGTCCCACGACAAGCATCAATGAGGCGAATATCTACGCAATTCGTGAGCTGATTGAAGGTGACCGCCATCTTAGAGTATTGGCAATTGCTGAACACGTTGGAATATCATACGGGAGTGCTCAATCAACCATTTCAGATGAGTTGGGTTACCGAAAAGTGTGTGCAAGATGGGTTCCTCGCCTTCTAAGGGAAGATCAGAAAGCAAACCGTCTTGCCGTATGTAACAGGCTGTTAGCAAGATATCGAGCAGAGTGGGATGAGTTTTTGAGACATATTGTCACCTGTGATGAGACATGGGTGCATCACTATACCCCGGAGTCCAAACTTGCAGGCATGGAGTGGCGAAAACCTGGAGAGGCAGCACCGCGGAAAGCCAAGACCCGTCTTTCTGCAGGGAAAATTCTTGCAACAGTTTTTTGGGATTCGAAAGGCGTACTGCTGAACGATTTTCTGCACAAACGCCGTACAATTAATGCTGCGAACTACTCCAACAAGTGAAAATTGCCTATCGGCAAAAGAGGCGGGATATGTCTATCCGAAGTGTGATTCTGTTGCATGACAACGCTCGGCCACATACAGCTGCATTGACTCAAGGAAAATTGAACAAAATGCATTGGGAAACCCTTGAACACCCGCCTTACAGTCCTGATTTGTCGCCATGTGACTACCACATGTTTGGGCCACTTAAAGAAGAACTGGGAGGCCACCACTTTGAGGAAAACGAAGGTGTATTAACGTTTGTGCGCAATTGGTTATCGACACGACCAGTTTCATTCTTTGAGAAAGGTATTAAAAAACTTCCGATTCGGTGGGAAAAATATATACATAAGAGAGGAGACTATGTAGAAAAATAATATGTATTAAAATTTGTATTGATCGTACCAATAAAATTTTTAAAACAAAAGTCCGGTTCATATTTGATTCACCCTCGTACATTCAGGATTACGTACAAAACGAAGATATCCGTTTCTTTATGATCACACTGTATATTCCACAATGTATAATGAAATTATTCATAAAGCGACCTCTATTAGAAACCATCGACCGGATTACGTTAAGTACAAATTCCAGGCTGGAAAAATATCAGCTGGGGAACGCATTCACAAACTCGGCCGCTCTGATTTCCTAATTTCACTCTAACCGAAATCAAAATATAGATTCGTATGCAAATGCGTCTCATGTTATGCCAGCCACATTTGTTTAAATCGAAAGCCTTTCGTTCTCGTTGGGTTCGTGACTAATGCCGTTTTGTTATTCCTGTGATAATTTCACTTTCATTGTGGGGGATTTTCACAGCAAATCTCGTAAGGTTTCACGTGGCTTTCTATCTGGATAGTTCTCAATAGGGAAACCTTTTGAAAACATACGAATCTATTTGGGTTTGCTCTGGAGTTCTAAATTTACGCACAAAAATAAACAGACATAGATTTCAAAAATTTTTGTTTGTGAGATCGAGAGATGGAAAGCGAAAATTTAAAATATTTTCGTAGTTTGTTGGAAATAATTACTACTTTATCATTTTACGCAACATTCGGCGATTTTGTGCTAGCTTACTTGCAATCTGTTTTATATAAGAACAAAATAAAAAAGAGCGGCAGTCATTTAGAACTTACTGTCTCTGTTTCCCTTTCTTGGTGTAATGAATATAAATTTCAGGTGAATTAAAATAATTGTCACTATTTTGTTACCAAGAAAGTATTAATCCTAATATCTCATTTAATTCTTAATTTAAATATATCTGCAAAGAAATACACGACGTGTAAATTATTTTAAATACATAATTGGGGTATAAACAATACGGATATCCTAATATATTGGCCTAAACTACTGTACTATACAGTGTATAGTTTGGTGACTCCATCTTTAGTACATATAGTAAAAGAACAAATTTGAATTTTATAGGTACTTCTGGGAGAAAAATCTCCGAAACTACTGAGCCTAAAATTTTGAAAAAAGGGAATATAGAACTTTGCCCAAAGTTTACTGGCAAATAAGGAGAAATCATTAATTTTAATTATGGGGGGGCAAATTATAGAGTTAAATGAATAACCATTCTGATAAACAAAAATATATTTTTTCATATTTTAAAAACAATTAGTTTAAATCATATTACAAAAATACAAAAATTTACACATCTCCCACCTTATTTCCGAAACTATAAGAAGTAAAATTTTGAAAAAATTAGAGATATATGGGCTCACCTGAATTTTACCAAAAAAATAAGGAGAAACCTCTAATATTAATTTCGGGGGCAAATTACAAAATTAAATGGAAAATATAAAATTAAAATTGTTTCTAAGACATCATGTAATATATCAAATGAAAGGATTCATTATGACGAATACAATTTTTTTTTCATATTTTTAAAATAAATTATTTAAAAGATATTAACAAAAATATAAAAAAGCCCATTCCCCCCTATTATCTCCGAAATTATAAGATGTAAAAATTTGAAGAAAATTAGAGACATACCTAATCTTTAAAGGAACAATAAGAAGAAATCCTTCACGTATACATCAAATCAAATGATTCATTATGACGAATACAAATATATTTTTTTATATAATTTTGATATAAACTGCTAAAAGATATTAACAAAAACATAAAAAATATCCATTCCCCCCTTCATTCATGTTAATAATAACTGATACCAAATTTACTATAAATTTGGAATTTTTTAATCTTACATTAGATATTATTTACAATAAATAATGGAAATTATTAAATTGTTAATTTTGGAGACGAGATTTTGTGTTTAGTAAATAATGGCATATTTAATTAGTAACTGCTTTAAATTTTCCAGAATCATTTTCTATTATTTTTGTTGTTTTTAGGCGATAACACAAAACAACTTCAAAAAAAGAAAACACTGGAATACAAAAAAGCGCAACTGATGAAGGCCCCGATCAGAAACAATATATATCATTTACAGGGTGAATTTTTTTGTTGATGATCAGTATGGGGATCTCGGAAACTAGCGGAGATAGAGCAATGGTTAAACTGGGAAAGAATTGCAGTTTTACTGGCCCAATTTAATGGAACTTTCGAATTTTTGTAAAAAGTCATGGCGTACTAGATATTCTGAAAAAACGAAATTCTGTCGATTTAGTCAAATCCCTCTAGCTCCTTTGTTTTTGATTTTATTAAAAAAGTGCAAGTATCAAAATTGAAGGGAATTATATCCTGAATATGATTGTCATGCCCTCGTTTGCGTGAAAGCTCTCGTTTTCGAGATATGACCCAAACTTATCTTTTTTTGAATGGAAACCATAGTTGGCTATGACCTCAAAAAATCGGACATTTTTAGAGCTTTTCAACGATATAATACTCGATATAGTTATTAATATATTAATAACGGAGTTATGGATGCTTTCCTTTCTTATTTTCACTTTTAACGTAGTTAGTCATGTAATAGATTGATTTATTAATAACTATTCCAAAAAACATTGAACGATTTTTTTATTAGTTATATCAGATATAACGAAAAAACTAAATAAGTAGGTACTTACTAAAAACCTAAGAAATTAAAGTACATAATAATGGTTACAATTTATGTTCGAAAAGTCCACCATTGTTATTTAGACAAAAATTGCATCTTTTTAAGATTGACATTACCGCCTTCCTCACAGACCGCCTATCAATTTCTTCAATTGCTTGTAATACCGCCCCCCTTAGGTCACCAACTGTCTCATACTTTCTTTTGTATACTTTGTTTTTAGCGCACCCCATAAATAGAAGTCTATAACGGTCAAATCGGGAAATCGGGGTGGCCATTCGCATGGGCCATTTCTTTCTATCGAAGAGTTTGAATAGATATTGTCTAAGTGTTGTCTTACTAATAACGAGCAGGTGCTCTATCATGTTGGAACCACTCAATTTCTAAATGACTTCTCAAATTCAAATTATGCAACATGTCTTGAAAAGTGTATTGCAAGAAATGCAAGTAGGGCTCCTCAATAAGTGATTCGTCATAGATAAAAGGCTCCAGAATAGTAGACCATATGATACCAGACCAAACATTAAAACCAAATTTTATCTGGGGTCGTCTTTGTTCTACATGGAAAGGGTTTTCTTTAGCCCCAGATATGCTCATTGTGTCTATTGAACATACCGCAGTTAGTAAATCTTGTTTCATCTGACCATAATACCTTAAATGGAAACTGTGGATTGTCAAGGAACATGTCTCTAAACCATGTACTAAACAAAATACGTCGATTTTCGTCACCAGCATGCAAAGTTTGTACGGGTGCAACTTGTACGTTTTCAGTACCTTAACTACAGTTAGTTGAGATGTGCCAGCTTCTGCCGCAACCTCACGAGTTGATGTAGATGAATTTTGATTTACCATTGCCAAAACATTTATTTGTTCTGCTTCGTTAATTTGATTACGTTCCTTTGGTGGTTTAGTAAAAGATCCATATCTGCGTAAACTATCGTAAAGCCTCTTAAATGTACATAGAGCAGGTTGACGACGATTAAAATATCTATGAAAGTATTCCTCAGCATCCCGAACTGAATTTTTGGCGCATATGATATAACATTCCACCAAATTCAGTTTTTCTTCGATGGAATATTTCATTTTATCACGAAAACTTGTCAATATCGACTGTCAGTTCAGCACTACTAATGAAATTACTCTCAAATGAGGAAACGTCAAAGTGAAAACAATCTTTTTCATGGCTACCTACGTTAAAAGTAAAAAAAAAGCATCCATCACTCTGTTATTTTTATGAATAACTATATCGAGTATTATATCGTTGAAAAGCTCTAAAAATGTCCGATTTTTTGAGGTTATAGCCAATTATGGTTTCCATTTAAAAAAAGATAAGTTTGTGTCATATCTCGAAACCGAGAGCTGTCACGCAAACGAGGACATGGCAATTATATTCGAGTTACAATTCCCTTCAATTTTGATATTACACTTTTTTTATAAAATCAAAAAGAAAGGAGCTAGAGGGATTTGACTAAATCGACAGAATTTCGTTTTTTCAAAATATCTAGTAAGCCATGACTTTTTCCAAAAATCCGAAAGTGTCATTAAATTGGGCCAGTAAAACTGCAAATCTTTCCCAATTTAACCATTGCTCTATCTCCCCTAGTTTCCGAGATACCCTTACTGATCATCAAAAAAAACTCACCGTGTATATTGTCTTGAGTACAAAAGAATGACACCACGAAGAGAGTACAAAAATATTTCTTTTGAGAAAAGCCTTAATAACAAATAATTTCCTATCAAATAAATATTCATATACAAAGTGTTGAATTTTTTGTTCTTCACTATTATTAGACAAAATAACCCCGAAATCGAAAGCGCTTTTAGAGTTTAGAAAGGTCGTTCTAAAGGATATTGGGTAAAGGTTATCTCTAACAGCGAAACGGCGTAACAAATGGAGGAGACGTCCGATGCCCAACCCTGTACCTTCTTGCAACCTTTTTTTTCCTTTCTGCTTCGCTTCTATGACGGCTTATTTGTATAGTCTCCGAAGTCTCCGTTTACCTTCGATCACATTGAGCTCGCCCAAGGGTATAACGTAATCGCGTAAATTAATCGAGAACACGAAGAGGGTTTTATTGGATGCTTGCTTACCTATCGGTTAATTAGATCGGATGGATTGAGTATTGTTCGATTAAATTGCGTCCTGAGGGAAGAGAATTATTAATACACAATTAGACGAAAGTTTATTGCCAAATTCCTGAACAACTCAATTATTTGTTACTTCCTTTTGTAAATACAATGCGAGTGATATAGTATAAGATCCGGCTGAAGAATTAGTGTACCCATCGAGTGTTTGCTACAAACTCAAATTTTTACGCATATTTATGATTAGGAGAATATGTATCTACCAGGTTGCCTATCAAAATGTACCCGCTAGTATTTTTAATTAAATTATTATGCCTTTTAATAATATTTACATTGTTCCTTAGATCTAATGGAATGGTTCTTAACAACTGCCATGATCAAATTCGACGTCCTAGTGTACTTTGTTTTAGTTCTTTGTTTGATGTTTTTACTCACTCGGCATTATTTGTTGCTAAATTATTTAAACAAACTTCCGCTCCGCCTTTTAATAATATTTACATGGTTCCTTAGATCTAATGAAAAGATTCTAAACAACTGTCATGATCAAATTAGACGTCCTAGAGTATGTATTTGAATCTCGTTATTCATTGTATTAGGAATTAATTTAAAATCTTTTTCTGTAACACAGATAAGCGTATCATCGGCAAATAAATTGACAAATGATTTACTCAAAACTCTATAAATATCATTTGCATATACAATGAATCAGAGAGAACCAAGAACGCTCCCTTGAGGTACACTGTCTATTCTTTATGACAGTTTATTGTTTACTCTGGTTCTTCGATATCTGTTACTTATGTAGGTAATTTTGTAACCAGTTTACATTGTTTACTTTGTGTGTTGATACCTAATAACAGTGAATGTGCTATTTCTTGTATAGTGTTACGTTTTATTGTTTTCAATGTTTTAGTTCTAGTTTGAAGTCAGTTAATATCTTTTTTTATGTTTTCTCTTCAATAAAAGAAAATGTTACTATAAAAAGTCATGGCTTACTAGATATTTTGAAAAAACGAAATTCTGTCGATTTAGTCAAATCCCTCTAGCTCCTTTGTTTTTGATTTTATAAGAAAAGTGTAGATATCAAAATTGAAGGGAATTGTATCCCGAATATGATTGTTATGTCCTTGTTTGCGTGACAGCTCTCGTTTTCGAGATATGACACAAAGTTATCTTTTTTTGAACGGAAACCATAGTTGGCTATGACCTCAAAAAATCTGACATTTTTAGAGCTTTTCAACGATATAATACTCGATATAGTTATTCATAAAAATAACGGAGTTATGGATGCTTTTCTCTCTTGATTTTCACTTTTAACGTAGGTAGCCATCAAAAAGATTGTTTTCACTTTAACGTTTCCTCATTTGAGAGTAATTCCATTAGTAGTGCTGAACTGACAGTCGATATTGACAAGTTTTCGTGATAAAATGGAATATTCTAACGAAGAAAAACTGAATATGGTGGAATGTTAAATCATATGCCATAAAAATTCAGTTCGTGCAGCTGAGGAATACTTTCTTAGATATTTTAATTATCGTCAACCTGCTCTATGTAAATTTAAGAGGCTTTACGATAGTTTACGCAGATATGAATGTTTTACTGAACCACCAAAGGAACGTAATCAAATTAACGAAGCAGCACAAATAAATGTTTTGGCAATGGTAAATCAAAATCCATTTATATCAACGTGAGATTGCGGCAGAAGCTGGCACATCTCAACGAACTGTAGTTAAAGTACTGAAAACGCACAGTTCCACCCGTACAAACTTTCAGTTTCTCAACTTTACATGCTGGTGACGAACATCGACGTATTTTGTTTTGTACATGGTTTAGAGACATGTGCCTTGAGAATCCACAGTTTCCATTAGAGGTGTTATGGTCAGATGAAACTAGATTTACTAACTGCGGTATGTTCAGTAGACACAATGAGCATATCTGGGCTATGACGAATCACTTCCTGGGGAGCGCTACTTGCATTTCTTGCAATACACTTTTCAAGACATGTTGCATAATTTGAATTTGAGAACTCGTTTAGAAATTGAGTGGTTCCAACATGATGGAGCACCTGCTCATAACTCGTTATTAGTAAGACAACACTTAGATAATATGTATCCAAATTCTTGGATAGGAAGAAATGGCCCACGCGAATGGCCACCCCGGTCTCCCGATTTGGCAGTTATAGACTTCTATTTATGGGATGCGCTAAAAAACAAAGTATACAAAAGAAAGTATGAGACAGTTGATGACCTAAGGGAGGCGGTATTACAAGCAATTGAAGAAACTGATGGGCGGTATGTGAGGAAAGCGCTAATGTCAATCTTAAAAAGATGCAATTTTTGTCTAATTAACAATGGTGGACATTTCGAACATAAATTGTACTTTAATTTCTTAAGTTTTTAGTAAGTACCTACTTACTTAGTTTTTTAGTTATATCTGATATACCTAATAACGAAATTGTTAAATGTTTTTTGGAATAGTTATTAATAAATCAATCTATTTCATGGCTAACTACGTTAAAAGTTAAAATAAGAGAGAAAAGCATCCATAACTCCGTTATTTTTATGAATAACTATATCGAGTATTATATCGTTGAAAAGCTCTAAAAATGTCCGATTTTTTGAGGTCATGGCCAACTATGGTTTCCATTCAAAAAAAGATAAGTTTGTGTCATATCTCGAAAACGAGAGCTGTCACGCAAACGAGGACATGACAATCATATTCGGGATACAATTCCCTCCAATTTTGATATGTAGACTTTTTTTATAAAATCAAAAACAAACGAGCTAGAGGGATTTGACTAAATAGACAGAATTTCGATTTTTCAAAATATCTAGTAAGCCATGACTTTTTACAAAAATCCGAAAGTGTCATTAAATTGGGCCAGTAAAACTGCAAATCTTTCCCAATTTAACCATTGCTTATCTCCATTAGTTTCCGAGATCCCCATACTGATCATCATCAAAAAAAAATTAACCCTATATATATATATATATATATATATATATATATATATATATATATATATATATATAAATCGAGTGAAATAGCCTCTTGCTCTCTCTCTATTGACCTCTATTTCTATCCTTGGCACAATATTTGTGCATTGCAGACTACCTCCAGAAGCGTATGCTCTAAAATTGCCAGGCATGTTCATGACCACCCCAAAATCATACAAATCATATTGACAAATCTCTTAAATTAAAAAATTAAAAAAATTACGTAAATTAATTTAAAAAATTTATTAAAAAATAGGTAAGTATTTTCGGAAAGTTGTCGAAGGTGTCTTTGATTATTTTGCCTGTAATAAAATAATAAAAAATAGGTATTGGAAATAATTTTGAAAAATGCGTGGCCCACCCTCCAATTTTGGCTATGACCGTTCCTGACTAACCCAAACCAGAACTCTGTATGCCTCATCAAAGAATATTTTTTTATCAAGAGCGATTTTTATTTCTGCATATCCATTTGTACATTATATAATTCTATATTTTTTTTTAGTTTCAACCGTCATGACCGGTTATCACTCTGTCAACAAAGATAACTCCTCTCGCGACTTTAGAAAATAACAAGATATCATTATTTACATTATAAGCACCATAATTTTCGCCCAGTTTTGAGTAAATTTCTTTCAAGTTATTGATAACCGTATTGATAAAAAAGAATTCAAGAAAAAATGTTTCTCTCACTGAAACATAATTTATCCTTCGTAGCGACTCAGATAAGAACATACATTTTTCTTTCATTACAAACGACAGCAAAATTCCACTTCGCTGCTGACTGTAAAACATTTGCAGCAATTTAGCGGAAATCCGAGGAGGATGTTTTCAAATCTAATACGAATAGGAATAAGGTAGGAAGAATGAGTAGATACTAGGTCAGCGTTATGGCGTTATCTCAAATCGTTTGGTATTTTCACTTATATGAAATACTTGTAACTTTAGCAATGGTAAGAAATTATACATAATTACTCACTGGTCATAATACAAAGAAGTTTTAAATTGTCTTGCTCTTTCATAAATGACATTTTTTGGTAATGTCTTCACTATTATCTAATGTTTACACACATATTTAATAATATATATTAAGGTGGAATTTCTCAATTCAACTGTATATACCGGGTGGGCCAATTAAATCTATTCACCCAAATTGCTTCATTCCTAAGCATGATATAAGAAAAAGTTTATAAAGGGTGTTTTTTTTAGAAGTATAGAGTTTGGAATGGAATAAAACAAGGATATTTTTTCTTTTTAAATTGACATGAAATTTACTTTATTCGAAAGATAATCTTCTGGCATTACAATTTGAGTATGACTTCTGGCATATGACCGCCACGGCTGGCTTGGACGTAGTCTAATCTGGAGGTCCAATTTTCGATGACTTTTTCCCACATTTGTGGCCATATATCGGCAATAACGCGGCGAATGTTGTCCTCCAAGTGGTCAATCGTTTCGGGCTTATCGGCGTAGACTAGCGACTTCACGTATTCCCACAGAAAATAGTCAAGCAGCGTTAAATCGCACGATCTTGAAGGCCAATTCACGGGTCCGAAAGGTGAAACTATGCGGTTACCAAACGTTTCTTTCAATAAATCAATTATGGCACGAGCTGTGTGACATGTTGCCCTGTCTTGTTGAAACCACAGTTCGGGTGCATCATGATTGTTCAATTGATGAACGAAAAAGTTAGTAATCATGGCTCTATAGCGATCACCATTGACTAACGTTCTGGCTAGCATCGTTTTTAAAGAAGTACGGACCAATTATTCCATCAGCCCATAAAGCACACCAAACAGTCAGTTTTTCTGGATGTAACGGTGTCTCAACATGAACTTGAGAATTATCATCACTCAGGCAGTATTGTTTATTGAACTATCCATTCAACCAAAAGTGAGCTTCAGCTCTAAACAAAATCGGGATCAACGGCAATCTTGTTTTGGGCCCATTCACCGAATGTACGCGTTGCTAGGTGATCGTGTGGCTTCAGTTCTTGCACGAGTTGAATTTTGTAAGTACGGAAACCAAGATCTTTCCGCAAAATCTTCCATAAAGTGGATGGACACATATCCAATTCCTGTGCACGATGGCGGATAGACTGATTCGGGTTTTCCTCTACGCTACGCTGTAGAGCAGCAATGGATTCTTCTGTACGCACTGTACGACATCTCTGTGGAGGCCTATTATCATTTAGAGTAAAAGTGGTGCGAAAACGTTGCATAGTTAATCAAATTAATTGCTCTGATGGACGATTATGTTGACCGTAAAATGGACGTAGTGCGCGATACGTATTTCGAAAAGAACCATGATTTTTAAAATAAATTTGCACAATTTGGAAGCGTTGTTCAGGCGTCAGTCTATTCATGATGAAATGCCAAACCAAACTAAACATAAATCACTTGACAGCTGACAAGATGGCCGCCGGTTAAAAGAGTGTTGCCAACTTAAAGTTCTATACCTCTAAAAAAAACACCCTTACAAAACTTGTTCAAGGCGAAGGGTGCAATTAATTTTGACCTTGAGCATCATTTTCAAGGTCATATGAAAGTCAGGATGTTTTTTTTAATCGGAACCCCTGTTTTTGACACCGTATTCGGGGAATGCGGGAAATTTTACGTCTAACATGATATTAATACAATTTTTTGTGACCTTCAAAAGGTTATTTCAAGGTCAAAAGCTTAAAAAGCTGAAATGACTATTTTTCAGATTTTTTCGACTAAATAAGAATGACACAGGCACCTGAGTGATAATTATAGCATTACAGTAATAGAAAAAACATATTTTTAAATAAATTTTCTTGTTTTCTGGATAAATCATTTAGGATTGTTGTTACGATATGTAATAATTACTGCTGTTTTCGTTTATTTTGTTTAATGCTTGCGCTAATAAGGCATTTAAAGCCGCGTCCAGATCTATAAAAATTTGCGCCGAATGGCAAATCAACGTAAATTTTTGTGTGGACGTTTTGACGCACGCAAGAATTTATTCGACATCAAAGGATTTGCGCCGCATTCAATTATTGATGTGGACGCGTTTGCAAATTCTGCCGTACGAAATTTCTGAATTTGTTAACTAACCTCACTTTCACCTGACTTTTGACATGTGTTTATAAACAAATTTGTGATGTCCGATATTAGGAGAATATGTGCAGCTTTTATCGTTTTGTATGACCATATTAAACAGAAAAAAACAAAGATCAAGAAGACGCTACTGGATAAAAGATCTTTACAGAGAGAGAAGATCTGAAGGTGGTAACCGTTTATTGGATATATTGGCCATAAAGTATTCACCTTCTTTATGATATTGACTGTGACTTATTTGAACCACAGATCATACAATAAAGATTTGATTGAACTATTTGAAGTAAAACAATAGTTAAAACCTAACCTCAAATAAATATATTTGAAATCAGCTGTCAAATTTCTGCACACAGCTGGAGCACAAACACACGACGTAAATATTTATTTGAAAATTTATCTCAACTTTCGGCGCAAATATTTGCAGCGAACGCATTCGGGGCAAATTTTTATAGATCTGAACCCGGCTTAACATGGCGCAAAAGAAGAAAACAATCTCTGTACACTTGTTCTACCAAAAATATTAGTAAAATGTACAAATATATTGTTTAAAATATTTCTTACATCAAGGTCATATTCTCACAAAAAATTGTATCTGCATCACCTCAGACATAAAATTTCCCGCTCTTCCCGAATTCAGTGTCAAAAACACGGGTTGCCATTAAAAAAATATATTCTGACCTTCACACGACCTTGAAAATGAAGTTCAAGATTAAAATTAATTGCACCTTCGCCTTGAACAAGTTTTGTATGAACTTTTTTTTCATACCATACTTAGGAACGAAACGATTGGAGTGCATAGATTAAAATGGCACACCCGGTATGTTTTTCATGTGTGTGTGTGTTCAGCGATAATCTGAAATCAACTCAAAGAATTTGAGTCGTTTAAACTGAATTTTGTTAAGGAGGACTTTTTCAATTATTTACTCAAACCGTTTTTTAGAAAATCGATAAAAACTTATTTTCACATAGTAACTAACCTTTGGTGAAGGCGAAGGTATTAAACAAAAACAATGTCGTTATTCGAAACCTGAGGTGTAATAAACTGAAAATAGATTGGAACTAAATCAAAATAAATGCCTGTTAACCAACTTCAAAATGAAGGTGTTCTCAGTTCGTCTCTATATACAGTGTGTCCTCATAAGTTGGAATGAAATGGAAAAGTTTCTTACGAATAATATTTAAAAAAAAGTTGTTGTATTTTAGTACCGAAATTTTTTGGGGATTCAATTAATTGAATCCCGGGATTTTCGGGATTAAAATATTTTTTTAATTAATTCAATAAAAATGTACATGAAACGAAAGCACTTAATTTCATTTGACGTTTTGACGGACATCTTGTTTACACAGCTGATTTCATTTGTTTTTGCTAACGACCGGTGCCGGGTTATGTGCAAAGGTGTGTAAAATATCCACTTTTCGTCGTGTAAGTATTAATTTTTTTTGGTAATCGGTGGTAATCAATGAATTTATTAAAAAACAAGAATGCATTAATGTGTCTGAGTAAATGTAGATGAAAAACAACTAGTGTTATTTTCTGTAGCCCTAAGAGGTTATGTTTATGTTGTGCATAGACTTAAATGATTTTTTCTTTTTTGTTTAGGTTTAAGTTACTGTCCAAAGAAAGTTTTTATGTCAAACATAAAAAAGATGAAGATATTTCAATGGCTATTTAAACTGGAAATGGAAGGGATTTGACTAATGATCGAAATATTAATGAAGTAATAAAGAAAGTTCGTAAAGTAGTTCTTATTTTCAAAAGAGCATCCTTGAAAAATGATACAATACTTCAAAAATATGTTAAAAAAGAAGAGAGCGTAAGTTACTGCTCGACTGTAAAACGCGTTGGAATAGTCTCGTTACAATGCTGTAGCGATTTGATCTTTAAAAAAATAGCGTAAAAAAGGCACTTATTGACCTAAATAATCCTGTGCAATTTGAGGAATCAGAATTTCAACTCATTAATGAGATAATCAAGGTCTTGGCGCCAGTTAAATTATCCGTAGAAGCACTTTGTCGTTCTGATACCAATTTGTGCACGGCTGATGCGACACTCAGGTTTCTTTTTCAACAATTGCGTGAAAATGACTCAATTTTGGCTTCCACATTTATTGAACCGCATGAAAGATCATTGACGAAATGAGTTAAGTGAAGTATTAAACTATCTACAAAATCCTCTTACTAGGAAGACTGAGACTACTGAGAGTAACAATTTGGATACTGATTGTGATGTAAAGGAGTTATTTTCAAGTCCAAGCAAGATGGCAATAAAAAAACAGATTATTTCATTAACTACAAGGATGGAAAACAATGATAATGAAGAAAATGACATGAAAATTGAACCTGTGCATACAACTAGTAAAACTGATTTAACATTGAAAGAAAAACTTCAGAACGAAATAGAAAACAGCATGAAAACTATATATCCAGAAGTATATAAAGAAACTGATGTTTCTAAGATCATTAAACAAGAAATGAATCTTTATGAGAATAGTTCCTCACGAGGTTGTAATTTGGAGAAGGCTTATAAAAATTTATAGACGATTCCTCCAACTTCTATCGAGCCTGAACGCGCTTTTTCGGCCTCTATTTACGCAACAAATTCAGAAGTATGCTTTCGGTTGAGACGTTGGATGCGTTGTTATCCCTTAGATTTTATTTTCGTAACTTAAATAAGTAGTTTACAAAGTTTGTGAAAATTGATCTCTTTAGCATAATAGTTTTTTTACAGTTTAACTAAACAAGTTGATTTTTAAAGTTTATTGTATAATAAAAAAAAACAAACTAGGCAATTATGATAATATTTCATAAATTATTTACAGAAGTGCCTAGTTTGTTATTTTATCACATGAAAGTATAATTTTAACTAAATATTTTGTTACCACTTTCTATTACCAATACAATCCCGGGACTATCCCGGGATCCCGAGATTAACTGTAGATAATCCCGAAATCCCGGGAATAGAAAAATCGACCAGGATCGAATACTCTATCTACAATACACTGGATCCACCTAATTTGGAAACTTATACAAAACTTGCTTAATACATATAAATATTGTTATAACATTTTATTTTGTACCTTTCGAAATTTAATTGTCTTAAATAAAAATTAATCTTGGGAATAAATAAACTGTAAAAACCATTCAAATAAACAATGACAACAACAAGGGATATTCCCGAAAATATAATTGAAGGTAAAAACAATTTGGAATACATTCCGGAATTTGAAAAACAATTACTAAATTTATACAACCAAGTCATATTACAGTAAAGAAGAAGAAACTGCAATATCGTTATTATAGTTTTATTCGATTATTTAAATTTTATTATTAAAAATATAAATGTTTGTTTACTATTAGTTGCGATGTATCATATACCCGGGTGGGGGATAACTTTTGAGACGTAATACTTTTAGGGGCCACAGAAAGTGTGACGAAGGGGAAGGGTGGGGCTCGAAAAGGCAGAATTTACTGTGACGTATTTGATGAATGGCCCCTTATAGAAGGTAATGAATTCTTGAAAAAAATCCACTTTTTACCAGTTTTTCTGACTTATCTCGGGTAAAGTGATCCAATCAGAACTTATAAACACTCGTTAAGAAGGATTCCTAATTTTTTTCAATTTATTCATGCATCCGCGGTACAATCTGTTCACTAATTTACATAATATAAGCAAAAACAAAAAATATATATATTTGAGGTTTTTGTATTATTTAAATAATAATTTATTTTTATGCCCCAAAATGACCTCAATTTTGCTCTATAAACTCGTTTTACTTTTCCAGAAAATCGGAAATATCATTAATAGAGTACCGTTCTATGAATTCCACTGAGTTCTCTGAAATGACTTAATCAATTAAATTTTTTTAAATTGTAATCTATTAAAGTAGATTCGGAGGTAATTTCATACACTTTTTTGTAACGTAAAACGTACCTTTATTTCAGAAAATCGTATTTTAAAGAGAAGGTGTCACATAAACTTATACAAATCTCAAAATTTAAGTGTCCAGATATGTCTGAAATTAATTATTAATCGCACAGGGTGTTTGTTTCACTTTAAGCTATTTAAAGTCATTTTTCTTTAATAAATTATTTTAGTTATGCTAAGAAAACAAACTGTATACTTGTTTTTCTAGTTCAATATCAGGTATAGCACTCGATTCATGTGTTGCAGATACAATGTTTTTGAACAGAAACCTCTGTGAAATTATGCTATCACATAAAATATTATTTACATGAAATAACGGGAGCTAGAATTGTTTGCATGCCGTCTACCGTCTACCTACCGAGGAAATCTAAAAATAAAATTATGTCATCGCGGACATGATAGAATGTGCTGTGCGAAAAACTATGCGGAATTTCTCATCGATGAAATAAATAGCTCTCGTGTGATAGTAAAGTGAAAATAAAGAGTTTGGCTGGATTGGGAAGAAGAGAAAAAAAATCCTGCGAAATTTTGAATAATCTCCAAAACGCCGGCACCGCGACAGACCAGTGACGTTACGTGTGATCTTACGAGACACAGTCTGTACAGAACTGCTTTAAACTGGTTTCGAACCTATCTTTTACCATTGGAAATTCTTTATTCTATGCCTGAATTCGAACCGAATAACGTAATTACTTTTGTTCGGAACCCATTCTCATTATTAGGTGGGTTTTCCTTCGCAGAAACTGCAAAACGCGGTGTAATGATCACAATCTGATTAAACTCAATTGGACTGATTAAATAATGGAATTACGACTACTTGTTTAGCCTGATACAACTTAATTATGTACTTGAGGCGATTAATAAAATAATCGCACTTTTATTAGAGGTTTCGTGTATACTTACTCGAATTTTTGAGTTGCTGCACTGAGATCCAAACTGATGCCGGGTCCTTGATGTATCCATTTGTTGTTATTTTTAAATATATTCGCACCTAGTCCGGCATTGTTGTTCTTCGACAACAATTGTAAACACAAATAAACAATACCTTTCGCACTCTTTGGAATTGTTAACGTGTATTGGGCCCATTTCAAATCGGAGTTCTGTCTTTCACTCACATTATAGTTAAAATTTAAGTCATGACACTCACTATTTTTGTCCGATTTTGATTGTGTAGTTTTGATTTGCAACGAGTTCTGTATATTTCGACCGCGCACTTCGAAAAGAACTTCTTTGTAGTCCTCATTTTCCTTGACGATTTTCTGTTCGATAGACGTGATTTCAGGTGTAAATTCGTCAGTTACCGGTATATGTTTAGTGAAAACGTTTTGTATCGTTACAACGGCGACAATTAACAGAACATTCTGGACGCAACGAGACGATCTGCTCGCCATGTTACGTTAAACTGGAAAACAAAACATCACCTCGCTTATAAATAACCTAATTTATACACGCAAACGTCAGTGTCAGCTATCACGTGTGACGTTTCCTGTTCAACTTGACAATTAGAAAATCCCTATTGGAGAATGTGCTTCCTCATTATTCAGAAATAAGTTACAACAATTTTATATGTGTTATTTTTTGGATTTCTAATTCTAATTAGAGATATGTTAAAATTATATGTTAGGATAACGTGACTAAATTCTCCATTTCTTAAAACTTTTGAAAGGGAGTGGTGACTAGCAAACCACGGTACGGTTGATGATACACGTCTAAAAACTACCTACACTGTGCACCAATTGAAATGTTTATTAGAACATTTAATATGGCGTCAATTTTTAAAAATAATGTCCAATATGTTTAATTTGTAGTTTAACCGTGTAAGTTACATGACAAACAAAATAACCAGCGGAAATCATTTACCAATCAATCAACTAATGACAAATAATTAAATAAAACAGAAAAATTCTAGAAAAATACCTGTTTACAGTATCTTTATGATTTTATGTGACTACCACTAACTTGACTTAATGCTGTAACTCGATTTGGAAGAATCTGTATCAAATTATTAAAACTAGTGGTCGCCCAGTGGTCGAAATTCGACCCTATTTCATGAAATTGTAATAAAAAGTATATTTTTATAAGAATCAGAGTTGTGGAGAAATTGGAGAAGTAGATGTAATGACGAAAATTATTCACTCATATTAATAAATCTATTGTAATAAAAAAATAAAAATGTAATCAAATATCGGTATTCGAAATATTTTTGTCAAATTAATGACCCCCAAATTTTTGGCTGGAACCGCCCCTGGCAAAATATTCGATTTAATAATTGGAAGATTGTTCTTTGCAACCTAAAAGTTTAAATATTTAATACATTCTCTATTGTCCGCTGTCTGACATTTTTTTACACAACACCTTCGGGAAGGTTGTGATAATAATATATTAATAAAATAATGAAATTCACATTAAAAACAGAATAATTAATACGAAAGTTACTGCAACGCGTCAGAAAAATCAATACTGATCTACTACATTGACTATTTTACCACTAAACACTAACAACGCTTGTATGCCACTTCCAGAAGTACATGTTCTAAGAATATAAAAGCATCTAACGATCGCTCCATATGTAATTACTCAATGTTTTGAGTCTGGTGGCGACGGTATTGTCAGTTGTTTGGCATTGACAGTATGGACATAAATAATGAATTTTTATTATATTTTATTTAATGAATGAACCAATATTATAAATTAATATTAGCATTCTGCACTGAAGGTCGTCAGTAGCTACTTAACAAAACAAAAATGAAGGAAATCGGTTGAGAGACAGAGGAGAAAATGGTACCTAATCGTTTTGTCTTTGCCTATTTATATATAGATAAACTAGTGAGGTACTGCTGTCCAAATTGCATCCCAACGCATTTCCCAATTGTAAAATTTGGGAAGGCTGTTGTGGTCTATTTAACTGCCTGAAGTTTCTGACCTAAACATGCTCACAACAATGTTCATATGTAGCGGATGTTATCTTCAATAAAACACTTTTACTCTATTGTTGCATTCCAAATAAATACGCGTGTACTCTAGTTTGTTGCACTAGTAGGTATATGACACAATTTCTACGACCATGGCCCTAAAAAAATCGTAAGGCATTAATTATCTCGTTAAGATTTGAAATCGTTAGTTATAAATCCAAACGAAATATTGACTCGTTTTAAAAGAGACAGTGCCTTTAAGCCAGCAGCAAACTGAGACGCAGCTTCGTGACGTGACGTGTTATGGCAAATTCTCACAGACAGAGTGAATCACGGCGACGACCATCGTCAAAGTTTCATTTCATAATCGGAATCCTCGGACCTCAGAGAGTTTTCATGGCTTGTATCATACAAAACTTGACGGATATTTGCACTGCCTCTATTTTTTCTACCATTTTTTTTAAATTTAGAACACACTCACGGTGACAAACTGCGGCATAAACACTGCGTTCCGCAGGTCACCGTGAGCATTATCTGGATCACGTCACTCTGCTTTGCTAGATTTCACAGTCCATATATTTACGGAGTTTACAAATTCTCGCCGTGACACACCCTGCGTCACGTCACGAAGCTGCGCCTCATTTTGCGGCTGGCCTTAGTCTTTATGCTCAGTGGAAATTACTGTGCCAGTAATTTACCCGTAGAAGATATTAATCTTTGACAGTGTGTAAATATGTTCTGTTTCTTTTGACCCTCGAGACTATGTGACAGTGTTAAGTAGATGTTGTGTCTCTTTCTCATCCTCCAACCTAACGGTATACAGCAGATCAAGTTACCGATTCCAAGCGAATTATTAAGCTTTATAGCGATCTCCTCTGGAAACAGACCTTTAAAGTGACCAATCCACTAATTGTTCAACTGCTTCAAATCTTTCTAAATATTATTAGCAGTTGTATTGCTAGCACTGTATGTGATTACAATATAAAAACTTCTTGTTTGCACCACATTTCTACATTTTTCCCTATAAAAAATAACAATAGGAAAAGAGAAACGGAAAAAAATATCCACTATAATCTACTATTCATGGCATTATAATATTACAATTAAGTTATAAAACATTATAAAGTTGTATACTTCACTTGTTGTGCAGGGTACTTCACTGGCGGATCCAGGGGGGTTAAGGGGCCGGTGTGTTTATTATGCTAAAACCAACCTCCAGTGACGTCAAGCCCGCCCCCCCCCGTCCCAAAGAGATCAACATCCCAAACGAGATCAAACCCCCCAAACGAGATCAAACCCCCCCAAACGAGATCCCCCCAACGAGACCAACCGCCGAAATGACAGTCCTGGATCCGCCCCTTGATGCCTTTCATGCTGAAAGCTAATAGTATATTAAGTAAATTGGTAAAGTAGTAATTAGTAATGCGAAATAGAATTATTAGTTCAGAACGGCAATAATCTCATAGGAAACCGGACAAACAGGTGTAGGATAATTCGCCTGTGACCCAATGTTACATCCCAATTTCATAATCCTGATCCTATGCTATCCCAATACTAGATATGTGAAAATTTGTTTGCTCTGCTTTTTCCGCTCATAACGAGCAAACAAATGAGATTATTCAGATTTGACTTATTTTCGGTATGAATAAATTTCACTTATTTTCCTTCCCACCACCGCTCCAACTATGGCGGCCGGCGCACTCACCTAACCTGACCCTTGAATATTGCAATTTTCGTTTTATTGGGGTTAAAAGGCTTGAGTTTGAATCCTTAAGTAAGTAATGTGACTGCAAACGGGAAAAAACATTATTTAAGTTGGCAAGATAGAAGAATAACCACATAGCACGATATTCGTTTACCCACCACGGCCACCACACAAAATATAAAATAAAAAAAAGTTTTTTTATAGTCCAGAAATTGCATTTTTGATTGTTATTAATTTGAACATCATTTTAATTTACCCCCCAATGTACCATCAGTCACGTCTACTTTGTCTGTGTGTCAAAGTAAATAAATTATTTATCATTTATCTTCATTTTGTTAAGTCCAGTATAATTAGAATTTACTTGTATGAAGAGAGTATTCAGTAATTATGTTTATTTTACCTATAAACAGATTTATTCAACCTTTGAAAAGAGTTAATGCATTTATCAAAACCATAGCAACTAAACCAATGGTAAGTTTTACAAGATAGTTAATATTTAAAAAAGTAAATCCACTTCCAGGAACATAAAATTGACCTTAATGGCCAGACAATAAACTATGTAAAAGTTGGAGATGGTCCTCACAACATTTTATGTTTTCCTGGTGCCTTAGGAACAATTTGGAGTGATTTTAAACCACAAATTGAGGGGTTAAATCAAAGCAAATTCACCATCGTTGCATGGGATCCTCCTGGATATGGATTTAGCCGCCCTCCACAGAGACAATTTACTGTAAAATTTTATGAGAATGATGCAGATATGGCCCACCAATTCATGAAGGTAAGTCACGATTCAATACTTCTGGAGTTAATAAAATCCTCTTGCAGAAAATTGGTCTCAATAAATTCTCTTTGCTAGGTTGGAGTGATGGAGGAATATCAAGTATCATTTTAGCTGCAAAATATCCTGAAAGTTTACAAAAGCTTGTAATATGGGGTGCCAATTCTTATGTAACACCTGAAGAAATACAAATTTATGAAAGTATACCAATTACAATTTTTTTTAACTGTTGATTAAAATTTGTTTCATGTTTTAGAAATGAGAGACATTGGTAATTGGTCAGAGAGAATGAAAGCTCCTCTTATAGCTTTGTACACTGAAAAAGGTTTACAGAATATGTGGAGCGACTGGTGTGATGCTCTTGTAGAAATTTCAAAGAATAATGGAGATATTTGCAATGAATCTTTATCAAAAATCAAATGTCCCACATTCATTCTCCATGGTGATAAAGATCCAATGGTAGCTCCTGAACATCCTGGCCATTTATTCTCAAATATTAAGAACTCTAAGTAAGAATATTATTATTTTTTTAAATTACATATTACTAGAGTCACCACCTTTATGATACTATAATGCAGAACAAAGAACATCCATACTATTTTTACTGTAACATAATGCTGGACATTGTATATGAAAACAGGTAAAAACATATGGAATTTATTTGATACTGGTCACTGTGCTTTATTTAATCCAGGACAAATGGTCACCCTACATATCAAGTTGTAAAAGAGGCCACTGATTAAATAAAATTACCTGATATTTTTTTCAAAAATATTTTTAAACTAGGAAAATTCATTTTCCTTCAGACATCAACATTGCTATGGACTTATTGTAAAAAAGTCACATTTCTATTGATGCTAACAGAAAATGGCTGATTTCCTGATGGGGGCAAATCAGGAAATCAGCCATTTTCTCTTCTCTGTTTTTTTTTATTTTATTATTACGTTTTCACGGGTCCTAAATGTATCCAGTATTTCCTGAGCATTCATCCTCATAGTTGATGAGTGATTTCTCCTGGGATTGATGATGAAATGATGATGTTTTGGCAGAGTCAGATCAGAGCTGTTAACATTGTTCTCATATTCTTGTGCTCATGCTTCTGGTTTTACTCCAATATTAAACTTAAAGGAGTGTACTGATCCAAAGTAATGGCTATAAAATGGTGTAGTGTTTTAAGTTAATGCTTACCAAGCACCAAGGGGTTCATAAATTAAGTCACATGTTAGATGGGAGGCATCTCATATATAGACACTCTTTATTCATAGATAAGTTGTGTTGAAAATATGGCATTGGAGTGGCGTCAAGAAATCTTTAAAATCATGGGATTAGTGGATAAGCCCCAAAGAGTCCAGACCAATCAAAAGCTTCACATATTTGGGGTAAACAAATCTAACAATAGTGGGCAAGATATACTCCCAAATCGTTATTTTCAGTTGTTGCTTGCAAATCACTTAGGTCTTCAATGTAGTAATCTGAAATTTAATTTTTTTCTGTTAATATTTGAGTGATAAATATTTGCTTTCGATGTTTAAAAAATACTATTTGTATAAAAACAATATTACTAACTTATAATTTTTTTTATAGATTACATCGATTTCCAGATGGTAAACACAACATCCATTTAAAATATGCTGAAAAATTTAATCAACTGGTGACTGAATTTCTTATGCAATAATTCTTTGTAGTGATTGTTATATATTGTTATATATATTTTTATAAAGTATAAAGAGAATTCTTATTGTTTAATTTGTCCCTTTATTTACCACTACTGTCTAAACTCTTATAACTATTCTCAAGGGCCTGACCGTTTTTTCAATATAAAGACTTTTGTTTATATAAAAGGATGAAAGAAACAACCAAATTTCACCATTTATGAGTACAATAACTCACATAAAATAGTCAAAGTTGGTTTACAGTTATTTTTATTAAATGCGACCAAACTCAATTCAAGAGTAATGACACACATCAATAACAATATATAATTTGTATTTTGAAAAGCACTGACTTCAGCTGACTTGAAACAAAACAGTTTATAAACTGTGTGCAATCATTCACTATTTTCAGACATATCTGATTTAAGGTGCACTTCAATTGAAAATTTTAGCATATTCTTATCTCTCTTTTTCTCCCTTTCTCTTTCTCCCTCTCTAATTTTTATTCTTTGTCTATATTTTCCAAATATATTTTACTATTCTTTTGTTTGATTATTTGGACCACTTTCTATAAATGTAACTCTAATTCACTCTATATTGCATCCCCACTGTATATGCTTCTGTGTATTGGTCCCTGGTAACTTATTGGTCTATCATTTTCTGGATCACCTTGTACAACGACAATTGAACTCAACACAGAAATTACAACTGTCCTGATATCTTTAAAACCACTCTGTATAAGTATAAATCATGTCCATATTATTGACTATTTCTATTTTTCCATTGTTAAAATTATTCCTGTATACCAATGCATTTATTTCGCCCCATATATCTAGTATTCCATTTATGCAACTGTTCATGGTCTACCCTATAGAACCACATTCACCTTTTTGAACCACATTTTATCACAACTGCTTCTAAAATTGTTTGAACCCATGTTTTTAATTATACCGCGTCCTACGTCCTATAATTCAAATATCCTAACTGCTTATGCTTATATATAACAAATTTTTGATATACCCTGAATAACAATAATTTTACGCTGCCCTTAATTCAAACACCTTGTATAAGCAACTACTATGTTCCAAATTATGCAACCGCCCTGTTAACTGTAATTCTACTCCACCTTATATTTCAACCATTCTGTATATTCAACTGCTTCTGACAATTTTTAAAGCCTTTTGTATAAATGTAATTATTCTCCATCCTATAACTCAAATGTCCACTCTGTATAACTATAGTTTTGCTCCATTCTTATTTCAACCACCTTGTATATGCAACTACTTATGTGCCACCCAATACAATATTTTTTACCTGATAACTAATTCAATTCCAATTTATATTTCAACCATAATTTCACATGCAGGCACGCACACACCAACAACCGTATATCATATAGAACAGTCCGCCGACAAAACAAATTTTCGTATCAATAAATTAATTAATTTTATTTCAAACGAATCAAAATAAAATGATTACAAATACCCTGTACGATATACTTTCATGGCATATCTTGACATTTAAACTAGATATTTATGATGAAAATTTGACATTTACCATGATTACAGTTTTTTTGCATATATTTTTCCGATTTTCCGAAAAATGTTATAGAGAAATATACGGAACCAAGCTGGAACATATCTTTGTATAATACAATTAATAATATTCAAATTGCGTGAGCAGTTTTAGAGAAAACAGTGAAGATTCACTGAAAATCGGTTAAATCTAGTCCCTTATTTATTTATTTTTTATTTTCTATAAAACCGTAAATCATACATAAAAAAACGTTGCATACAAACTGATTCCTTTTTGGAAGTCGGTAAAAAAAGCAACGACCACTTAGTGTGAACTGATTTTAAAAACAATTGCATTGTTAAATCTGAGGGAAATTTTTATAGATTTCAAGAGAAAAAAGAACGGCAGTAATTTGAGATGGGAGCAAATGCTTCTTAGGAAATATACGTCCTTTTTTCATTATCCCTGTCTTTGTATTCTAATGTGTAATTTAAATATATCTGCCACCGAACATATGACGTGTAAATTAATTTTTAATGAAAATATAATATTTATTACTATTACATTTCAAATATACTTCGCCTATTTAATATTCAGGCAATATACAGGGTGTAAATAGTTTGACTGCATATATTTTAGGTGCAGATAGTACCCACCAAAAAAAACTCTTATAACACTATGGTCTAAAGGCCTTAATAAGCAAGAACATTTGAAATGCATGTTAAGTAAATTATTGTCAATGTGGCAATGTCGCGCTAAAAATGAGATTTGCTTGTAGCGTGAATAATAAAGGAATGGGTCACCACAAAAAAATGAACACCTGTTATTTTTATGTATTAAATAATTTCATAGTTTCGAGTGCCGGTAGATTTATTTAGGTACATAAAATTTTATGAAATATTATTTTCAAAAATGTACCCTTTTAATATCTATGTATTGAAATAAATATTTATATTTGGCGATTTATTTTATGCATCAAGTTGAAGAAGGGAGGATACAAAGTTGTTTACAGTATGATACAAAAATAATGCGATACAAACTATATTAAACAAAACATTTCTTTTATGTAGTTCTTTTATGTGTTAAATTCTTCGAGAAATAATTGTTACTAAGAAATTAATATTACTTATCTTAGACAAATAAAAACCTTTGACCTGCAGGATGTCATTATGACAGAGTTCTGGCGAGCAAACGGATTATTTATAGTAAATATTCAAAATTCTTGTTATTACATTTGCTTTCCCCACAAATTAATAGCATGTCAGGTCTTTACCTAATTGTATGATTGTCACTGTTTGTCACAAAATAATACACTCGAACTCACAATTCACAACAGATTTTATTTATTTTTCCAATTTATATTTTAAAATGAAAATCAAATAACTTACGCTATGTCGAATGTCACGCAAAAATCACTTTCACTTTCTTAAAAGAACCGGGCAGCAAAAAAGCATTCATGGCAGCGGCCAGCTGTAGTACTGAGTATATGCTATGTTGCCACATCTGATCGGAGAAACGTGGGGCAAATTATAACAGAATATTTAGAGTTTAAATAATAATTTTCTTTGTTAATACAGTTATCAAAGGTGTATACGCTATTGAGTATTTACATATTTAGCTTTACAATCATTTTGAAGGCGGAAATAATCTATTATTCACTGTAATAAAGGCTACAGAACTTCTTTTTCATTTTTTTTTTTTTTGGCAAAACTATAGTTTATTTCTGAAAATGTTATAAAGCTTTTTGATTTGTTTTGACCTGAAGTATTGATCCTCAAAATCTTTTCACTCAAACCGTTTACACCCTATATAACGACGTCTCTTTATAACAAATTAAATTATGGAATCATTATTTTAAGTCGACATTTTTTTAATATCACAGCATCTACAGACTATTCTTCAAAATAACTGTTTCAGTTTAATCCCATACATATTAAAAAAAGTGTCCCTCATAAATTGGGGTGGTACTGATGTAGCAAGATGGTCATTTTTACCATTTATTTAGGAATATACATATAATGAGTTTGTCATCTTTGTCTCTACTATTTATAAACCTGACCTTTTTTGCGGAGTTCTACTTTGTCATCCTTGTCGCTATCACCTGTAATCTTTCCTCTTTATGCTGTTCTGTTGTATGTCAAGTGTCTAATTTAAAATATCGCAAACAGAGAAGTAGAATATTTATTAGAACGAAAAGCAAATTGTATGCAGGTATGTATATTATTCGGATGTTATATTTCCTTTTTACTACAAGTTATTAATTTTCTATAAACAACGAGAATTGTATAATATTAATTGTTTCTTGTTTCCTACACATTTATATGGATATTTAAATATCAAGGTAGTGTGTAGTGTCGGTCGGAACGAAGTGTCGAAACAAATGCAATTAAAGTTTTGCAGTTTACTACGATACTCATCTATTTTCATGTGTGTTAGTGTGGGTCTCCGTTAGGAAGCTTTCACTTCAAAAAGTGTCGCTGTCAGTCCACATTATACCTATAGAAGTTTAGCAACACATTTTCTATATTTTCAACAGAAGTATTACAAATAGAGAACATTAAAGTTACTGTTTATGGAAAAACCATTAAAATCCTATATTTACGCTCATACGATTACAGTGTACATTAATTTTTATATACGGCAGCAATACGATGTATACACGTTTGGTAATAACTAGTAGATGTACCCAGGGGCGGCTGTCCCTTAAGTGCACTCGTGCGCTGAACCACCAAATTTAATAAGCTTTTAATAAGGTTAAAAAACAACACAAAATGTTTAATAAATATCATTTCAATAATAACGAATTTATCAAAAAACAATTTAAGCTCTAATCTAAACTTGTATTAAGACATATTCGTTTGAAAGAATATTTTACCGTGCACTTTGGCTAGCGCACGGTTAAACTTAAATAGCTTCTATGAGATACGATATAACATGCTTAGCGCATGAGATAGAAGATAGTTAATGCAAACTCTAGGCTAATTCTCGTACGCCGCACGGAGACACCGAGCTGTGCTGATATTGACCGGACGTATCCGAACGTTTCAATAATTCAAAATTTTGTTTACCTGATTTAATTAGTTGTTGCTTTGTGTTTGTCCTTGTAGTCTATAAAAGAATATTTAATATACAGAGTGTGTGTGTGTTTACATAACTGTAAAAATGAGTATCAACTTTAACATTGACTATATTAAAAACAATAATAAATCGTTTCAAAACAAATTAAATATAAAATTGGCTGGTCCACCTAAGCCATATCCTAATTAAAAACAAGAGTGTAAAATGAAAAATAAAGTATCTACACCAAGTTTTAAAAGTGAAATTTATAATAAAAATAAATGGTTGTGTGGATGTGATCGCATCAATACATTATTTTGTTTTCCTTGCATTATTTATGGTGGGGAATCAATTGGACAGAAATTGGAGTGAAGGTTAAAACGTTTCTTAGAAGTACGATGTCTCAGGGCTGGCTAAATGCTCTTTCTGTGGTTAGTATTGAGAAAATATATTCAATCAATGCCAGACTTTAATAAAAAGGTCATTGAACATTTTGCTTTAGAAAAAAGTCGAATATTTTAATTAATAAAAAATAAATGCAGTATTACCAAAGCTATGGTTTGTTTTGTTGCATCTTTGAATCCCAATATTTGACCAGTAAAGTGCACCACCAGTTTCATAACCCACCAGCAGCCACTGTTGGTAATTACTTGAACAAAGTAAAATCAAGTACAGAGCCGACTAGACAAAAATTTTTAATTGCACAAAGATTTAATGCAAACTCATAGAACAACAAGACAACCAACAAATAAATATGTATAACTATAAAAACTGTAATATTTTGTATGCACTCTATCTGGAAAGAAAATTTGCTAAAGACCGTTTTTGAACTTATCGGAATTTCTCTGTTAGTCCAATAGAGCGAGTTTTCTTTATTGGAATTAATGGGATACATCCTGTAATTGTATGGATTCTGTACGGACGTAACCTGTGGGATTGTATTTGTTTCTATTGTAGTTCATTTAGAATTATAGAGTTTATGCTTATTTCCTAATAAATGTTTTAATAATTTTTCCATAATCAGTAAGTTTAATACTTTTTAATTGTAACATCTATATTGAAAATATGAAACTTAATGTCTCACTTAGAAACTTCTATGGGCATATATGTGGATTGACAGCGACATAAACACATGGTATCTAAAGAAATATAATCACTAGTGTTAGTGACTAATTTAATGAAAAAAAAAACTTATGAGACACATAGTGTATAGAAAATAAATTATTTGTATACTGTTATTCTTAAAACAGAATATTTGATTTATGTACCTATCCTAATAATTCAACAAGTTTTTTTTTAAATACAATAAAAAATCACAGTAATAAACACTTGTTATAACTCAGTATTCATGTCTCTCTTTGCATGGTATTTCTTAGCAATCACCCCCACTTTTGATGCAATATTTTTACAGCCTGTTAATGAAAATCTTGTACCACTTAAAGGAATCCAAGACATTGTCTTCATAACAGCACTAAAACATTTGTTTAAATAAGTATTGAATTAAAAAACTAAAAAGAAGGCATATACTTAATATCATCTTCTTGGGGCTCCTTAATATCCCTTGTCAAAAATGCAATCTTTATGCAGTTTTGAACTTGTTCTTCTTCCAGTGGTAAAAATGGTATATAATGGTCAATAAGGTTGGATTTTATAATATCTGAATTATATAATCCACCTAGAAGTTAAAAAATACTGAAATTACTTAATTCACTAGTATCAATTTATCAGGATAATACCTTCATGTTCAAATGCTCCTTTTTCTATCAAATTCTCAAAATCAATTGGTAAAATGTCTTTTCTAGTCTTCCCATCCTGTCTAAGCTCTTCATACTTCTTTTTTATTTCTCCTGCTCCAATGTTGGAGACAAAAATAAATATAGCTTCCCTATAGTCAGCTCCATCTACAACTTCTCTATAATCCAAAACAGGTTTAATATCATTGAGTACACCTGAAGGCATATATTCAATTTCATCAAATATGAACAGTTGTCTTGGACATTGTGTGATGTTAGATTTTAACCAGTTGTAGAGGTTTTGCTAAAAATACATATAATTTTGCCAATTCTATTACATATATTTTATAATATACCCTGTATATGTGTCTCTCATTTTCCAAAGGGAAATCCAATCTACCAGTGAAGTGATGCACATACTTGCTCTTTGTTTCTAATTTGAACAAACTTTTAGCTATAAGAGTTGCCAGATAGTTTTTACCTACCCCTACTGATCCATGAAAGCTCAGTACTAAAGCTTTAGCAGGTTTGACATTCAAATTCCAATGTGCGTCGATTGCGTCTATAACAGTTCTGGTCAAATGCTGACCATAGAGATACTCATCCATTGTTTGGTGTAATTCTGGAAAAAGTCGTCATAATATTTAAGTTTAGAATATAATTGTAGGAATTACAAATATTTTTTTGAAACTCAGAAAAACTCAAAAGCGCAAATTAACTTAACACTACTTTTGGTTAAAAAACCTTGAAGGTTATAATTCAAAAATTCTAAAGCATCTAGAACAGTTAACCTAGATGCAAAGCTTTCCATGTAAGCAAAAATCAGATTTGAATGCAAAAACAAGAGATCTTTAACTGAGGTTATCCTATAAAAATATATGTAGATGATGAATGTAGTGAGATTAATCAAATTTTCATACTGAAACCATAGTCTGGAACAAAGAGACACTTCATGTCAGACAACAAACCAGTAGAATATAGTAATATAGCTTGCTTCAAAACTCTATTCTGCTTCTATATAAGATCAGTTTATGATCAGTTCTACAATATGCATGTCAGATATGGTCTCCACATTATGCTCATTTTCATATGAAGAGACTCTGAAGTCAATTAACTTGTCATCTCTACAGGTGTTATCTTGATATGAGAACCTTTTATAAAATAATAAATGGTCTAATAGATTGTCCTGAGCTGTTGTCTTTGATAAATATAAATGTCCCACAGAGAACCCTAAGAGACCACAATCTATTTGATGTCCCTTTCCATAGAACAAATTATGGTCTATCATCTTCCTTAACACGTTTTTCGGTGACTGCGAATAAACTGACAAGGGAAAGCAATAGTGACTTTTTTAATGACTCATTAGTCATTGAATGTGTTTAGCTCTAAAATAAAAAACTCTGCGATATTTCCCTAATTTTAATTTCAATATCTTTATTTGTAATTTACCTTGTATAGATTTTATTATATTTATTGTTTCTCATGTTATTGTAAATTTATATATCTAAGTGTTAAATTTATTGTAAATGGCTGGTCTGTAAATAAACATTCATTCATTCATTCAGAATGTTTAATAAATTGGAAAACACTTAAGCCAGTAAGTCTGAACCATGGTGTCATATTACACCATGTTCTGAACTCAATAAGATATTTTGGCCATTGGTACTGGCTTCACATTTGTAAGAGATCACATAAAATTCTTAATAATGTTCATCAATAGATATGGCTGTCAATGGAAAGATACAACTATAGATGGGCTCTTTTAGCACTATGTTGTTTTATAAAACTATGTTAAAAGATGGTTCATTCAACAGAAAATACTTGGCAAAGCTATGGAGAAAACCTGACTGAATTTATTTAATTTCAAAGACTATTTGTAAAGAAGCATTGAAAATCTTTTCAAATCGCAAATATGATACATAAAAAGGGATAAGAGCCAGCCTTCTACTGACTTAAAGGAATATGTTGAACATTTAGGCACTAGCTAGCTAGGACAGGTTTCAAATTATGGTATTTCATTAATTTTATTACATGAGATTGTGTATTTACCAATGGCACCTGTCCATTACAAGTATTATAATAATAATAAAATGTGATATTGGAGTTTTAGGAAAGTAAAAGACAATTTGAAGGAAAGGTTTTACAAAATGAGAGACAGCTACTAGGCAACACCTAGGAATCAAGGAAGTACAATGAATTCACCAATTCCCCATGATGAAGGACATAACAAGACAAATTTACAGTAGGATAAAGGGACTCTTAATCTGTAAGCTTGCTCAGTTAATTATTTGTGATAATTAATGCTTAACCAATATTGCACAAATCAAGTTTAGATTCTGTAATTAAAAGCTCAAAATCACCACTTAGAGTCAACTTTACTACAACGTGAAAACTGAAGATTGACAGACTTTTCTGACCTACATGGAAAGAAAAGTGTTCATGTCAAACATATAAATGAGGTCAAACAAGAACAGTTTCATGTGGAAATACTTTCACAAGTATTTCCACATGAAACTGTACATGGAAAGAAAAGTGTTCTTGTTTGACCTCATTTACATGTTTTACATGAACACTTTTCTTTCCATGTAGGTCAGAAAAGTATGTCAATCGTTAGTTTTCACCTTGTAGTAAAGGATCACATGTCTGGTCAGATAGTTGCTGAAATGGAAGGTTTTTACTGGCAATCCAAGACCACAAAAACCCATTAAAGTTAACCTTTATCATTATAAATTCCATATACTTTAGTAAAGTATCTGATAAATTCATCTATAAACAATGGCACATGCAAATATGGTTGCCTAACATCAGAGTTAAACCAATAAATGAGGAATAGGTAGATGTTAGGGATTTGCTACCACTTAATATACAGAACAGAGGGAAAAAGAAAAAATTAGCAAATAATACATACTGGAAAAACTGTGGAACCTGTGATATATAACAGATAAAAACTTCTAAATCCTGACAACTAATATTTTCTTTTACTTTTTAACATTTTTATACTAAATTTATCCATTTCTCTAGTTGGTTTTCAAGGTTTTTTTGAGAATGATTTGCGCTTGCTCTGAAAATGGTATATGTTTCAAAAAAGTAATGATTCAAATAATAACAAGTGCAAATTTGTAAAAATTATCAATCCTATTGGCAACATAGGATCTGATATAGATCTAGCAAGTTTCTTAAATTGCATTTCCATTACAAACTAATTATTCCCAAAAAAATATTTTTATTGTATCATTATATACAACTTATAATCCAAATTAATAAACAAACTTTACTTTTAGTATCTCCAGGTATTGAATCTTTATTACAACACTCAGAAATCCAACAGTATGGGCTGTATTCAGACTGGAATATCTTTTGAACAACTAGTTCCTGAGGTTTTGCTGCATTAAGGTACTTTGCCATTTTTTCAAAGAATCCCAATTCAGTTTCCTTTGGCTTGGGTACCTCTTTGGAACATTCCTTAAACCAACATTTAATTTTTTGGTACTTCTCTTTACTCCACTGTATCACTTCCTCATCTGTTAACCAATGACTTTCTTCCTTATTTTTGCGACACTCTGTAAACCAACAAACTGGATTAAGCTGGGTTTTCTGTGTTTCATCACATTGGGTAAACAAACATCTCGGATTTAGAGGTAAACTTTCTCTTTCTTTTGTAACTTCATTTTTATTACAATCTGTTATCCAACATAGTGGGTTATATGCATTGCTACTTTTAATTTCTGTATTTTTTTTCAGTTCCTCATTCCAGGAAAATGAATCCTTAAAAAATGTTAATATATATAAAACATAAATTATAAATTTAATTTCTATTTGTTTATTTAAATAAGCCATCTTTGAGGTTATGATTCCTGAATCTATTGTATGATCTGTGTCCTGAATCACATCCTGAATTTAATAGCACAGATCATACAATATTTAATAGGTTTGTTCGTACAGAACAGTTGTCAATGGGTTTGTTCGTAGACACCAATTCCATTCAGAGGTTTGTATAATTATCTTAGAGTATCTGCTTCCTAGAGATAGCCTAGAGTGCATAAATATCCTTAGTAAATATCGTGACAAGGCTAGAAACAGAGGGCAATATAGAGGGTAAGAGGCTATTTCACTCGATTGGCAACTGCATCAAATTAGCACATTGGCTGCACCTATCAATCGACTGAAATAGCCTCTTACCCTCTCTATTGCCCTCTCTTACTATGCTTGGCACGGCATTTGTACATTGCAGGCTACCAGTGAGAAGTTTCTCACTGCCTTAGATCATTTACCATCTAGATATAGCCTGTCAAGCATAAAATCGTGGCAAAGTTAGAAAGAGAGGGCAATAGAGACAGTAAGAGGCTATTTCACTTAGTGGGTGGAAGCAGGCAATGAACAAGATGCTGAACGTATTTAATTGGAAGCAGCTCCCAACCGAGTGAAATAGCCTCTTGCCCTCTCTCTCCTTAGTCTTACCACGACATTTGTGCACTGCAGGCTATCTCTAGAAAGTAAATGCTCTAAGCTCACTGCAGGCTACCTCCAGAAGGTATATGCTCTAAGATAATTATCCGCGCCACAGAGATACTAAGGCCGCTATTACATTCTCAAATATTTGATCAAATTATCAAATATTTTTGATCAAACATCTTGGTTAAAGATATTTGATAGTGTAATACCTGATCTTTGACAAAATATTTATTTGACTTATATCTTTGATCACATTTACTCGCGTCATCCTGTATTTGATCAAAGATTTTTGACGTTAATTGTCAGTGAAAATGAAAATTTACGCCTGTGAAGTTTATTATAGAATTGTACAGCAAAAAATTTTATTATTTGAGTATGAAGACCGTTGATTTTGTATAATGGTATATATAAAATAAAAACAAGGGGTTAACTGCCTACAATGAAAATTTTTAGTATCATAATGGTACTGAACTTATTAAACGAGCTGACAGATGGCAAGAATGACAAAATAATTAATTTTGAATGGATGATGCTACATTATAAATGTTGATACTATAATTGACCATTGCTAAAGACATACAGAAATGAAGAAATTGTATTAATATACAGGATTTTTATCATCATTTTACTGCGCTTCATTATCTATATAGATCTGTGATATGATTTATAGCTCACTTTTTAACAACACACATAATTACTTTATTTTTTCAGTATATTTATTAAATTTTAAATCCGTCCTGTTTTCTTCGACAGTCTTTGTAAGTCCGTACAAAGGTACTACCATTGTGTGGGGGGGCAAGTCAGCAATATGGAAAGGTTTAATGGCTCACGGCAGGTTTTTCAAGTGCAGGGGGGACAGCTGCCCTCTGGCCCTCCCACGGTACGCCCATGGTTGCGTAAACTGATATAGCTCACCACTTTGATTTTTAATTTTACCAAAACTTTTATTTAAGGTAATCAATGAACACATTTTATTTATGCCGCTTGTACGTCAACAACAATTACTGATAAATCATTAATAGAATTAAAAACAAGGCTTATTCCTTTTTTGTTTTGCTGCTTTGAAAACCCATTAGCTCAAGTTACCCGCCACTATAACGGTAATGCGTTTGCGCGTATCCATTGTTGTCAGGTTTGGCTTGAGTTGAGGCTTCTCCTTGTTGGTCGCCATTTTGATGTGGAAAGTTACCGTTTGTGTTCATGTGTAATTTACACGTAATTCCTTCGGGAATGGAAATAATAGTTAAAAAACAATTCGTATTTGTTTTGTACCTTCAGAACATCACTTAAAAGTAATAACTTGCTTCAGGTAAGCAGCAATAACCAGCAATTAACTAATTAGTATTTTTCGGCGCCAACGCGATTGTTTAACAAACAAGCTGTCATTTGTTTTCTGTATTTTTATAGGTATATCTTCATTCACTTGAGGATTTGAGGGCCTCAAAATGTTTTATGCCCACTTCGTTTTGGCCAAAAAGGGCCCGCTGGCCAGAATTTGGCTAGCGGCCCATTGGGATAAGAAACTCACCAAAGCTCATGTCTTTGAGACAAACATCGAAAAATCTGTTGATGGTATATTGCAACCCAAAAATAAAATGGCTTTAAGGACTTCCGGACATTTGTTACTTGGTGTAGTGAGAATTTATTCAAGGAAAGCTAAGTACTTATTGGCAGATTGTAATGAAGCCTTTGTCAAGATTAAAATGGCTTTTCGTCCTGGTATGGTTGATTTACCTGAGGAACATCGAGAGGCTGCAGTTAATGCTATCACTTTACCAGAGGTTTTTCATGACTTTGACACAACTATGCCGGAATTAAAGTAAGTATAGTTTGCAAGTTTACATAATTTCATATGCAAATTATTTACGAAGTACAAAGTTGCATTGTGATTTTTTTTTAATTCAGAATTTAGATTATTTGAGCACATAGTATAAAGAAATGTCCATATTACATTCTAGATCCAAATATTCCTTCTAATAAGAGTTTTTTCTTTTGTATATTGAGTTGCATATATTTTATTTGGGACATATTGCCTAAAAAAGAAATATAAGCAATATGTATTATTGATGGATATAACAATCTCCCGATTGCATATTAAAATATTGCATCAGGTACTTCAATATGTGATATTGATACATACATACCTACATGCAAAAATTGACACCTATTCATGTCAGTATTACTTGATTGATGTTCAAACATATTTTATTCTGAAATACATTATTTACTAAATTTTAAATTACTACATGCAAGCAAATTGCTTAATGTTATTACATTATTACCCTTCAATTTTGCAAAATTTTAATTTTATGTTTGGGGAATCTAAATTTATCTGTATTTAAATGGGAATGAGGGAATGTTTGTCCCTACCAGACCACTGCTGGTTGAATTTTTGTACTTGATAAAAATGGTTTCATTGCTATAAAAGACAGATTTCCCTGTGTTAATTATTCAGACCACTGCTGGTTGAATTTTTGTACTTGATAAAAATGGTTTCATTGCTATAAAAGACAGATTTCCCTGTGTTAATTATTCAAAGTCCAATTTAGTGAAACTGTTTTAATAGCATTATACCTATGTAGCTACATAAGTTTTTTATATCTTTACTAATTTCCAATAGTAGTAGTAGTAAAAACTACTCCCAGGAATAGACTCATCATTGTGTTTTCTCTCATTTGAAATTAGTCTACTAAATGTTGTAAGAAAATGTTCAATAAAAATTGAATAACTGAGTGATGAATTTTTATAATTTTGATGACTTTTTTTAAATAAAAAATGCAGCAATTGAAAGAAATTTAATCAAAAAGACAATCTACAGTTTGTAGAGTATATTCCCAAATAAATACATTTCATCCTTATACAACTTTCTATACAGTTTGCATTGGCTTACCACACCATGTTATGAGTTTTTATTTATTTGTTTTAATAAGGAGATCACTTATAAATTGAAACATGAATTAAATTAAATAGTTCCCATTGATTTTTCACCAATACTATTATTTTGCCTTTATTTGACAGTTACACCAGCACACTACAATGAAAAAGTTCTTTGTACACTACAAGTGACACATGATTTCTGATGTATTTTTACCACCTGATCATGAATTCAGTGTTAAAATTTGCCGTGTTTTTTGATTCTCATGGAAAAAGTCAAAATTAAATGAAATGAAATGTAATAATATACAGGGCATTCAATTAAAAAAAAATTTGAAACTTTTCAGATTTCTAGGACACCCCAGAACACTAAAAATATATAAGTGATAAAGTAAAAAAGTTTATGTACATAAATGGAATTTTTCATGATTTTTTTAGCAATTTGAAATAATATTTTTTGCTGCCTACTCCAAACCTGGAGGGTTTGCCAGCTAAATAAACTTGAACTACTTGATCTAGTTCAAGAATTTTTTTTATTCTGCAATATATTCGATTTGTTTTTTGATTTTCAGGTATTTTGTAATATACTTTAAATTTGGAGGGTTAACGAGCCAAACCAACTTCAGATTTGGATTCAGCACATCACAAAAAAAAATAGAAATATACTTGATTTAGTTCAAAAAAATATTTTTTCATGTGAATAACTCTATTTTTTAATGATTTTTGGCCATTTTTAGTGTGTTTTTGCAATATATTCAAATTCTGGAGGTGCATACATCAAACAGACCTTGGAATTGGAAAAAAAACCAAGCACTTTACATTTTCAAAATCAAGTTTGTTGGCATTGATTCAATCATATGGTCTATTTTGTCTTGAGGAATACTATCCTCTATTATCTTGTTGATCCTGGAGAGAACATTGCACTGTCAGTTTGCCTTGAACAAAGACTAAAGGTGACCTACTTCCTCCCCAAAATTATCTAACACTTCTTTGGTCATGTCCATTAAAGCAGAATTGAGATTCATCAGAGAAGACAATCTGATGCCATTCTACATTGCAATGTCATTCTGTGCACCACTGTAGTTGTTGCCCTCAATGCTCAGCAGTCAGAAGTAGCACCAGATAGGGTAGATAATGCTTCAGTCCAAAAGATTTATTTATTTATTGAAACCAGTATACAGTTTACAATGAAAAATTATCATTAAATAAACCCACAGAGGGATAGAATCCCTGTACGTGCCTGGTACACTTAAGATTAAACCTTAAAACTAAACTTAAATAATACAAAAACAATCATGTAACATCTATCACAAATCAGTAAATATTTTAGCTATCACAGTGTATATTGCATTAATAATTAGTAAAAGAATTAGTGAAATAATAGCTTCATTTTATATTATTAATTTTCCATTGAGCCAATTTCTTTTTGTTTGCTTTGTCACAGTTCACCATACATTTGTATTCATTTGGTAATATATTAAATATTTTTATTGCATTGATATAGCTGTATTTAGTAAAAATTCTTTTATTTATTTGAGGTAGTTCAATAGCTTTATTTCTAGTAAAACTAGTGGTTGTTAAAAACTCAGTTTTAAGTGTGTCATAATGATAACATAACTATTCAAGAGCAAATAATTGTACAAGATTAACTGGATTTTCGCTTCTATTATTAGAATTTTTGTTCAAGATTTTAAGTAATTTATTTTGAAGCACTTGCAGATGAAATATACTATTGGAATATGCTCCTCCCCAAGCAATATTACCATAAGAAATAATACTAATTAATTTTTAAAAAATACAAAAAATGACTACAATATTAATTAAATAAAAAAATACATGAAAAATCATTCACCAAGTTTTAATCATTTACTCCTTATTATAACATCTATGTTTAACCAAAACAATATTAAATTTTAACATGTCCTTCTGGGTTTTGTGATTCCTTTGTTGGTGAGTTTGAATAAAAAAACTCTCCAACCAATTTTAATTACAAGACTACTCACATTTTTCAACTGATGACAGTGTACAGGATGACAACAGTTAAAGTGGCTCATACTATAAAATAATTAAGAATATCTAAAACTGTTTCCCATGGAGAGATTACATATGTTGGTCTATCTATGTATTTCTCATACAAAAAAAAATTATGATTTATTTATATTCTTCTTCTTCTATTATGTGGAAAGTTATAAAAAACAATTTTGTCATAAAGTCACTAAAAGCTTGACTCCCTCTGCTCATCACAAATCATCAGAAAAGGGAAAAACTCCTTTGTAAAAAAAGATCTAACATTACAATTATAATTTTTGGGTTTTTGAGATATTAAAAATTAATATAGCATTTGAAACTGTTAACTGCTGTGTAGATATGACATTTCATACAACTACAAATCTTTGCCACCAATAAAAATGACATATTTCACATGCAGGGTATCCAGAGTGTCATCCATATTAATAAAAAATATTAATTTCTTCTACTCCAAACCATCAAATCACCAAAACATATTGTTGTTTCACATAAACTAAAGTAAGGAAGAGTATTGACCTGCAATTAGCTGGAGTTGTCTGTGATAATCTTGAGCGTTGATTTTCCAGAAACATACATAAAACATATTTAGAAATATTTTATTTCCTGAATAGTTTCTGTTGATTGCTTTTTAATATAAATGTATTTTTATTCTTTAATTTGTGTAAATTTTGATATCAATTTCCAGTGATGTGGATATTGAAGCTCAATTCAGTTTGAACCAGTCCCGGGCTGAAGAGATCACAATGCGAGAAGACTACGGCAACATCTCTATCGTGAACAACGGTGCAGACGACGGTTTTGGTGATATGGGTTTTGACAGCGACGCCCCTGATATCATGCGACACGGTAGCTTGGAACCTTCTATAGAACAGAGTAATTTGTTGTTCAGCGAACCCATCGGATTGGGCGAGAAGGACGGTGAACCGGTTCCGTCGACGTCTGGAACACAGCCTCAGCATGATACGCCCATGGAAATTGAGAACGTTAGGGACGATGGATTCGGAGAGAATTTGGATAACAATATGTTATGTGAGTATTTGTATCATTTACAGTTAGAAGTATTTGTGTGCATTGGTGGAGGTTGGTAACAAAATATATTATATGTTAACACTATAGTTAGTCAGTGATTTATTCTGGTTCTTTCTATCTAACTAATTGGCCGCAAAATCTCATTCTTCATATAGTGAGTTTTATGAGGATTATTTACATATATGGACATGGCTTTCATATAGGGACGAACGAAAATGTCTACAAATACCCCGGATTTAACAGTATCGTAGCGTCTGCAATAAATTAAGTTTCTGTGGAAAGATAATTCAGTAAACGAGTACGCCGTTTTTCTTTATATAAAACACTGAAATATCATTTTATTATTGTTTTTTTACACTTATACAAGATAATCCCTGATCTCAAACAAGTTTCAACACACCGAAAACACTTTAAATAATATGAAAATCGTGGTTAACCCCAAAATCCCAATGTAAACAAACACAAAAGTTTGGCATCGCCCGATTATGGTTGGTTATTAAAACCTGTAAAGCATCGGCGTTCAGTCATTGTGATGTAATGACTAAGATTTACATCTTATTGGTTACAATAGAAAGAGGTTAGGCATCATTAAGCATTTCTTTACTATTTTCAACCATTTTTCATGTTAACAGTCAGGTTTTTTTTTGATGATCAGTATGGGGATCTCGGAAACTAGCGGAGATAGAGCAATGGTTAAATTGGGAAAGATTTGCAGTTTTACTAGCTCAATTTAATTACACTTTCGGATTTTTGTAAAACGTCATGGCTTACTAGATATTTTGAAAAAACGAAATTCTGTCGATTTAGTCAAATTCCTCTAGCTCCTTTGTTTTTGATTTTATAAAAAAGTGTAAATATCAAAATTGAAGGGAATTGTATCCCGAATATGATTGTCATGTCCTCGTTTGCGTGACATCTCTCGTTTTCAAAATATGACACAAATTTATCTTTTTTTTAATGGAAACCATAGTTGGCTATGACCTCAAAAAATTGGACATTTTTAGATCTTTTCAATGATATAATACTCGATATAATTATTCATAAAAATAACGGAGTTATGGATGCTGTTCTCTCTTATTTTCACTTTTAACGTAGTTAGCCATGAAATAGATTGATTTATTAATAACTATTCCAAAAAACATTGAATGATTTTTTTATTAGGTATATCAGATATAACGAAAAAACTAAATAAGTAGGAACTCACTAAAAACTTAAGAAATTAAAGTACATAATAATGGTTACAATTTATGTTTGAAAGGAGCCAGAGGGATTTGACTAAATCGATAGAATTTCGTTTTTTCAAAATATCCAGTAAGCCATGACTTTTTACAAAAATCCAAAAGTCATTAAATTGGGTCAGTAAAACTGCAAATCTTTCCCAATTTAACCATTGCTCTATCTCCGCTAGTTTCCGAGGTCGCCATACTGATCATCAAAAAAAACTCACCCTGTATATTAATCATTGTTTACATGCCTTTCAAGAAAATCAAAATTTAACAGTCATGAACCAAATAATTTAATAATTTCTTTTAATTATACTAGTTGTAAACTTTGGTTTGCAATATGACAATAGCAGTAACTACTACTATAAATGGACCCGGCACTCTCATATACGACCAAAGGAAACATGGGTTGAAATATGAGACAAAAAAAAATAGAAAGAGACACGGATATATTTGTTTACAAATATTCCGGCTCCAACAGTAGCGTCCAAACTACATTAAATTAAAGGTAATATTATTCAGATTCTAAATAATAGAACTACGTACCTAATCCACTAATATAAATATATTAAAATCCATTAAAAGATGTGCACAATAACCAAAATAATTAGTGGCTTAATTATTAATATGTAATAGTAATTATCAAAACATTTATTTCTTCACATAAAATGTAGATTTATTTATTGCTTAAATGACCTTTTGTAAAACTCAACACGTTTATGATCTGACACTTACCGGTGAGAAGATAATTCGGCAAACGAATATGTTGTTTTCCTGCATGTAAAACACTGAAATAACACTTTATTATTGTTTTTTTTTACAAAATAATGGCTGATTTAAAAAAAAATCAACCCCAAAGTACTTCATAAATTATGAATTACGAAGTTAACCTGAAATCAAAATGTAAATGAGCACTCTTGGGCTATTGCCTGCTGGACATGAACGGCGTAAAGTATCGCCGTTCAGACGTTCAGTCAATGCGTACATATACCTAGATTTACGTTCAATGGAAAGAAGTTTGGCATTGTTTACTATCTTCCGCAAACATCTTTCAACAGGCAGGTCCACTTATATTAGTAGTCATTGGATAATAGGCATGATGATTTAAAATATATATTTATTTAATGGATTAGGATTTATGAATTATGAAAAATCAAAGCTGATAATAGTATAAATAAACACATTTTTGTGTTTGACCTTAGCAGTTTACTCAGAATTTTTTCTGTTGATCCTGAGGGTGGTTGTAGCTGTGAAATATTTGAATTAGGGATTCAATTTTAATGAAAAAGCAATTAATTATATTTTATAAAAATTAAATTTTATGTATTAAATATTTTTATATACAGGAATCACATCAATAAATACATTAATTTTGTCGTCCTAATCAATCTAGACTTCTTTAAAAAAAATTGCTTTACAGTCCTCTCGCCCAAGACAAAAATTGCTGGTTTGATCTTGTTCCCTATAAAGATAAACACCACATGACATTTTAAAATCTATGGAATAAAGTAAATATCATAAAACATCAAATTAATTAATTAAATTTAGACTGCAAATAGTATAATTATGCCTACAGTATTTTATAATGCACAGAATAAAGTAAAGTCTTATGACAAAGTGATGTCCACAGAAAGAAATTAGAGAATTTAAACACTTATTTTGCATTCTTTTCTTGTGAGGAACAAACAAATAGCTTGATGGGATGAATGTGAATAAAAATTAACTTTTAATATCACTTTTATTTCCCTTATAACTAGTTCTGGTATACCGAAACTAGTTATTTACCTTAAGTGAAATCACTTTTTCTACAAAGTGCACTTTGGTATGGATCATATCTCAATGACATTTTCAGTTTTATTTGAAATTCATTTTAATTGTCTCAATTTTTTAAATCCTTTCAGGAATTCCACTGAAAGTTTTAATTATTTTGTGTAATTTGTTCAATATTTTATGGCCAAATGAGTTTCGATATCTAGGAGTTATAACAAAAAATGCCTCATGGAGACTCCAAATCAGTACTCATACTATGTGTAACGTCCTTTTCCTAGGATAGATTTCACATGGAAAAAATCGTAATTTAACTAAAACCTATAAAAGAAATTACCGATTGAAAAATCTCGAAAAGGTAGTATCATATATATTTTTATAGTTTCTAGTTAACCTACGATTTTTTCTGTGTGCTTTCTATCCTAGCAATCATAGAAAAAGGGCGTTACATACAGTACGGCTCCCGATTTAGAGTCTTTGTGAGCTAGTTTTTCCTGAAACTCCTAAACAATATATTGTCTTGCTTTCAATGGATTGAAAAATTTCGAAAAGATGGTACATATCATAAATTATTCAATCTTGCATAAACTATTAATTAATCATAAAATTATCTATTAATATATCTTTCCATTTTAAAATCTTTTACTTATTTATGTTATAACTTAAATATGATTGAGGCCATGTCATGCTGTTTGCATAGTTTCATTGTTACTTCCATCTGAACAAATCTAAGTTACCCTTACATCACACCTAACAGAGTTTTATTATATTTCTTTGCTGTTTATGATTTAAACAATGTGAATTAAAAATGTTGTATTTGCAGCTGGAGGCCTCTTTGAGGGCGGTCTGTTTGACGATGCCCCCATGGGGGACGTGCCGCCAGTTGATGCAAGTATACCGGAAGCAACGTCCCAGGATCTCCCGCCTTCTGCCGACAGTGATGACGACGATATGGATAATTTTGGAGGTCCTCCGTCTATTGGTGGAGACAGGTGTGTATTTGGAACTTGTAGACACATTTTTCCACTTTCAAGACATATACTAACCAAGTTTTTTTTTTACCTTACAGTTCAGACGGTTCTCGACCCGGTTCGGCAATACCACCTCCAATTGCTCCCACTCCAACTCCCTCTGTACATTCACTACATCCTGAGCCCCCGCCACCTGAACCTCCACTACCTGAAGAACCGCCATCTCAACTCAACCAAACTACACTGTTACGAAATGAAGATGAAAGTTTTGCTCTAGCACCAGTTGACGCCAGTGTACTGAAAGGTGGGTTTCTTTCTTTTAATAATTATTTAGTTACGCTTGTAGTATCGCAAATGTCTATTTTAAAGTTTTTTACCTGATTTATTTGACGTTTTTGTTTAAAATTTAAAGAATTTCAATGTTTTTTGTTAAAAAAACTAGATTTTTATATTTTTGATTCAATTTAGTTCCGATTTTCTGAATTGAAATGTATCAATAAGTTGTTTGTAACTTTTTTGACTGTCTTCCTGGACAGAAAATATCGACATCACAGTTTTTGACCACCAATAACAAAGAAAATATACCCAAAGTTGTTTAGCATAACTAAAATGAATATTCAAATTTATACAAATCTGTTAAGGGTACAAAGAGATAGGGGGGGGGAGGGGGATGAGGCAATATAATTTCTTTCCGATAAAATAACCATAGTTGAAAAATATACAGATAATGTCCCAACATTTTCAGTTGATTGAGTTAATTTGTTATTACTTAAACTCACTATAAGCAAATTATAAAATAGAAACTTCCTTCTAAATAAATGTACCCACTTTGCACTTATTTATATTGAATTCTCGGCTGTTAGCCGCGCACCACTGACTCAATACGTCAAAATAACTTGAATATGCTAACAATTGGGTATTTGACTGTTTTTTGTAAACCATCATAAATTGTGAATAATGTTGTAATAAGCTAGCAGTATGTTTAATTTTTAATGTTTTCTAAAAAAATCGAGAATTAAATAAAAAATAAAATAAAAAAAGTCCGCTTAAACGCTTTACTCTGTATTTGTGACGTAACCTTAGAGCATCTACTTCTTGGAGATAGCCTGCAGTGCGTAAATATCGTGCCAAGGTAAGAACGAGAGAGCAATAGAGAGGGTAAGAGGCTATTTCACTCGATTGGGAACTGCATCCAAAGAGCTTATTAGCTGCACTCACCAATCGAATGAAATAGCCTCTTGCTATCTCTATGCCCTCTCTTTCTATCTTGGCACGACATTTATACATTGCAGGCTACCTCCAAAAGGTGTATGCTCTAAGGACATAAATAACGGGTCCTTCAATTCTTAGAACATGTACCTTCTGTAGATACAATGCACAAAATCGTAGTAAGGCTAGAAAGTGAGGGCAATAGAGACAGTAACACGCTATTTCACTCTGTGGGTGAAAGCAGCCAATGGACAACATGCTCATCGTATTCCGTTGGATGCAGCTCCCAAACGAGTGAAATAGCTTCTTGCCCCCTCCCCCCCCTCTCTCTCTGTCTCTTTAGTCTTACTACATGTTTGCACTGCAGGCTATCTGCAGAAGGGACAAGCTGTAAGCTTCAATTCGAATTTATTTCATTATATTGTTCTGTGATAAATGCTTAGAGCATATACCTCTGGAGGTAACCTGAAATGCACAAATATCGCGATAAAACTAAAAAGAGAGGGCAGTAGATTCACTCGATTGGGATCTGCTTCCACAGATCATTGGCAGTTTCCACCCACCGACTGAGGTAACAGGATGCTCTCGATACGTATATAAGCCGGCAACCCATACATGAACACAGAACTTAAGGCCGGGCACAGACCTACCGTTTCTGTTCTATTCTTATAAGAACAGAACAGAAAAGAATTGTAACAGAAGACTAGAACGCTATGCAAAGTATATTACTCGTCACATACCTACCGATCCGGAACGGCAAGAACGCCCAGTCAGAAAGCAACCGGCCAGCGTCGCCGGTCAGAACGTTCTCACCGGTAAGAAAGAGGCATGGATTACGTACAAACTGCATATATCGGCACACACAGCCCGGTTGCAACCCGGCGCCGGCGATTTTACCACGGTTGTTCTACAACTGTGCTTTTGATCGGTTCGTCATCTTCTATTACGAAATATGATATATTCGGTGTGATTACCACAAGCGCTAGATAACGACTGAGGGCAAATCAAGAAAGTGTGTTGCGATAACCCGTATTCTTTTCTGTTCTTATAAGAAGAGAACAGAAACGGTAGGTCTGTGCCCGGCCTAAGTCATTTTTCTATTCACTGCTTATGCTAATTAAGATGACGTCACGACGAATTTCAGCGCGTTTTTGATCATGTGACTTTGCTATTTAAAATGTTAAGTTTCTATTGCCTTTATTCCAAAAATTTAAGTCAAATACCTAGTTCTTTATATTATTATCAGAAAATTGCTTTAAGTCACCACTAACGAGTAAACATTAAAAATAATGAAGGGTTCAAGTTTAATCATTGGGGAACTCTAAAAGTTACTTTGTACAGAACATCCACGTAATAATAGATAATATTAAACAAAACAAACTTGTCTATATTTTTACTGGTTGGTAATTTATAACTGTAACTGGAAACAGCAATAAATGGAGATCTGAAGAGGTCAGGTGTGAAATTGGCCAAACGTCATTTTTAACTTAAGTCTCAAGGAGATCACTTCAAGTCAATAGTTTATATATTAGATTTTTCACTAAAAATATATAAAAAAACTGTCATTTTTATCATTTTCTGATTTGCAATTCAACAAACAATTACCAATGTCTGATATAGACCATAAAATATTTTCAAATATACACAGTTATGTGCCGTATTTTAGCAAGTTGGGAACTTTACAAAAGACATTTCATTCATAATACAAGGTTTCAGAGAAAATATTTTTTTATCCAATCACAAAAATGATGTCAAAAGATTTGATAATTTTCTGATAAACCTTGTATCAGGGATGTAAAAGTGTCAGTGGGATTGTAATGGTGAGAATTATTTCCAATTGGTTTTTATCAAAATAAGAATGTCTCATCCATGCAATTCCAGCTGAGACTTAAAATTATTTATAATTTATTGGGTTGGCATATTTATAATTTCGTAAATGCTATTAGGGGTATGTAATAATTAAGTAAATATTGTATAATGAGTACCTGACATCAGTAAGAAATGGGCGTCAATACTATATAAATAATTATATATTTCATAAATATAAAATTTTTCTAAAATCCTGTCAGATTTAATTAATTCAATATTTTGTTCAAATACATAGCCGATTGTTAGACCAGAGGTGTGAGAGTTTGCATTGCCATGATGGATGATCTGACAACGCTTTTTTTGTTTTTTTCTTTTTTTTTTTCATCGAAGACTCGGCAAACAAATAGTTGTGAATCATTCAGAGTTGACCTTTAAAAAAAAAAAAAAAATTGAGCGCGTACAACTTTTGTTTTATTTGACTCGTATTGTAAGACCTTGTAAGTGATTGCTGTTTTCTTTCGAGCTCATAGGCATAGATTCATGATTGATATTGTGATCTCATATGGGTGATTAGAAGCACTGAGATTCTATTGTTGAGCATTTGCAGGGATCAATCCACACAAGCATCTTTTTGAGACCTTGTCAAATTATGTAGATCATGCAATATTGTATGAATGCTGGTGGAACTAATGCCTGAGGTAGCCTCAGTCTCACATGACGAGCTTATCTTATCAGTTTTTGCACAACTGAATTAGGATGAATCACGAATTTCGCCTGTGGGTGCCCTGGAGCCACAATTAAATTCATTGTACCAGCGTTTCAGAATGGCAAAGGATGGTGTGGACGCAGAGCATTTAACCTCTGTTTAACATTGGATAGAACAGCACCAATGTTGAATATGATGTGGACTCTTTTTGCCATTCTACTCTGGAGTCATCTCTCCTTTGAATCTGTTCAAACATCTTTACAACATGAATCTGCTCAATGTCGTGTATTTAGTTGGTTCCTTATAATCTATTTAGTTAAATCCCTTGATCTAGTAAAAGCATTTTTTGTTCCTAATGATGTCCTTGTTTAAGGTACAGATGTATAGATTTCGGCGCCTTTAATATAACTTTTACTGAAAAGCTGCTCAGACTTTTGTGTTCAAAAGCTGAAGTTAATCAAAATTTCCATATTTTGTTTTCTACTGAAATACTGTCTGTTAATTTTGAAACCTCTCAGTGAAATCACAAGTAATCTGAACTTTTCGTCTTAATCCCATCCTTTGATTATAACAACTGCCTCAAACTGGACCAGGATAAGCTGCCATCAAAAATGAGCAGTTTCACAAGATGACCTTAGGTAGCTACTGCACCTTTGCACTTTTCTCTCATATCTCTTCGGACTCTCTATTTCAACTTTGACTTAACTTGAATTAATCCTTATACTATTTTTTTACTATCTGAATTTCAATTTGTCTTCAATATGGTTGATTTTGGTTTCCACATTATTAACTTTGTATTAAAAACCGTTGATATTGGCTTCAACATTGTTTCACTAATTGCATTTCAATGTTTACATCAACTATATTTGATTTCCAATTATTTCATTAACTGAAAGTTTCCTGGAATTGTTCCTATAAAGTTTGATCAAATCTTATTGTTAATGCCATCTTTCATCTAATACCTGAAGTACATTTTGTTTTTTGCATAGTTCTGGTATTTACCATTAAGACTTACATCAAGTCACGTATTGGGTTCATATAAAGCAGCATACACTTGAAACTGCACTTTTAGACTTGTAAATAAATCGAAACTTCTATTAGATTACAAAACTTCGATAATCAGCTACATTTATTTGAATAACTAAATCAGCAATGCCCAACAGTATTATGTCATTAAGCCTAACTAGCTTCATTAAGCATTCTTGAAATTCTGTCGATCAGTGACATACCTGTGAGTAGCCAGTGGCGTATTTTATAGAATAAATAAAATACATCAGGACTGTTAAAATATGACAATCGGTCAGGTACTTATTATACAAAACTTGTGTACAAAAAAGATGTTTTATATAATAAATATGGCAGCCCACATTTATTTGCACTAAATTTTTAAGTAGTAACTAAATTATCATTTTTTTCTCAATCATTAGTAGTTGTACTAATTGCATGATGCCTGCGATAGTTTGCATGATGTTTTAAATTTTTTGGTCAACATAGCTTTTTAGACACTCAAAGTAATTCAACATGATTACAAATCTTAGTAAAAAAATATCTGATCAGTTTTCAAAATTTGATAATTTAGTTGCAAACCTGCACTCAATGGTTGTGGTGGTATTTCTCAAACGATGTTCATTTGATCCGATGCTCACGATGAACTTATCCGTGTAATTTTGAATGACATTGTTTTCGGGTACTACCACGATTCAAGTCTAATTCTTAAGACCAAAACTAAGCGAAACGTTGTTGTTGATAAATTTAACATAAAATACAGATGAATTCTACCTAGGTCTAACAAAGACCAGGAAGAAACGAAAGCTGATAGTGGACGAAGTGAAAAACATATCGGGTGAAGAGATGAAGAATCAGCTGAGCGATACCAGCGACATAGTCACGACGTTAGACCTCGCGCCGCCCACAAAGAGGCTGATGCACTGGAAAGAAACCGGAGGCGTGGAAAAATTGTTCGCCCTACCGGCCAGGACGATACCGGCGAGAATACTGTTTAAGGTTCGGAAAAATCCTGCTACAATTTTTCGTTGGTATTTATTCGAGTGTATTTCAGAACTACCAAAGGCATCTGACGCTGAAAGCGATAGGCATGGAAGATTTCGCGATGCTTGGAGACGCGGACTCCCTTCAACTAGACCAAGCGAGAGATCACGAAGAAACACATCAAAGCGTAGAACCACCACCCACGCCTGCTAAGCGAGGCAGGAAACGGAAGATAGTAGAGGATCACGTAAGTAACAACACGCAATTCTTTTCAAATTTGATAATTATTGTTGAATTTATAGGGGCGAACGCCTATGCATCAGATAGATGAAACCCTACAACCGCAATTCCAGGATGATATGATTCCGGCAACACCGTTGGCACCGCCCACTCCGCTACCCCCACCTACGCCGTACGCACCACCTTCCATGTTATCACCGCCTCATGGCCCGCCCACTCCTTTGCCTCCGCATACGCCTCTACCGATGGCCATGACGCCGGCACCGATGGGAATGTCAGAGGATTTATCTCACTTGGGAATACCTCCTCAAACGCCTCAGGATATGATGGCGCAAGGTAAGGCTTTGTTTGTATTAATTTTTTAATTTTATCTTCAAAACAAAATGAAAATGACGTCCTTACTCTCACATCTAATATATAAAAATCTCGTGTTCGATGTTTGTGGTCGAACTCCTGCCAAACGACTCGACCAATATTTGAAGCGAAAGTTTCTTAACGGGGGCCCACATTTACACATATGAAAATAGATGAGCAAAGTAATAAATTGGATAACTTGAGATTTCATTTGTTTCGACACCGACACCACACACTATCTTGATCTTGAAATATCCATACAATTCCGTTAAATGTGTAAGAAACAGACTTCTTTTATAGGATATCAAGAATATATAGAAAATAAACTAATATTCCGTCCAATTAATATAGAAAACCTGCACAAAATTTGCTTTTCTAATAAAAACTCGCAATTCTCTCTTTGCATTACGGGCTTGACATATGTCAGAAGTCAGAAAGAACGCTATTAATTTCATATACCTTTTGTTAAATTTTTGCCGCATTTACAATTCATCGGATATGAGCTGCAACTTAGTTAATAATTCAACAAATTTTATTTGGCACTTATAGAATTTAAATTAAGAATTAAAGTACACATTAGGATTAATACTTGAGTCATAGCAAAATAGTGACAATTATTTTAATTCTCCTGAAATATAAGTTACTAATGATAACATAAGGAAATAGAAACATAGACAGGAGATTACAAGTAACGGGAAGTATAAATCGTAAGAAGCTTTCGCTTCCATCGTTCAGTCTCAAATGACTGCCGCTCTTTTTTTATGATTTTTTTACGTGTGTGTTTAATACGTATGAGAATAGGTCTTAAAGTATATTTAATACCGCTAAGTGATTAGAGTGTCTCTATCCAGAATTATTTAATATTTCGTAAACTAAATGTGACACAGGCTTGAAAATTGATGTACATACTCCTCTCTCCAAGCAATTAACGACAATTATCATTTTGAAGAAAAAAATTAACTCATGAGGGACAAGTGGGGAAACGTTTTTTGAAAAATTTACTATTTCTCCAGAATCTAAATTTATATAGTCATAAAAAGTAAGAGATGGATTCCTTCTTGATACATGATTAGCCTCTTTGTCAAAATGGAAATATTAAATGGGTGAAATGGGGGTTAGTATTGTTTTAGAAAGAATTCAATATATCAAAGTAGAAAGTAATCTGTATTGGTGTGATTCTTGACATACGCTTCTAAAATAAATAGAAGCGGGGTTTATCAATTTGCGAACATTCAGGTAACAGATAGAGGGCAAGTAAGAAAAATTCACTATTTTTTGGGAACCGAAAGTAATATAGATATGAGAATTATAATATTAATTTACAATAAGCCTGTTATTGAATGGGGAGGATGGGTGTCAGTAATTTTTAGGCAAGACAAAAGATGCATCCGCGAAAGTTGGTATACTTGCTCTTCTCTTGAAATGACCAGAGTGAACTTAATCACAACCGATAAATGTTATGTAGATTATTTATTCATTACATGAGAATTGATAAATTCATTCTGTTTTTAATTGAATACAAAGCCATTTGCCGGTACTGAGGAGATGGGGGCTACAAAAGTTCAAAATCTGATTTATCGGACGGGAAATCTCAAAAAATTAGACAATGTTGGAAATTTGTGATATTCAAGATTTATAAAATAAAAATAAATTCCAAAAAATTAAAAAAATTACAAACCTCGAAAAGTTAAGAATATTAAATACATCCAACATCACAACAATAGTTATGTCAAAAATCAAATAATAAACATTGTCAAATATTTAAATTTACATCTTGGAATTGTACCTTTTTAATCTGTAGTTTCTTAGCCATTGACAATGGGGTCTGATCTAGACCCCGAAACGTTTGGAATATACAGCAATTTCCTTTAAAGTGTGGTGTTATTTCCCAATAAACACTTAGACAATATAAAATTTAGCCTGAAGCTGGTGGTAGACGAACCATTTCGAGACGATGCAAGTCCAAGGAACATTCGGGAATATTAAACTTGTCAAATTTATTCTGTCAAATACCTAAAACGAGAAAATATAAAAAAATTAAAATGTACAAAAAATGCTAAAATTAACAAAAATAACTAAAAATGCCAACGTCACCGTAAATATAAACGAAATGCAAAAAAGTCATATATATTAAAAATGATAAAAATTACTAACATTTAAAATGTCAGAATTGCCAAAATGTCAATGTCAAATATCAAACGTCAAAAAATTCAACAACGTCAAATATCCGAAAATAATGTATTTTTCGAAACGGTTGTGATATAATTTTCGCTCATGAATGATAATGTTCACAAAAAATCTATCGGATGTTAAAATTACCAAATTTAAAAGATGTTCAAGAAATATTTCAAATAAGCCGATTTGTCTAGCACGAGCGAAGCAGGGACGGGTCGTCAGCTAGTGTCATTAAATAAATTTCAACAAAATATAAATAACCAACGTTGAAAGCTTCGTTCTGATCAGGGGCCCGATTCTCGAAACCATTCAACTTCTCTACCACTTGACTTTCACGTAAGTCGCATGAATTTTGACATAAATTGAGTATATCTTATATATTAAACTTCATTTATGTCAGTTTTCATACAACATACGTCATTTGTCGAGTGGTATATATAGCCCTCAAATGGTTTCAAGAATTGGGACCCTGAGGTGTTATATTGGTAAAAGAAAAACAACAAAAAAGCGGACCTTAACATAGTCATAGCAAGAGTAAAAATATGTGAGTTATAAAATCTTGAATTCTTTCAGGTATGATGCCTCAGTCCATGATGGCTCAAGGCACGTCTGTGATAGCTACTCCTGGACCTTCAGGTTTGGCAACGCCGGGACCTTCCGGAATGTCGACGCCTGCTCCTACGGTAATACCTGGATTGCTGCCGCCCGGCACACCAGGTATGATGCAACCACCAACGCCGGGCGTTATTTTACCACCTAGTACACCGGGATTAGGGCACGGGATGATGTACCCACAAACTCCCGGGTATTCACAGCATCTCGAGGACATGCCTCACCTACAACCCGACCAGGTGAGTTCTTTAAACATTATTCAAACCTTAATAATATTTGTCGTTTTTTGTTTGCTTTTTTTCATATTATTATCCAATCTCTCACTTTTGATTTCTTAAATTTGTTGTTTAGGTTCGGTCTATATTGCAAGATCAAGATTTGCCTTCTGCAACCCCCACTCATACACCTGATGACCTTTTGGGTGGACATAATATTCCACAAACTCCACAGCATTCGGGAATTAGTGCAGAATTGCCCTTGGAACCGTTGGAAAATCTCCATAACGATTTACCTGCAATGGAAAATCTTGGTTATGATCAAGTAAGTTTAAATGAGTTTTTTTGGACCCCTTATGACTGCGTTAAATGACTTCCGTCTTTATAAAGTCTTTTCTGTACATATTTGATCCGTAATAGCGAAAATAACTTCATTTTTTTCAGAATCAAATGGCAAATATGGGCTATGAAGATACCGGCAGAGGGCACTCTTCTCCAGCCGGAGGAATGTCGGAACGGGTTCACTCACCTTGGACGGGAGATATCGACTATGATGCAGGACCTGTAAGTATCGACATAAGCAATTTTTAAAATGTTTTATTGAAATTTGCCAAACTTCTTTTGTAATTTCTTAAATGCGGGAAAACATTGTGATACAAGAGAATTTATTTTATTTTGCCCTCATTTTTAACAAAAAAAATATTGTCATAGTTGAAACGTTTGGCTTGTTAATTCCAGTTGTAATGTTGATGTTCAGAAGTATTTTCTATATTGGTACTGCCGTCTTTGTCGATATGAGAATAGTCTTTGTTCTTCTTCCTGATATATACAGACAGCCCCATAAACTGCGAAAACAGATAAATTAAAATTATACTACAGGCTTCTTACAATTTTGCCATGTCTCAGGTATTTATAGCCAGTTAAATAGTTTCAAATGTAGTATGAGGTTAAAACACAGGCAAACCATACACTTCATATAACATGTAGTCACTTTGTTTTACATTTTTAAATAAAACTTTTCAATCGCCTCTATTTTTTCCGTCCGTCTTCATGCATTGTTGTTTCCTGGAAGATAGTTGAGGCATAGTTTGTCAATATTTGAGCACTTTTGTGGGAAATAGCACCACAATTCACATGAGATTACTGTATATTTCCAAATGTTTCGTGGTCTAGGTTAGACCCCGTTGTCAATGGCAAAGAAACTATCAAAAAATGCACAATTCAAATATTTAAAATGAAATTTGACAATAATATTTGATATATGACGTCATTACAGTCGGCCGCGGTGAGGAGGTAAAATGAAAGGCGGCCAAGGAGCTCGACAGAGCAGCCCAGGCCGACATGATTGTTAGTGATGGCAATATTCGAATGACGAAAACTAAAATGTTCGGTATGTTCCGAATATTTACCAATTCATCCGAACATTATTCGTTTTCAGTGACATAAGACATAATGTTGCATGTAAATTATCAATCTGTTTCAGTTATATTCGAATCTATACAACATAAGGTTTTTTTTGTATGTCTACAGAATGGGTGTATATAGCTCTTATTGACATCTAATATTGAGTACTTTTATGTTTTTTGGGGCAATAACACCACAATCGAAATAAAACGAGGTATATTGAAGGAAAACCAAACGTTTCAAATTCTATTCTGACTTCGTTGTCAATGTATTTATATTTATTGATGTAAATTGCAAAATGAAAACTTGATTTTATGACATTTAAATTGACATTAGATTGAGTATTCGAAAATTATTCGATTTACAATTGTTAATCTTTTGGGTTATATTTGAATAAGATATGTCATATTATGACATGTTGCATAGTTTCAGAATAGGTCTGTACACTGCATTGGCATCGAATATTTGCGTTTATTATAACAAGCCGGTAAATAAATGTAAGTTCAATTTTGTGAAAATTCAATGTGCATCGTGATTTTATAAAACCGCACATGAAGATTTGATAATACTTATTTTTATTTTTTATTTGTTTTACAGGCTGAGGAACAAATGGTCGACGAAACCGATGAACAGTTCGAAGAGCGTGTTCTCAACAAACGTGCATATCAAATGTTTTTGGTGGTCAAACAAAAATTCCATGGTACTGACGCTATAAATTTGTCAGACATGTGCCACCGGAACAGGAAAAAACAAGTGAGTATAAGGATACCTCTTTTTTTTTTCTCGATAAATTTTTATTCTTCCTTAATAAAAACGTAGTTGCTATGATGTTTAATAAAAACGTAGTTGCTATGATGTTCACAAGTATTTGCTACTCTTGAGGAGTGAATGATGAGATCAAATTACTGAAGCAACAATGAATTTTAATATTTTAGTACTTTTAAGTCGACGGGTTTCTGATATATCAAGAGCATTGATTGCTAATAACCAATTCAAATGGAAGTTCAGATTGAATAAAAAAGTATAGGTATAGCTAGTAATGTGTTTGAATACCACAATTGTTTTCACGAAGTTTGTCATTTCCGTTACATGTTTGTATGCGAGGAGCTGATGACATCAAAAAGTACCGTCATCGCGAAATTGGAAATTTGTTATAAATATTGATAATCAACAATTATACGAGCAAAATAAGTTTGGTGCAGGTTAATTTACTTAGCCGAAAATATTTATAAAATAATTTATATTTAAAAAAGAACTAACTTCAACTGCCGTAAAATAATAACCGTTTAGATGCCCTTTGAAATCAATAACCTATTTGTATCATATTTTCTTTTGCTATCTGGTTCGAAATAACGAAACATTCGATAATGATGGAGACAACAGACTGAAGAGACAGAATAGCCTCAACCTAGAAAAATGCCCTTTAGGTACTTTTTCTCTTCAATGGCAGTTATACATCAAATATTAGGGGATAGAGAGAGAAAAACTTATGGAGAGGTTAAGCTTGGACCAAACAGCTCTCACTTACTCTTTTAAGGGATTGAGAAAATGTAGATTTTTATAAATCTTCTCTAATAATGCAGTAGAAAAAGTTAATATCGATGGAATATAAAAGATTATAACAATTATTAAGCAACAGTAATTGTCGTAAATGTATTTGCTATAACTTAAAATTATTGAGCTTAGTGATTTTTATAATGTAAAGGAAGCCCATGAAATAACATGAAATCTATATATAAATAGGCTAAGACAAAACGATTAGGTACCATTTTCTCCTCTGTCTCTCAACCGATTCTCTTCATTTTTGTTTTGTTTAATAGTTACTGACGACCTTCAGTGTAGAACGCTAATATTAATTCATAATATTGTTTCATTCATTAAATAAAATATAATAAAAATTCATTATTTACGTCAATAATGTCAATGCCAAACAAATGAATGTGCCGCGTGCCGCTGCCACCAGACTCAAACCATTGAGTAATTATATATAGACAGACCAATGCTATTATATACTTAGAGCATGTACTTCTGGAGGTGGCATGCAAGCGTTGTTATTGTTTAGTGGGTAAAGTAATCGTTGAATATCATAATTATACAGGGCGATTCCAGATATGTTAGAAATATTTTTTTTAAACATAAGCAGTTGCATATTTAGGGTGTTTAAAATATAGAGTAGAGTGCAATTATAACTAATAAAATAATTATATAGGGAAGCCCATTAGCGGTTGAATTTACAGGGTTCTTGGAATAGAAAGTGCAGTAAAATTACAGTTATACAGGGTGGTGCAAAAAATGTTATACATGCATTTACAGGGTGGCGGAAATGGAAATGCAACATTTCGTAACTCATAAGCAGTTGTATATATAGTTAAGATGAAATATAGGGTAAGAGGAATTATAGATATACAGGATGGTGATAAAAAATGTTAGAATAGGAATTGATTTATAGAGTAGACCACGAAGAGTTCCATATATATAATGAATGAAATATAGGTCGGAGTAGAATTATAGTTACAGAATATAATTAAAAATTTCATAAACAAAAAGAGTAAATATGATGGGTCATAGGCAGTGGCATATACAGAATGGTTTACCCGGTGGTTGAAAAATGTTAAAAAAAATATTATGCGTGGTCCATAAGCAGTTGCATATACAGGGTGGTGGAAATATATAATGAGATGGAATTATTATAATGAGGATTTTAATAAATGTTAGAGAATTGAGTGCAATTATAGATATACAGGGGTGTTAGAAAAAATAAATATGTAGGGTAGCCCATTAGCAGTTGAATTGTTGTCATACTAAATTAAGAATTACGAATTTGAACACAAATAAAGTTATATGAATTATATCTGAAAAAAACTTGAATTTCGTTACTTATTTGTAGAAGCGAGATGTAAGACCGACATCTAGGATTTTCGAGGAAACTATCACACAGAGGTTCCGAATCTGGATCCGTTCTGTGTAATTGCTGTTCTCCCTAAAGTCCTAGGATAGAATGTCACGATAAAATTTTCATGTTACTTAACCTGCCAGAGATATTGACACAATGGGTCGAATTTCGACCACTGGGCGACAGCTAGTTTAAAAAAATCTACGCGGTAATGGTAAAATTTTACCTTCTCTCATACCTTTCTAGTAGGTATGTTATGCCTTTCCGCCAAAAAAAATTATTAAGCTTATATTTTTCTTTCAAACAAATTTTCTATCGAATACAGTACAATTCTTTGAGATCCGTGATGATATTTTTTATATACCGGGAGGGCCATTTTAATCTATGCACCCCAAGCGTTTCGTTTTTAAGCATGGTATGAAAAAAGACTTTATACATAACTTGTTCAACGTGAAGGGGGACACTTTTTGGTGTAATTAATTTTGAACTTGAACTTCATTTTGAAGGTCAGAGTATCTATATATAAATAGGCAAAGACAAAACAGTTAGGTACCATTTTCTCCTCAACCGATTTTCTTCACATTTGTTTTGTTTAGTAGCTACTGACGACCTTTAGTGCAGAATGCTAATATTAATTTATAATATTGGTTCATTCATCACATAAAATTTAATAAAAAAATCATTATTTACGACCATACTGTTAACGCCAAACAAATAATACTGACAGTGCCGCCGTGCCGCCAGACGGTCAAAACTCAAAACATTGAGTAATTATATATGGAGAGAGCGAGCGTTAGATACCGTTATATTCTTAGAGCATGTACTTCTGGAGGTAGCATGCAATACACAAATGTTGTACCAAGAGTAAAAAGAGAGGGCAATAGAGAGAGCAAGAAGCTATCTCACTCGATTGGGAGATGCAGCCAATGAACCACATACTGCACATAGCTTTTTAGATGCAGCCCTTAATCGAGTGAAATAGCCTTTTGCCCTCTCTTTCTAGCCTTGATACGATATTTGTGCATTGCTGCTAACGCTCTTTCATGCTAAGACTATCTTGGATAGTTCAGCATAAAGCGTTATTATTGTTTAGTGGTAAAATAGTCAATGTAGTAGATCAGTATTGATTTTTCGAACGCGTTGAAGTAACTATAATATTAAATATTCTGTGCTTAATGTATTATTATCACAATCTTCCCGAAGGTGTTGTGTAAAAAACTGTTAAACAGCAGACAATAGAAAATGTATTAAATATTGAAGTTCTCATAGGGTTGTTGCTCATCTCTTTTCTTTAATATTCATGAACTCGATTGAAACCGCAAATGACGAAAACTTTTAGGTTGCAAAGAACAATCTTCCAATTATTATATCGAACATTTTGCCAGAAGTGGTTCCAGCCAAAAATTTGGGGTGTCATTCATTTGTCAAAAATATTTCGAATACCGATATTTGATTACATTTTTATTTCAATAAATTTGTCAATATTTGAAACTTTGTTTCTTATAAAAATTTACTTTTTACTATTTCATGAAATAGAGTGGAATTTCGACCACTGGGCGACCACTAGTTTTTTTTAATGATAACCCGTGATTTTGACACCGAATTCGGGAAGAGCGGGAAGTTTTACGTCTGAGGTGATACAATTTTTTGTGAAAATAAAATCTTGATGTAAGAAATATGTTTAACTATAGATGTTTACATTTTTCCAATATTTTTGATAGAACAAGTGTACATATTTTACGGCTAAGTAAATTAACACCTATCAAGCTTTTGTTTGCAATATTGTTAATTATCGATTTTTATTAAAAATTTTCCAATTCCGCGATGACACTTTTGATTTCCCCCACTCCTGGACTATTAAATGTAGGTACTCTCAAAATCAGTTTAATATTGCTACATAAAGTGAAGCCGACGCAATAGTATAGCCTACTTGATAGCATTTTCTATTCATTGAATGTTTTTTAGTGAATGATTATGAAATAATTAAGTTTTTCTTTGTACATATGAAAACTAATAGTGTTTATGTGAATTTAGAATTTGTTGGCCCAATAAGAGAAATGTTGGTTTAAACGTAAAAGAGTGTCTTCATAACATACTAAAAAATGTTTCCATGAGATCTTGATAATAATAAACTTTTATTTAATTGCTTAGGTTTGTTTTGTAGCATGGTCATTAATAGTTGATTATTATACTTTTTAGGCAGCGCAAAAGTTCTACAGCTTATTGGTGCTGAAGAAGTTCCACGTTCTAGAATTAGAACAAGATGAAGCCTACGGCGATGTGATAGTGACGAAAGGACCGAAATTTAGCGATCCTTCGATGTAAAAAGGTGTAACTGAATATTTCTATTATTGACTCCAAAATTGTACAATGTGTTTTATTTATTTTGAGAGAAAGAGAGAGTATAATAGAGTATTTGTTTATTCGTTTAGGGCAAATTGTACATACAAAGATAAAGCACATATATTTTTCTCAAAATTGGGAACAAAAAAAGAATATTCATTTTAATTTTACCAAAGTTTGCATGTGTATTTTTTACAACAAAGTTGTCATTATATCTTTTCTATAGGAGAGTGTGTATTATAGCTGTCTTATTATTAATCTTTTTTGAGTATTTTGTACGAATATATTTGTTATAGAAAGAAGAGTACAAGTTATAAATTAATATCTGTTTCGTCTTTTCATGTTTACATTCGAACTTTATATGGTTAAATTTTTTTACTGCTTTTTTTCGAATTGATGAAAATGAGTCTTTAAAATTTTTTTTAGTTTAGCTTTTTTTATTAAACGTTATTGAATGATAAATTCGAACAATACAATTTTATTCAGTAGAGTCCCGACGGCCATTTGAATAAAATTGTATCCTCGATTTTACTGGTAGTATTAGTTATTTAATCTGGGACGTTTCGCCAGCATAAGGTATGTCTTCCTCAGAATTTTTCTCATTGTGACTTCTTGCAGAGCATTGTTGCACGAAGATTTAGGATGAGAAATTCTTAATCGACATTATAAATTACATTCGCTGAACCGATATTAATTTTCTATGTGAGGTGTAACTTCACTGGAATTTTTTGAAACTTCTGAATTTTTGAAAATCAATTTACAAATTTTTGAAAATTTTCGAATTATGAACATTTTTATTTTGTAAGATATTTGTGTTTTTACAATTTTTTAAATATAACTTGAAAAATTTTGATTTTTTCGAATTTTTGAGAACAATACAAATTTTATTCACTAGTGTCACAGGACAAAATTGTTTTGTGGACTTTATTGAACGCGTAAGTGTGTGGCATTCTCAGAATTTTCTCACACTTGCAAAGGATTGATGTATGAAGATGCACATCTTCAGATTTAGGATGATAAATTCTTAATCTCGTTTTGGTAAACATTATAAATTATATTCGTTGTGCCGATATTAATTTTGTTTTGAGGTGAATTTTTAATATTTTTTTTAATTTTAAAGTTTTAAATTTACCTCGAATTTATGAAAATTTATATTTTTCAAAAAAAATTAAAATAAATATTTAAAATTTAAAAAAATATTTGAATTCTGAAAATTTAAGTTTTTGTAAATCTCAAGATTTTTGAACATTTATGAAGTTTTGAAAATTTATCAGTTTTCGAAGTTTTGAAGGCTTTCTTGCAAATTTGTAATTGCAATACATTTTTATTTGTTGCTTTAAGCACCAGTTCGTTATATTGTAAATGTTTTTATTTTCACACTCGGGTTCAGTTCAGTTATTGGATTTATTTAAAACACAGTCCAACTCACTCTAATTTATTTCCACTACTTTAACACAATTTATATTCACAGAACTATTTACATTTTATCTAATCTATAGGACCGTCGAATACTGAATGACCCCATCGCCTGCTGTCCGTATTTATATATTTCTCTCGGAATTATTCTTTCATTTGTTCTGGAAGCTTCAAGGGAATTCCCAATAACGGCAGCGGTCGGCCTGTTGAGAGACAAAACATTTCGGATTCCCAGAAGTACCAGAAGAATGCCCGATATTGTAGCTTATCACCAAGTAGGCTCTATAGTGAATGTGTTTTGTTTTTTCTCCCTTTCACTATTCTCTATGAGTTTTAACAAAAGTATGGTAAAACCCTGGTTATAGGCTCCAGGTTCAGCTCATAGACTCACCCAATTCAGTGTAGGTACTGATTCATCAGATTTTTTTTTGGAGGTGGCAAGAAAAATAGAATACTGGATAGGTACACACCTTTTTATACTCTATCATTTCATTCCAAATAAACCGGGGGATCAGTTGCCGTAAATACGGTTATGTTCATGGAACATGTAAAATAGAATATAGGAGCATATTGAACATTTATATTGATCTGTATTTTTTCTAAATCCTTAAACAAGCTGCATTTTACACTCATTTTAACTCTTGGGAGTTTTAACGTGATTTTCTGTACACCAAAGACTTTTACACTTTTTTGCTTAAAAATTTTGGACTGATTTAAGTAATTCTTGACATTTTTTAATTTCGGGCGTTATTAATTTGGTCAGTTGTATGAACCATGTATAAATTTTCAACTTACTACCTGACTTAATTTTTTTTACCCCTTTTTTGATTTTTATCATTGAGAAATTTTCAATTACACCCGTCAAAACAGCAAAATAGAAGACATTTTTTAACATAAAATTTAACAGTAATTCCGTATGTCATCAGGTCGGTTATAGAGGATAACTGGCATGATTTTAACAGCATATTCGTAAAAAAATAATTTAACATTAACCTTTAACTGTGGACGTCACAATATTGTAACATGTCCATGGACGCGAGGTCTCACAGACCGCTATAAGTTTTGATTTTTTTAAAAGTAAACAATTGTTTTAGTTTTACTTATTTATTTTTTATTTACATTAGAGACATCAAAATCAAAGAATATAACAATAGTTTAGCTTATATAAACTTTTTTTCTTATATATTTATATAAATAATATTTTAAGGCACTTTTTAGCCTAAATTTACCTGAGATAAAAAAAAACTATAACTTGAAAAATAATAACTTTTTCATAAACCAAGGGTAATTATCTGTAACTATAAACTATACTGAACATAAAAAACAAAAAATCAACTTCTTAACCTAAAACATAAAAATTCTGACATGGGTCAAAAATCAGTAAAATTATTGACATTCATTGCACAAAGGCTTGGAACACTGAAGGCATATCGCTTGTTTACAACTAACACAAGTGTAGTTAGTCTTCCTCTTTAGTTTAGGTGGACAGATTCTACAGGTCTTTCGCTTTAAGGATTCGATTTCCAAAGAAGGAGGCTCTTCTGAAGATAAGTCTGCTCCTAAAACTCGCTTTAGTGTCAAATTCAATTCCTTGGGCAAATTTGAGTTGATGACGCGTCTTTGCATATGAGGCACGACCAAGGATCTTGCTAACTTCTTGAGAAAATCTCCTCTTTCTATTTGTTTAGACAAGTGCTGATTGTGTAGAATATGAGCATTTACACCACACAAGTCCAGAACTGTAAAAAACACAACCATAGGCCACCTTCTAGTTCGTCGACTGCTTGAATAAATAGAGCATTTCTTGTCTGTCTCATCCACTCCTCCTTTGGTAGAGTTATAATACTGAATAATTTCAGGTTTATTGATGCGATCGTCGATGGTGTTACTGTGATGCATTGATGATACCAAAACCACAGCTTTGTTCAATTTTTGGACATACGAACACAGAGTTTTGTCTTTCGTAAACCCAAACAAAGCAGAACCAACTTCACGAGACTTGTGTGGCTGGAATTCTTTTGGTAATTCCCTTTTATTTTTTTTCACGGTTCCAACATATGTCAGTTTTCTCTTAGCTAGTTCATCAACAAGTTCAATTGATGAGAACCAATTGTCTGCTGTCACGTTGCGGTTTGATCCTTGAATCGGTTTCGTCAAACGCAAAACACACTGAGTTGGAACCAGAAATTTCTTCTCTTTGGCTGGCAATCCTATCCCATCAGACCCTTTGCCAGAATATATATAGCCATTGTAGAAATAAAAAGTTTTAGCGTCACATAAAGCACGAACAACCAGTCCATATTTTCCCGGCTTCTTTGGCATATAAGAGATCATATGACTCCTCCCTCGAAATTTCACCAACATTTCGTCTACAGTGACACATTCGCCAACTGTATATAATTTTTGAGAGTTTGTGACAAACTTCTCAAAAATCGAAGAGATCGCTGCTAGCTTATGTCTTTTGTCGCTCTAGACGATCAACTGGGTTATCAAAACGTAGGCATCGTAGTATAATCAAAAATCTAGTCTCAGACATAGTGCACCTAAATATTTCACAGCCTGTACCATCTGTAGCGAAAATGTAGCTCGAGCTTTCATGATTGGATTTCAAAACAGCAGAATAATACAATAATCCAAGAAAAGCATTCAACTCTACCATATCTAAAGGTTTTAACTCAGATCTATCTTGACGCTTGAACTTTGCTTTGAATTCAGAAATTTTCATATTGGTCCATATCAAAATAGTCTGCCGCATATCTATATCAAAAAGTTTGTCCCAAATACTGATAGGATCCTTGTTTTCGTCCTTGGTCAAACGAGAAGTAGATCGACAGGTAACAATGTTATGTTGAGGAGTTTTTACCCTCTTAGATGGTGGATTAATAGACCATTTGTAACGATTTTTGCCGTAGTAATAATTAGGTAGTGAGTTTGAAGTTTCAAGTCTTCTTTGAATATTTGAAAGTGGCACGTTACTGTCTGAGCTATCATCATCCGAACTATCATTCCTAAAGTCTTGTCTGCTATCTGTTCCGGCACTTTCTTGGTCACTATTATGTTGTTCTATGATGTCTGTTTCATACACTAAACAATCACTAATGTTGTCTTCATTATCTGACTGATCTGACGCTAAAAGTAAGGTACTGACTTCGTTTTCAAAAGAAGGATCGTTGACACGTAATATTTTTGCATGCTTTTGTGATAGCGACGGTGACCTTGAAGATCGTTTACAAGCAGAAGTACTTGGCTTAATGTTTTGTGACATTTTGATTATAAACTACCTAAAACAAACAAAATCGCATTTATTATTTTTTGTAAGGGAACCATGGACATGCGGTCTCACATACCGCGATCGAAATTAAAAACAAAATAACTCACCCAATTTACAGCCGGTGACACAACCTCTCGCCTTCGCAGACGTTTTGACACTAAAACCGAAGCTACTAAGCGCGGCAGGTACGGGGAACGCGGGGAAGTGGGGTAAACGCGATTTTTGAAATCCCAAGCGGTCTGTGAGACCGCGCGTCCATAGTTAAAGGTTAAAATCTAACTAATGTAAATTCTTTTTGGTATTACATAATAATTAATTAATTTACTGTTAGGTTTTTCCTTTCATTCCAGCATTTAGGTTCTGAAGTAACCTTGTTATGTTGTCTTTTTTATTGGACAGATTTTTTGTACTTACTTTTTTTACTTGGTTGTATGCTGCCTATTCAATGGATAGTATTCATATTTAATTTTATGTACATTTTATTTCTTCTAATGATTGGAATGAAAAATGGTAATTATCAAATCAGAAAATATGAAGCTTTTTGTGACATTTAACATATTTAAAAAGACTTATTAAGTGGTTCTTTTACACCTACAATCTTTAGACATGATAACTATCTACAGTATGTTAAAAAAACTCCGTTTTTGCATAAACTTTTATTATTAATAAATACATTCAACACGTTAACAAAATATAATATCTTTGTGATGTGTTCAATGAAATGCTTGGTCCATATATAAATATCAGCTGGGAATCCCCGATTTTTTTCAAATTTTTGGGTATTATTAAAAAACTTTAATTAGGTATTATTAATTACAACAAAATTTGTCTGGTGTTAAGACATCTGCAAATATTTCAAACAATATGTTTACTAGATAAGTAATAATTTGAAGAAAGTGCCTGTCAATTAAAATTTTTCTGTGCATAGTAAGTCATATTTGGACAAGAAGTCACAATGAGTATGCGTGTAAATGTTGGCAAGACGTGGAGAAGAATATTTCCTCCGAACATTGTATGGTAGAAATTATTGTCATTACAGCAAAAATTGTTTTTTGATTGAATGAATACGATGCTTAAAATTTCTCGGTTGTTTACATCATTTTACGTTTTATTTTTGAAATTCATACTTTTTTTACTGAACGGATATTCCGTTGAGATATTCAGGTTTATTTTTATACTGTGAAGTAGTCGACTTTCTTTATCAGCTTTATGTTAGATGGAAAATTTTATAGAACTGTTTTTTTACTTTACCTTTCATTATGTCAAAAAGTTTTGATATGTTATTTAAAATATCAAAACTTTTTGTTGTCATTATGTAAAAAATGGAAAGTTCAGTATAGCATTGCCAACATGGTACCCTGTTCCAACTCGAAGTCACAATAATATATGTTACATTAATTATTATTAGTTTGATGTTTGACTTGTGACTGCTGAAGAAACATTTTGGAAAAAACATTATTAAATTGTTTTGTTCTGCCTGTAACTGCTTTCAAGAATATCTAAAACTTGTTCATCATTATTGTTACGCAATCATATTGGAAAAATCCTGAGGAAATATTTAATAGATAAACACAAGATATTATTGTGCCCTAAAAACAAAAAATATATAGTGAAACTAGGTAGATTAATTCTTAAAATGTTGGTCCTATGAAGGTTAAAATTTAAATTTAACTACAATTATTGAAAATTGACTTATTTTCATCAATTTGTATTCGGTTTACTTTTTAGCTACAAAACTCAGAGCATTAACATCAATTTGAAAAACGCCCATTGGTTAGGTAATGGGAAAGAATACGAAAAACGGTGTTTTGTACATAAATCGAAAAAAAAATTATAAACTTTTTTCGTATTCTTTTCCTTTCTAAAGATCTCTTAAAACTGTATTTTCTTATGTAAATTGTTGGTTCTTATTGCTGGTGATAATAATAGCCAACAAATAGTAAAATGTAATAAACGGCGGATTACAAAGAGGGTATTTAATAGTTTTTCTTCTTTTACAATTTCTGTTAGTATTTAGTCATTGATAAGGAGATTTTAAAACTACTTGGAGTAATTTTAACTATTGTTATTACATTGATAGTCTTTATTGCATACATTGAGTTGTCAAAAATAAACCGTTGTCGATGTGTTTTATTTTTGCGAGTTATGTATTTTTCGGAAAACCCGGTTAGTTTTGTCATTTTTTAACACCATTGTTTGTAAAAAATAAAAATTTAAAACAACCAGTAGTTGTTTGTGATATTCCTTAATTCCTGCACCTACGTCAGTCTGTCACATAACAACCGATTTTCTCCGGAACATATGGGCCCCGATTCTTTAAACCATTCGACGGCTCTACTATACTTTCGACGTAAGTTGCATGAAAAGTTCTAGACTACAGGCCCGTGTTAAAAAAATGATGGATCATTTCAACCACCAGATGACCTATGTAGAACGATATAAGAGCATAAAATAATAAGATTCAGCATTATGCCGTCACTTGTAAGCTGTCCAACTGAGTGCAGGTGAGAATTCAAAAGTACAGGTAGAGTGAGTATATTTTGGTCATATATTTTTGTACGGCATTCTTACCATCGATAGATCCATGAAAAATAATAAGACAACGCGTAGTGCCGTAAAAAATGGTGCGCCAAAAAGTCGGAATTTTTTTTTGATTTTCCGACAATTTCCAGGGTGAATTTGGTCATTTAATTTTGTACGGCATCAGTTTCATACTATTTCAATACTGCTTCTAATACACTATTCTAGAGATGGGCAAAACTGCAATTTTTAAATAACAGTTGCTATTGTTATTGCTATTTGCAAATAACAACCCAAAATAACAGATAACTGTTATATATTTTACTTAGAGAAATGGTGCCGCCATCTCTTGGGAAGAAACTAAATTATTCATATTTCTTTTGTTGGCTGTTAATGAGGTAGAGTTCTTCCCATTTTGTACGATGTAAAATATGTATATTTGTAAAAGATTCCTTATTTTTTCAATGTATTTTTGAGACTAATGTTAAACTGGGAAGTACAGATACAGAACCAACAATTCAAAATTTAAATTGAAATATAGTATCAAACTGCGGAGTAGTGAAGTAGAACTGTGTTATTAGGGACCCATATAAGTATTTATTTCGGGTGTTATTATTCTAAACTGAACTATTTTAAATTCTTTTTTTATAAGAAAGTGTGTGGCACTTGTACTTATTTGGATAAAAATTTCATTTTGAAAGCCATGGAAAATTTTTTTAGAGGCGAAAAATCTATAATTTGGAATTTTTTCACTCCTGAAAGTCAAACTAAAGCAATATGTAACTTTTGTAAGTACAGTTTGTCCTATAAATCATCAATATCCAACTTAAAACACCATATTCTACACAAACACCCTTCAATCAAATTAGAATCAACTCAACAAAAGGCTTTCAGTAATAATATAATAGCAAATAGCAATGGAATTGAGAACGGAGGTTTTCGCGGCCACAACAAGATCAATTTATTCACACAATAACAACAGAATCACAAGATTTCCAAGCTGCAACATCGAGGGCATTAACTGATTCCGAGAGACATCACGTAAAAAAATTTAGTCATCTTTAAGAATGGCAAAAAAACTCGAGTTTTACAAAAAAAGATAATGTTAATAAATTTTTGAACTGAAAATATCTGTTTTATCAATTCACACTGTATCAAGTATATACAATTCCTTTAGTTTTGGTATTAATAAATACTAAAAATTAACCTTTAAGCAGCAAATTCAGTATAATATTTAATATTGTAGAAACCATTTAAATAAATAGGTATATTCAAGAACATAAGCATTACAATTATAATGTTATATCTAATACATTATGATTATTTATAACAAATTCCTTTATAATTAATTTTTCAATATTTCAACAATGGTAATTATGAACGAAAATTCAAGGACAATTTTTTCATTTACTACGTTGAACTCCTATTTTTTAATCTTTTTAGACCGTGATCCATATACTCTACTTTATGTCTTACGTTAATCTTCGTGTTCTGTTCATATATTTTTCAATTAAATTCTATTATGTATATATGATATATGTATTACTAATATATACTATGGATTAATATAAAGACCTAATTCCTTATAATATGTCAATATTTTGGAAACCATTTACTTTTTATAAACCTACAGTATTACAATAATAATAATATATACCCATAATATAGTTGCTAATACATATCAAACATTATCTATTACAAATTTCCTCACTTATAACTAAATTGTCGAGATTTTTACCGCTTTATAACCAGTGAGTAAATACATCTACTCACTGTTTATAACTCATCAGCTATCAAATTATGTGTTGATATTACGCAAAAGTGTCGCCAACAAGTAAATATAACTAGTGAAAATAACTTGAAACAAAAGTTTTCAATGAGCGAAAGCAAAACGTTGTGGCGCTTCAACGCTTTAATGCTATAATTCCCTGAATGCAGCCACAGCCAATGAAAACCACTGCTATCTGTATTACCCGTCGAAACAGATAACAGGTCAACTTTCAGTCGTGTAGTTTTCAACCGATCTGTTATTGCTATTCAAAAAGGCAGTTGAGGTTAGGACTGTTTACGTTATTGTTCGATAAGCGCTAAGCAGTAGTCAACGTATATCTGTTATCTGTTATTGTCAACGGACAATAACAGTTGTTATTGTTGTCGAGTAAATAATAGTTGTTTAATAGCAGCTATGTTAATAACGCCACATCACTACACTATTCCGCAACGCCGTACAAAAATCATGCGACAAGGGGAAAAAACCGAGGGTTGCAACCTCCTCTCTTTTCGTGGTCCAGGGGGTGATTTGAAAAAGTACGGCTTTGGTTACTTAAAAGTACTATTAAAAATAATGCCGTCAAAAAATGATTGTTCATTTGAATGTATATCAAGAATTATCTTAATTTCATCGTATTCTTGATTTATAAAGGTGTAAAATCATTTGATCCTGTACGGGAACTTTTTTTTAACATGATATTGTAAAATACAATTGTTATATAGTATTGCCGTTCAAAAGAAACTGTTCTGAAAAAAATTATAGAGAAATACAAAGACTGAAATTTTTCAAATTATTGAAGAAATTTAAATATCATAGATTAATGAAATATAGCAGTTTTCTACATTGTATCCCATGTTTTAAATAGTATTAACATAAATAAATTAGGAAAAAATGATGCCGTACATTTTAATGCAGACCATATCTTTTAGGCTGATGAAAATGACGCTACCATTTTAAGGGTACTTTATGGCCATCTGATACAGTACGGCATTAACATATTTTTGAAGAGAACAATTGATAACATGATAAAATCACTATGACGTCTAACTGAAGTGAAACGGTGTGTATATTATACCCAAAAATTGAAACTGTCAATCACAGTATCAACAGTTTTGTATACTTTTTGGTTTACTATATACTTCGAACATTATTGATACATATTGTAATGTTTTTATTTTCACACTCGGGTTCCGTTCAGTTCTTGGATTTATTTAAAAACACAGTCTAACTCACTCTAATTTATTTCCACTACTTTTACACAAATTCACAGAAACTACTATTTACATTTTATCTTAACTGTACAAACAACCGACGAAAACTAGAATGCCTATCGCCAGCTGCTTTATATTTATACATTTATCTTGGAATTATCTGGTACGTCCACGAACCATCGGGAAATTCCATCACGTTCTGGAAGCTTTAAGGGAATTCCCAGTAACGGCAGCGGTCCACCAGTTGAGAGACAAACATTTCGGGTTCCACGAATTTATCGGAATAATGTCCCTTCCATGAATTGGTTGAGGGCCGATTGCACCAGCGGTCGGATGAATTCTCGTAACAATATATATATAATTGATTTGTTTCATTGTAATGACGTGAATAAATAAAACAATTATTTTTTAGAAAAATTCGATATATTGAATGATGATAATACAAAATATGGTTTTTATTTAAATTATTCAGTATCGGAATCAGCCGCTGAGTTGTTATCAGAATCGATAGTATACAAACCCATATTTAACATAGTTTCTAACTAGAAACCTAGAATCACGAAAAGACTATGAAAATTAGTACAAATAAACTATCTAAATGCCTTACTTTTCGTATTATGAATTTTTTCTTTTTGATTTTTTTTTCATTTTTTCCCCTTTGAACCAACGAAAATGAACGGCATATGAAAAAATATTATCTACGCATAAAATACTTTCGAAATAAATTAATTTGATGTTGTGTCAAATCACCTCCTGGACCACGGAAAGAGAGGGGGTTGCAACCCTCGGTTTTTTCCCCTTGTCGCATGATTTTTGTACGGCGTTGCGGAATAGTGTATTAGAAGCAGTATTGAAATAGTATGAAACTGATGCCGTACAAAATTAAATGACCAAATTCACCCTGGAAATTGTCGGAAAATCAAAAAAAAATTCCGACTTTTTGGCGCACCATTTTTTACGGCACTACGCGTTGTCTTATTATTTTTCATGGATCTATCGATGGTAAGAATGCCGTACAAAAATATATGACCAAAATATACTCACTCTACCTGTACTTTTGAATTCTCACCTGCACTCAGTTGGACAGCTTACAAGTGACGGCATAATGCTGAATCTTATTATTTTATGCTCTTATATCGTTCTACATAGGTCATCTGATGGTTCAAATGACCCATCATTTTTTTAACACGGGCCTGTTGTCTATTCAGGTAAATGAGGTTTAACCCATATATTAAACTTCATTTATGTCAGATTCCATACTACATACGTCCCGAGTCGAGTGGTAGAGCCTTCGAATAGTTTCAAGAATCGGGACCCAGGAACCCGATTCTCGAAACCATTCGACCGCTCTACCACTCGAAATATGAAATCAATCGAATGAAATTTGTCATAAATGACGTTTATTTGGTATTCTCCAAGGTCGTGTACGACAAGGGATTCTAAAGGTACACTTTGAGCTACGCGACAGGAGGTTGCGACACGCGGCACGTCTGTTTTCTAGGCAATTATATGAAGAACATTTGAAACGCGAGACAGAGACGCGCGACCGCGACGGGAGACAAGAGACAACTTTGATGCGACTGCTTCCGAAGTAGTAGTGTCGCGTCTGGTTTTGAGCTTAAAAAATGACGGATTTAACTTTTTTTTGTAAAGAAGTCATTCTTCTGATTCATTTAATCGTAGAAATAGATAATCATATAAACACGTAAGCGTAAATGATAAGTGATTACTAATTAATAGAGAATAAAAATCTTGTGTATCATCTGGAACAATCAATAATGGATTTCCTCGAAGTTTCCTTGGACTTCCATCATCTTGAAGATCTGCTATTGAAACGTTGTGAGATCAACCGCTTCAAGACGATGGAAGTCCAAGGAAACTTCGAGGAACGAGTTACATTGTCTACCAACTTCAGACTAACAATAATGGATTTGTTTCAGAATTACTTCTTCGAGAAATTTTGGCCTTTTGCTTCGACATCATTTTAAAAATAATAATAATAGTTTATTTTGTACATTAAAAATTTATTATATACAATATGGTAAGTATAATAGAATGAGTAGGTATAAATTAGAAAAATACAAAAAAAAAAACAAATGCAAAATCAGAGCGCCAAAAGAGTAAAAACAGAAAGAAAGTGGACACCCTATCACTCACTTATAGTCATTACAATTTCTTATTAGATCACAATATGTCCAAATAATGATAATGATAGTAGTTTATTTCGCACATTAAAAAAATAATTTGGTCAAGTGCGAGTTGGACTCGCATACTAAAGGTTCCGTACCACCTTCAAGATTCGAATATTCCAGTTTCAGACAAGCAAGGAATGAGTGCATTTTCTTATACTTACTCTTATATCTTTTAAAGGAAGCGTTTTAATTTTATAAAAATATACACTTTGATTTTCCACACATAGACTTTTTATTTTATCTGCTTTATGATTCGCTTGATTTTTATCACAATACATATGTATTTAATTTTCTAATTTGGCCCCCAAAAAGTGACATTAAAGTTTTATTTTACTAATAAACTTTCAGAAATGCCTTTTATAATCTACTGTCTGAGTTTTGAGGCTCTGTAGATTGGAAAAAAAACGGCAAAATAGGTCAAAGTTTATATCATAAATTATTAAATATGTTATTCAAATTATTTAAAAATATAAATAAAATATATTTTTCAAAATTTAAATAGTGTAGTTTCTAAAGTGGGAATTAAGTCGATGTTTAATATTTTTAATATCTTTTAAACAAATGATTTAAAAATATGATATATTTGTAATTCACATTGAGCTGATATATATTACATGATGCGTTTGAAAATTGAATCTTTATTTTCCATTTAATCGTATAATTTGTCCGTAAAATTACTATGGGGGTTTTTAATAAACGTTTAATTATTTATTTGGAGGCCAAATAATAGATTAGGTATTTTTTTTTCATATTTTTCCTATCATGAGGTCTTAACTGGGTAATTTTTTTAAAATATTTTTTATATATATTTTAAAATATTCAATTTAAAAAAATTAAAAAATATATTTGTACCTATCGTAGATATGATAGATAATGCCCCCCAAAATGAATATTAGGGTTTTTTTCTTATATAAACACGTTTTTTCAAAATTTTCCAGCTTATGGCGTAAATGATATAGTTAATATCTTTTAATTAATTTATAAATATGAAAAAATATATTCATCATAGCCCTTTTATTAATAACATGCTGGGAGATCATTTGCCCCCCAAAAAAAAATTAATCCTTGTGTATCATCTGGATACAATCATATAACATGATGGATTTTCCCTCGATTAGTTTCCTTGGACTTCCCATCGTCTATGATAGTGGTTGATCTCCACAACGTTTCTCCAAGTAGCAGATCTTGCTAGGTATAATATCGTAATGAAATATATAGCATGATGGGTTAGAAACAAAAATACAAATACAAGAATCCAGAGGTCAGCCAAATACAGTAAAATACTGAGAAGAACATGATGGACACCCTAATCCACTGTATACGTCATTTTACAGTAGTTTTTCTTAGTTTTTAGGATCACGATATGTACTCCTGATCGGGTCACCAAACTATACATTGATACCAAATTTCAACCTCTTCCGTCCAGTAGTTTAGGAGAAAATGGCTGTGAATGTGGCATGTGACAGAGGCAGAAATCCTGAGTGATATTATAAGGGTATCCGTATATTATATATACGGAACCCTAATAAAGTAAAGATGCAAAATTAAAGTGCCCAAATAATAAAAACTGATACAAAATAGACGCCTCATCACTCATTTTTGAGTTCACAAATTAGAATATATGTGTTTTTCTCGTGCACAATATTCTACCGACTGGTTGTCGCTTACGTTTGTCGTGTTCCCCAAATGGGTAAAGCGACATTGTCGTGGTCTCGCGTCTCTTGTCGCTGTCGCTTGTCTCGGTCGCGTAGCTCAAAGTCTACCTTACGGTCAAACGTATACGAAATTTTGACATTTATAGTAATCAAATTTGTCGGTTAGTTTTGTTTTGTATTATTGTATTGGGCCGACTAAATTAATTTATTTGCGCTATAAATTTTACATTTTCTCCGTAACATAGAAGGTATTGAACAAGTTTTAGCAATTCACCATATTTTATTTTATATGTCAAAAGTCAGTATTTTCTCGTCTACCAATTCGAGAATAGCAATTTGACCTGCAATAGAACAAACTTCGTGTACGAATGCAAGACCGTATACGACCATTTTCGTCGCCTAGCATGGTTTCAAGAATCGGGCCCCTGGTCGAAAAAGGTTGATATTTGGTATCATTGTAGAGTTTGGTCAGCCGATCGGGGGTCATGTCTTAAATGGGTAATTCTCATGAAATCCTGAAATTCCTGTCCTAGCAGTTTTTAGAATAATCCTAACCGACTTAGGAAGTTTTTTTTAAAAAGAACATCATCAAGGCTAAAAATATTGGTAATAACTTTGGGATTATACGGGCATTTGTAAGGAATAATAAATATATAATACTCTGAAAATCATTCCCTCACTATGTCCCAAACTCCAGATTAGAACATTGTCTAAACTTTTAATTGAGAAGTTCTCAAAAAATTTGTTTGTAACTATGACTTGTCTATTGTAAGTACAACAAATTTTTACAATTTCTCTGAATTTAGGATCATAAGTCATCAACAACTTTTCTAATGTTAACTCAATATTTGTCCCATGAAAAATAATCATTCCCTCACAGCATTACCAACCGTCGATAAGTAGGTATATTTTTAAAGACTTTGGTTACACTCTCATTAGTTTTTGAAAGTTGGTAGTATGGTAACTTGATTGGAATAGCGAATTAACTTAAAGTTTGTTGGAGTAATCATTGGAAGAAGATTTCATTTTAATATTTCAAAGATTACATTTTATGCAATCATTCCCTCACAGTGAAAAATAAAAAAGGTAATTATAGTATTTCAATTTCGATGACGTAGTAAAGTATGTTTTTAATGAAAGGTTATGTTGCGAGATTTTTTAGGTTACGATTTTTTTTTTGTTGGTTTGTGGCCTTCGCCGATCAGCATTTAGCCAGCCTCGAGTTAGAAGAGGTGCATAATTAAATGCGTCTGGGATAACCCATCCTCCTCTATATTAGCAATTTCAAACGTATCGCAGAGCGCTTATAGACAACCACAAATACCCATAGGCGTGAGCCGGACTCGAACCAGCTAGGCCAAAGAGAACTTAGTTTAGAAACAAGCGCTTCATCCGCTAAGCCACTGACCCCCCTAGGTTACGATTTGTTTTGTCATTCCCTCACTGTTATTCGCTCATTTTGAGTAAAAGTGAGGGAATGATAAGTTATGACGTAATGCCTTTCAGACTAGATCGAGTCGGTTTTCATACATCTTTACTTATAGAAACTTTCTAATTACCAATTTGCCTTATTTCAGAGCCATATACAATGGCAAAAAGTAAAAATTGTCTGTTGCTGAAGCGAAATTGAGAAAAAAAGAATACGATAAAAAGCGTCAAGAGAAAATGAAGTCTGATCCAGCAAAGTTAGAAAAACTTCGTGAGAAAGAAAGCCAAGTTAAATCTATCGCTACAATGAGTTCCAAAGAAAAAAAACTAAAAAGAAAAAATTGAAAAAAAAATAGTCAAAACTATAGAGACCGAAAAGCTAAAATACGTGAGAATTTGACAGAACCTGTTCATCGACACAATACTCAGCGTCAAAGTATGGTAACTATTCAGAGAAGGAAGCAACTAAGAAAGCGTCGAGCAATACAATATGCTAAAATTGCCAAATTAGAAAAAAAACTAAAAGAAGAAACTCGAAAAAAAAAAGAGAAATTTCGGAAGAGATGTCAGCGGCAAACTCATTGATTCTGGGGACCACGATATTTTTCACTTCTAGTAAGATAAATAGTACAAATTTATGAGCAAATGGAGATAAATTAATTAAAATATTTTTCATTAATTTATTGATAGGTAATTTCGAGATTTCATGAGAATTACCCAAATAAAGAAGTTTTGATAGAGGACAAATTTTGCAAAAATCAACCGAAATCTCTGAAACTGTTGAATCAAAAAAATTGAAAAAAAAACGGAATATAGGAAGGACGTTGCCCATAGTTTACAGGGGAAACCTTTAATATTAATTTTGGGGGCAAATTATAGAATTGAATAATGTAATGTAATATATCAAATGAGGAACACATTTTTTTTACATGTTTTAAAAATAATTAGTTTAAAAGATACAGCAAAAGTTTTCCCATTCTCCCCGTTATGTCCGAAACTTGATCTTTACAGGAAAAATAAGGAGACAACCCTAATATTTATTTTGGGAGCAAATTACAGAATTAAGTGGAAAATATGAAATTAAAATTGTTTTAAATACCATGTATTATATAAAATGAAAGTGCTCATCTGAGGAATCCAAATATATTTTTCTTGCATTTTTTAAATAATTATTTCTTTATTTCTGAAACTATTTGCCCTAACATTTTGAAGAAACAGAGATATTGGGCCTTTAATTTTACAGGCACACACCCATGCGCGAGCCCAGGAACTAGATGTGCCCTTCAGAAAATTTTGATGAGCACTTCCAGCCCCCTTGCCATCCACCCCCGGAGACTTAACTCAGGTCCTCACGCTAACGCAGTTTTCCTTCTGCATAATCGCTGTCTTCTTGTTGGGATAGCTTGGCTTTGGTTCCGTTGCTTTACCTTATTGGCTACTATAGCAACTGTCTTATTTGTACAAGGAAAAATAAGGAGAAATCCCTAATATTAATTTCGGGGGGCAAATTATAAAATTAAAAATACTTTTGGGCACGCATCACGTAATATATCAAATGAAAGGGCTCATTATGAAAAAGACAAATGTATTTTTTCATGTTTTTTGAAATAAATTGAAGATTTTAACAAAAATACCCATTGCTCCTCTATTTCGGAAACTATAATACCTACAATTTTGAAAAAAATAAAAATATGGGGCCCCACTAAAACTTTACAGGAAAAATAAGAAGAATAATGTTAATTTTAGGAGCCAAATTACAGAATAAAATAAAAAATATATATATATTTTCATATATCAAACGAAAAGGTATAAGGAATACACATATTTTTAAAATAACTGGTGGTCGAAATTCGACCCTATTTCATGAAATTGTAAAAACTAATGTTTTATAAGAAAAAGTGGATGTAATGACCAAAATTGTTCACTCATATTGACAAATCTATTGAAACAAAAAGAAAATAAAAATGTAATCAAATATCGGTATTTGAAATATTTTTGACAAATGAATCGACCCCTCAAATTTTAATTTTTGGTTGGAACCGCTCCTGGCAAAATATTCGATATAATAATTGGAAGATTGTTCTTTGCAACCTATAAGTTTTCGTCAATTTCGATTTCAATCAAGTTCAGGAATATTAAAGGAAAGAGAGGACCAACAACCCTAGGAGAACTTAAATATTTAATACATTCTCTATTGTCCGCTGTGTGACAATTTTTTACACAACACCTTCGGGAAGGTTGTGATAATGCCGGCGGCGGCCCCACAGATCAAATAGGCCGCACTGTCAGTTGTTTGGCGTTGACAGTATGGACTTAAATAATGAATTTTTATTATATTTTATTTAATGAATGAACCAATATTATAAATCAATATTAGCGTTCTACACTGAAGGTCGTCAGTAACTATTAAACAAAACAAAAATGAAGAAAATCGGTTGAGAGACAGAGGAGAAAATGGTACCTAATCATTTTGTCTTAGCCTATTTATATATAGTTATTTTGTCTGTTCATTGGGTTTTCTCTCCTCCAAATTTTTTCCTTTAACAGATAATTTTTTGACAAGCAACAACTCAAGATCAAAGCGAAAATTTTTTTAGAAAAAACCTCGAAAACAACACTAAACGATTGACAACGACTCCAGACTCGGAGTTGAAACGTCTCCATACACAGATAAGTATTACACAATACACAATACATTACTTATATACAGGAATACTGGTTGATCATTTTATAGACATCTCTTTCTGTCAGAATAACTGTGAGGAAGAATCTCTGTACAGACAGCCAGTAATCCGGGCAATTTTACGAAATTGCCTTACTACACTTTGTTCTACATAAACAATTTTTAAATACTTATCTGTTACAGGAAAAAATTTGGAGGAGAGAAAACCCAATGAACAGACAAAATAATTCAAGACCTCCTCAACAATCTTTTCGAAATTATTTATATATACTCGTAGATTTGTAAAAAAGTTATTAAAAAAATTCGACCCATCCCTCCTATATCTGCGAACTACTGAGCCTAAACTTTGGAAAAAAACTTGGTAATATAGGGCCTCGCTCAAAATTAACAAGAAAAGTAAAACACAAATTCTTACATTAGTTTATTAGTGCGCCTGTAATGTATCAAATGAAAGGAATCGTTATAAAACACAATTATATTTGTATTTAATATGCTTTTATTAGGTCGATGTGTACGTATGTAACGGAAACTTTCAACGTAATTTTCACCAACTTAATGAAGTCCAATTAAGTTGAAAATTGGCACACGTGTTATGAGCCGATGACAATACAATTCTTTAAGTTGAATTTTCCCATCTGTTTTCTTTTTGTCAGTTTTCTTGACTAAATACAAATTCGTCTATTAACTACTGCCATCTAGTTGGCAGTAGTAGAACTTGCTGCAATGAAATAGAAAGGTTACTCAAACATGAAGTAAACTTTTTAATTATAAATACATTGTTATAAGACTTAGAAAATAATTACAGTTAAAAAAAAATACGCTTTAATAGCAAACCGAACTACAAAGTAAAAAATAAATTTTAATTATGAACAGTTTATATTACAGCAGTAGAAAGTAAAAAGCGTGGGGTAACTATTTTAATAAGCGGAAAACGGTTTTTCGTAATTTAATCGAAAGTTATGAGGTTTAGATATAGGGAACGTAATACAAAGTTCCCTTCATTTTTAGTGTTGAATAAGATCCCGACAAAAAAATTGTGAGTTTCCATTTGAATATTTTGAGTTTTAAGCGTATTGTGAACGTAATTTTCACTTTTTTTTAAACAACCTGTAGAAAAAGGGGTGATTTTTTTCAGCGCTGTTTGCTGACTTGAGTCTTCCAATAAGACATGTCAAAAAACCGTTTTAAAACAGATGGTTGTTTAGCGCAGGATGGCATCTGTCATTTTTGACATAAAAATCTTGAGAATGGTTCAATTTAGGGATAACATGTGGTTAATAAAATTTATTTAGAATTTATAGTAGCATCCACATATCCAAGAGAGGTAGCACACGATGGAGTCGATAATGGTGTAGTACAAAAGACCTTATACAACGATAAACCATTCGGATACTTATAAGATGGCCTTGTTCTTCTAACGACTCATTAGCCAAATTTCGAGTTGTCGAAAATCGGTCTAAAATCATAAGTCTTAGACGTCGATCTTGAACTTCATTTGTGCCTCTTCAACGCCGGTGCCTATTCTTCCCCGATTTTTGGTATTATACTCTTCCCCGATTTCTGTTTTGGGTATTATCAAAGGGCCTCGCAACGCGGGGTAATGGGTTGACATCGCGGGGCAAAGGGCCTCCTAACAAATGATTTTTGATTTTATAGTCCCTTCTTGTAGCGAAATGTATTTTGCCCACATTAAGTTTACGTCTTGCGCCGCCTCTGTTCGTGCGGTTAGCAATTTCTCGAAATGAAAAACCCACCTCCCGTAAACCAATACTTCGAAATCTTTCAAATCACTTAGCTGGCGATACATTCGGCGTACACGTTGGGAAGATTGGGTAACAGTGAATCACGGGGTACACTATAATTCACTTTGTATTACGCTAATTAACATAAACAAACGCGTGGCTACGTTTCATATCGTACTGAATTGCACACTGCACTAGTCGTCAACCAGATATCAAAGAGGGAAGACGCGTAGTTATTTTTCACGTGGTTTTAGAATTTGTTGTATTCCAAAAATAAGAAATGCAAATGGTTATATATTGTTTTACGATAGTTCTTAAATTTGTTAAAAACTATCTTGTTTTGTCTTTATGATTAAATTTTTTTTGGTTTAATTTTTTTTCTATAAGTGCCAATGGGTCACAGTGAATCATTTCATTTTGGGTCATAGTGGACTGCTGATCCAGTGCAACCCCTGAAGTTAAATGGCCAAAAGATACGAGCTGTTGCTAAATCGATTGGTATTCCATTTACAATGTTATATAAGTATTGTATGTGCTTCTTGCTCTGCTAATTCTTCTAAGCTCTTAATGAGCAACAATGAAACATACTCTATCTGCAACTGTAGCTGGTAGTTCTTCAACAAATATTGAAATGAGAATCCTAGTCCATTCCAATTCAGAGGGCGATCTAAAACGGGTTTGTGTAAAGGAAAAGGCAAAAAGGGAAGTCGATGATTGCCACAGATACACCTAATAAAGAAGAAATTGAAATGGAAGAAGAAAAAAGAAAAATTAAACACATTAAGGCGATAACAAAAAAAAATTTACAACTGAGTTCCAGTGAACACCAACATCAGATATGTGTTTATTCTGGAGAATAAACAATTATTGACAATGAAGAAGATGATTATGAAACAGTGATTTCCAACAATTTTTCTGCATCCAAATTTAGTTTTCTTAGAAGATCTGACAAAAACCCAGATCAGATAATTATAATGAGCCTGACATTGCCAGGGTTGCGTTGCACAATATTAAGATGATTTTATTAAAGCCTAAGTTTACCAAGAGAAAACAGGGAACGAAGTTCAAACATGTACCCTATCCTATTAGTCACAAAGAATCTGTTAAATATATGTTACTTGCATATACACAATATTCAATTATATATTGCAATATAGTCCGTGGGTTGAATTTAAAATTATAAAACTAATATTCACTTTCACTTTTCTAGAACTTTATTTACATTAAAACAGCTGGTTGAAATATCACAATACATTCCCATATACACTAGTCGTCGCGGTATATCTGAACTCGCGATCGTGGCGTGCTTCCTTTATAAAACCAGCGTCGAATTCTCCAGTAAAAATCATCATCACTCCTACAGGTGCCGAGTCTTTTCGAGAACCATTTTTTTATCTCAAAGAGTTTGTTGTCGTATTGAAATGAAACAGGGTCGGCTTTGGGTAAATTTCGTAACACTGTCCCCCCTTTAATTCTGATCGTCCCGATCAGAAACATCCGTTCCATGGTAGGGAGCGAGTCGATCTAAATGAACCACCTTCAATTTAGCCTTGGGGTTTCGACGGATCCGGTAGACGAAGTCATTAAGCCTCTTAACCACCTCGTATGGACCATCCCAGGCAGGTGTAAGCTTTGGGGATTTACCCTTGCTCCGTTGGGGGTTGTACAGCCAGACTTTGTCCCTCTCCTGGAACCCGACTGAATTGGCCTTGAGGTCGTATCGCGTCTTCATCCGGTCACTGGTGGCCAACATCTGCGTTCGGGCTAATTCGTGTATTGCCAGCATGTTATGTCGGAGCTGGTCGGCATAATCGTCGATGTCTTGGGGAGGTTCTTCGGGGGAGCCAAATGCCAAATCGCAAGGTAATCGCAGTTCCTTTCCGAATAGGACCCTGGCTGGGGTCAGGCCTGTACTATTATGTACGACAGAGCGATATGCCAACAGGAATAGGGGAATATGCTCATCCCAATCACGCTGGTTATTGCTGACGACCTTGGATAGGTGTTGTTCCAAGGTCCTGTTGAATCTTTCCACCATTCCGTCTGACTGTGGGTGTAATGGTGTTGTTCTCGTTTTCCTGATGCCCAACATCGTGCAGACCTTCTGGAATACATTCGATTCGGAGTTACGCCCCTGGTCTGAATGTAGTTCCATCGGGACGCCAAACCTGCTAAATAGTTGTTCTACTAGCACCGTCGCTACCGTGGTTGCCTGTTGGTTGGGTATCGCATATGCCTCAGGCCATTTGTTGAAGTAATCCATTGCGACCAGAATGTATTTGTTCCCCCTCTCAGACTCGGGAAACGGACCGTGTCAATACAAATTCCTCATTTAGGAACCGAAAAACATCATATCTCGGGTCGAACATAAATCCATGCTGGCTAATTAGGTCCATTCCCAGTATAAAATCGTCCTCAATATTCGCTACCAGGACCCTATGCCGGATCATGTTGTCCCCTATCTGTAAGACGACATCTGCCTCAACCTGTATTGACATGAACTCGCCGATGACTGTTCTGGATGTTATTGAGCTGGATGTTATTGGTAACTGGCCGAATTTCTGATGCTCTCAAAACCCTGGACTTGGCAATGGACACAGCGGCGCCGATGTCGATGGTGATGGTAACTGGTCGCCCATTGATGGTGCCTCTGATGACTAGGCTGCCGCTATCTCGTCAAAATCCCCTGATGGATAACGTTTTGGGGGCCGGTGGAGGGACAGTCAGCATTCGCCCCCCTATACTGATTGGTTGACGGTCCCTGGACATGTGGCTGTTCTGTTGGTTACCCCTGGTCGGTGATCGTTCAGGTGGCCTCACTAGACAATCACGTTGGAAGTGTCCTGTTCGTCCACAGCGGTAACATGCCCCTCTGGCGCCAGTTCTTTGTGACCGCTCTAATATTTTGTTCAGGCCAGCAAGCAGCGCTTGAAATGGTGACTCTGACTCTTCCTGGTTGAAGGAAACTGCTCGGACCCTCGGCTTGGACATGTTCATGACGGCCTCTACTTCCAAAGCCCGAAGTAGAGCTTCATTACTTTTCTTGACGCCACTTAGTCTTAGATTTCGTTGTACTTCCACATCTCTGGTGCCGTTTATGAAACTCTGTGTGGCCAACTGGTCTTTCGTTTCCTCAGGCAGGTCTGGGTAGGACAAGTGAACTAACCCTCTAATCTCTGCTTCGAATTCTTGGAGGCTTTCACCGGATTTTTGCGTTTTTCCACTCAGTTGGACTTGGTATACCTGGCTCAAGGATTGATTGTCGTATCGTTTGCCTAGGATGGCGATGATCTTGTCGAAATTACGTTGTTCATCGACTGGAATACTTTGGAGGAGTTCTAGGGCCGGACCTCTTAACGAAATTACCAGAGAGGTAGCTGTAGCCACGGCCTCAAATTGTCGTTTATACATGGGCCAAGATGAACTGCCATCAAATGTGGATGGTTTGCTAACGGAACCTTTGGTACTCACGGTGTGCTGGTATTTCCCTCTCTGCAAATCTTGTTGCAATGTTTTAATTGCTGTTTCCACTTCATCTTGTACTTCACTGTGAACTGCGTCTTTAATTGAACTGATTTCAACGTTTACCTGACTTTGGATAGCACTTTCAAATTTCACCTGGTTCTGGATGGAATCGATGTCATCTACTTTGGTTTCAAGAGTATCCACGGTATTTTTTAGGACCTTTATGTCATCATTTATTTCTCTTATGTCTGATTCCACTATTTGCATTCGTTCATTAACTGTCATTAACTTGCGATACTATTTGCATTAATTGTTCAAATTGCGGTTGTTTTTTCTCTTCAGTTACTTTAAAATCATTTTGTCGTTTTAGATCAAGTTGATCTTGTTTTTCTACAAATTTCGAGAATAATCCTTCAATTAAATTATGTTGTTCACTTTTCATCGTGGAAACCAGATTTTGTTGTTTTTCATCGATATTAGTGACAAGATTTCCTAATTCAACTTTAAGTTTATTATCAAAAGATTTCACTAACCTTTGTTGAATTTCTTCTTGATGTTGTTTCTCCTTCTTGTCACGTTTTTCTAGAATCTGTGCTATTTTTTCGTTTAGTCCCTCCGTAACCTGTTTGATAATTTTTTTGGTAGTTTCGTCGGTTTTTTCCATACTACGAGTTTCCATAAATCAAATTACGATTTTAACTGCACTTAATCCTCTACTTCTGATCACCAAATTGCAATATAGTCCGTGGGTTCAATTTAAAATTATAAAACTAATATTCACTTTCACTTTTCTAGAACTTTATTTACATTAAAAGAGCTGATTCAAATATCACAATACATTCCCATATACACTAGTCGTCGCGGTATATCTGAACTCGCGATCGTGGCGTGCTTCCTTTATAAAACCAGCGTCGAATTCTCCAGTAAAAATCATCATTACTCCTACAGGTGCCGAGTCTTTTCGAGAAATATTTTTTTTATCTCAAAGCGTTTGTTGTCGTGTTGAAATGAAACAGGGTCGGCTTTGGGTAAATTTCGTAACAATATCAATTATCAAACATATTCTAACTATGAAGTGAAATTATCGTGTTTAAAACAAACAGTCCAAGTATCATCTTATTGGCAGTAAATATTATAAGATTTATTTCTTATTCACAATTGCAGTAGAACGAGGTATACAAAAAAAATTGTGAATTAAAATATGCTTTAAAAAGATTGTGAGTTGGACCTATTACTTCCACATCATTCAAAGTGGAACTTTTGGTATATCACAGATATATAAACACAAACCTTCTGATTAATATTTTTATTCAAATGCCACTAAAAATTACATTTTTCAAGTATGTTGTTCCTCTTTTAATACCGCCCGATATCGTTACTTTCAAAGTAATGGCCGATTATGTTCACGAAATCTTGACTCCAAAACATCAAAAGGTTCCGACAAAAGTTTCGCTTCTGGGTTTGATTATTCTGTGACGTAACTGTTTTTGTTCTTAATCGTTATTTTGTTAACAATGTTTCTATTTAAAATGTCATATGTCAACTGAGAGCTAAAGACCTGTTTACTTAATGTTAAATTCAACTTTAATGTTTGTTGATTAGGTCTAAGAGAAACCTATTTTTAAGTTAATTTTATTGTGATCTTTGTTAAAACGTAATTAGACGATTGAGATTGTCTAATAGTACAAATAAATGAGTAATGACATGGAAATTGTTATCTTTTAAGCATATTTTGCCCATAGATCCATTGTGCCCCAGTTAATTCACTGTCACCCATGTTGTGATCCATTCCTGGGTCACAGTGGACCATTTCCCATTTAAAAAAGTCACTGTAACTTCTAAGTTTGGGTAATACTTGACAGTTAATGCCTTTTAGTTTGAAGATTACATATTCATATTACGATTTGATTTCAGACTAATTATTTAAATAAATACATTTTTAAAAAACAAAAACCGACTTCAAAAGAAAATTAACTAAAAAGCATGAAATAATATTTTGCTACAATTAAATACTTTTTATGAAGTCGGTGCCAAGCGAAAGTGAAAATATTTTGTGAGGTACATTGATGAGTTATACTTCGTAACTTCGCTGTTCAAATTGGCACCGACTTCATAAAAAGTATTTAATTGTAGCAAAATATTTATTATTTCCTGCTTTTTAGTTAATTTTCTTTTGAAGTCGGTTTTTGTTTTTTTAAAAATGTATTTATTTTACAATTTTCAGTGATGCAATGTCTGTAATTGTTAATGATTTATCCTACAGCTGTAACATTCTATTAACATTTTTTTAACCATCCTCATAACAATATTTGTACTCCGCCCTGTATGTTACATCATAAATTCCAACTGCTATACTCTTTAGATAATTATTTTTTCTTGCTTTTTACTAACCATCCTGTATGTTAACCAGCTATCATCACCAACATTTTAATAACTACCCTATATAATTTTATTTTTACACCACATATGTATATTTATATGCGTGAAATTAATATGCTATAAGATTTTACTCATCCAAAAAGCAATTTTATCACTACTTTAGATAATTATGTTTTTCTTGCCAATAACTATATATATATATATATATATATATATATATATATATATATATCATCATCATCATCATATGCAGCTTTTCGACATTATTTTATGGTGTAGCCTCTCTTACATATTCGTTTCGCAAATCTCTCCATGTTGTTCTGTTGTACCTTTTTGGGACCAGGTTATCCTGTAGTCCCATCTTACATGACTAGGATACCATTGTGTGATTTTTGTTGACCAATTATCTTGTCTTCTTGCCAAATGCCCTGCCCATGCCACTTCAGAGATTTCACTCTGTGGACGTTCCTTATCCACTCTATTCTCTTCCGATCTCTTCTCGTTATATGCATCTTTCCATAGACCTTTGTGCTACTTGTAGTTTTCTTGTAAGTTCGGTTTTATCCAGGTTTCACAACCGTATGTCATCTTGAATGCCATTCGTGACATAGGAAGTTTGATCCTTCTGTTTATCTTAGCGAACCTGATATGTGTATTAATGGAACTGTGTTATCTATTGTGATGTCTTGTGTGTCACCATCTTTGTTTTTCCGATATTTATTTTTAGGCCTACATTAAGTTCATTAATTTTGTAACTACCCTATATAATTTTAGTCCTTTGTGGTCCCAGTCTTTTACACCACCTTGTCATATGAAATTCAGGGCTGCCTTCGTATATTCTATTTTGGCTTTGGCTTCCTTGTATATATTAGCCAACGTTTCTATGTATGCTTATCTAACCTTGTTTCAGGGCGTTGATACCGCCTTCGGATATATAGTGTCGAACGCTTTTTCGAAGTCAATGAAGGCCAAGGCAAGTGGTATTTGATATAACTGATAACTTCCCTTATAGTGTGTATGTGATCGATTGTGCTGAAGTACTCATCCGGCTTGTTCGGGGTTGAGCAATCTAGTGTACTCTGTATTCTGTTTTGTATGATTTTAGTGAATATTTTGTACACTACCGGCAGGAGACTTATCGGTCTGTAGTTCCGAATGTCTTCTTTATTGCCTTTCTTATGGATTTACTATGAGGGCGCTATTCCATTTTTCTGGGATGTGTCTGGTTCTTAGGCAATTCGTATATATTTTGAGGCGTTTCCATGCTTCTCTACCAGCGTATTTTAGTAGTTCAGCCGTTACTGCGTCGTTACCTGCTGTCTTGCCATTTTTCATTTTGTTGACCGCTGATTCCACTTCCTCCACAAGTATCAGGTATTTCTTCTTTCTAGGTATTTCCAAATTCGGGGGCTTTGTATATCCTTGTAGAATTTTGTGACATGCTCCATTATTTTGTCTCTATCCGTTATTCTGATATTTTCTTCTGTCAATGCGATTACTTGTCTTTTCCCAATTATTGTTCGTTTTTATAACTTTTTGATTTTTTGATGTCCTCTGCATTTTCTTTCTTATTGTCTTGCAAGTTCACTGTATTCATCTTGATGTCTGTTGTCCTTTTCAGTTCTCTTCTTTTCTGAAGCAACGCCTTTGTTTCCAATAAGCTTCTTGTGTTCGTTTCGTTGTTGGCTCCCGCCTATTTATATATATATATATATATATATATATATATATATATATATATATAAACAAACCTTGTTCGTTAGATAGTATTAGATTATTTCTATTTGATAACAATTTTATATCTTAACAGAAATGAAGATACTTTAATTTGTAATTAAAAGCCCTCTTTGAAGGCAAACTTTCTCTACATTAATAAAAATTGACATGGAATGATTACTGTTTATGTTTTAGACCATGTAAAAAATCTGTTTGTGAAGAATAACTTTTTTCTCTGAAAATTATGAATAAAAAGAAATCGTTTAATTTATGAATACACACTGTATATTCATATTAACTGACACTTATTTTGATTAATTCATCTTATTTACAATTTACCCCAAGTTCCGAATAGTTAATACCAGTAATCTTATAATACCCGCGACTCCACCAAGACATAGAATATAAGAAAATAGGTAAAAAGTTTTTCCCCATTCTATAAGAAACGATAGAAGCTATGTTATTTGAAAAAAAGTTCTGACCACTTTGAGATATCACGGAACTAATCTAATCCCTTTTCAATTTGCCCCACGTTCCGAATAACATTTTTCAAATTTTATATAATAATACCGGCTCCTCCACCATGGCATAGAGTATATGAGAATAGGTAAAAATAGTTTTTCCCCATTTTCTAAGAAACGGTAAAAGCTATTTTAATGAAAAAAATATGGGACCACTTCGCTATCCCCCCAAACAGGATCCAGTAAAATGGTTGAAATCCCTCAAGCCGTTTCCTAGTAATCGGTGAACAAACATAAAAAAAGCAACATAAGATACAGACGAATTGAGAACCTCCTTCTTTTTGAAGTCGGTTAAAAATATATATGAATCACTGTGACCCACTCTCCCCTACTCTAGAGACATTTTAACATTACTAAACATCGATTTTAGATCCCATCAAACATTTGTTTATTGCTCTATTCAGTTGATAAAATTGTTGCTGTTTTGCAGATAAATCGATAAATAAATACTCATGTATTTTGGTTAACAATTTCGAACAATTTTTCTTCATAAATCATAAATTTTTAAAAGTTATGTAAGACTTTTTATATATAGAAATTGATTCACATAAGCACATATCTACACTGCATTATGTTACACCTTGTACATCTATAGTAGGCTTGTGTGGGTATAAAACTTAAAACACAGTTCAGTTTTTCTTAACAACTACTTTATTTCAAAAAGGCCAAAAAGCATAGATGATTTTGTCTAACAGGTTTTCGTTACAGACAAAAAAAAACAGATTAAATATACAAAAAATACACCAATTTCACACTACACATATATTTTTTTACTAAACTGTTCGATAAAACAGCGTACAATAATAATTATTTATCAATTATCGTAAAGAAAGTTTCCTACGTCTACATCGAAACAATTCTATCAGTAAGTTTTTGGCAGTGAGAATATCGGAGATGTATAACGAAATCAACTGAAAAAGATTCTCCATTCAAAACTGTTTTCCGTATGGAGTTCTAGACAGTAGGTTCATGATTTGAATTTAAATAAATTGAAGAAAATCCCATATACAAGAATTGAAGACAACTTATATGTAAATATATATTTCGCACTATAGAACTTATCACAGATGAGACCAAAAACACTTTTTTTTATCACAAAAACTCGAGACTGTTCAATTTTTCAAAATTTCGTGAATATTCTAAATTGAATTGAAAATCACGTTTACAATAAATGCGGTATAGAAATTGAAGAGATTACCTCCAATATTCACATGCTCCCAAAATTCGTTTAAAATCTTTACACATAAAGAAACTTTTGTCAGTAAACTTCGTCAAAATCTACAAATACCTCATTTAAATTATTTACTAAATATTCAAAATATTAATCATCCTTATTGATTCAAACGATCTCTACTAATTAACCTTACTTTAAATTGTAATAACGGCTTTCTTCTCGATACAGTCCGGAGTGTATACAGAAATGCTCTTTTCCAAATTTATATTTTCTCGTAAACACAACACAATGTGCGAGTGAAATATATTTTCCCGGTAAATCAAAACGATGACGTACAAACACGTCACCTCTGTTCGATTTGATTTACGAGGTTTTTTTTAACTTGAAATGGAACCTTTCACCTCACACTGAATTGCAGCAACGCTCCGTCGACGTTTGGAGGGCGCCACTGTGGCCTGTATCGAGAAACAAAAGCTACCGCGCGCAATCCACAGCTTACTTTTTGTCGTCCAACAAGGTTCAGAACGCAATCACAGAGAGAAATTTGTGTCAAATATTCTTCTTGCTTTTATCTTGTTTTCATTAAAATACACAACTACCGATGATCTTGCCATAAATAACAATTAAAACGGGACACATGGGGATGGTAAAACTAAGAGGAACTGAAGTGAAAACAATTAATGAGGGGTGGGGGTTGTGAAGAAGTTTGGGGTGTGTCAGTGAAGAAGGATTTTAGGTTGTTCCCAGGCGAAGTCGTCTCTGCCGAAGTGGCCGTAGGTGCTCGTCTTCTGGTAAATGGGTTGTCTGAGGTTCAACTCCCTGAAACAAAAAAGAAGGAAATTAAATGTTATTTGAAATTGTAATTTTTTAATCGAATATGGAAGTTTGTATTTGTTAATTAATCGTTAAAACTTAAAATGTTTCTAACAATACAATACAACGTAAGCTGAAACCCAGAAGTGGATCAGCTTATAACTACCCAGGAAAAAATAAGTTAAAAAACCGGAATCTTTTTTTTGGAAGAGTTATATGCACTTTATTGAGATAACGTTCAAAAAGAATACTCCAGACTACATTTTCCAGTACTAAAATTACAATTTTGAAAATATGACTGTTGAAATGTTTGTATTGGTAACTTAATAGCTATTGTTACCATCCGACCTATAAGGTATCGGCCATCCCAAATTGGAAACGTTACAACTTCTGTATGTTTCGTCTGCTTTTACTTTCACAAAAAATATAGATTTTTCCCGATTCGTGGATTAACAGAAATTTGAAGAATTGTTGATATGGGTTGAAATCGGGAGTGAGAGCGCGATGGCCATAAATTGGACCATTCAGATAGGACGAGCATAATGATGAGAGTAACTTTCATTTTGGTACCACATTGTCCATAAAATGTTTAATGGAACATCTAGAACATTTGGCAGATGGTTTTGCAGAAAAACTAGATAATTTTCCATATTCAAATTCACTTGCAATTCAAAAGGTCCAATAATATGGCCAAGGAATTCGAATACTGAAATTTAACTAGATTTTCTGCAAAATCATCTGCCAAATAAGATAGATGTGCCATTAATTATTTTGCGTACAATGTGGTACCAAAATGACGGTTGCTGCCCGTCCTTTGCGAGAAAATCTGAACCAAGAGTATGCAAATTGTTAGATGGGGCGCTGTGGTCTAATTTTATGGCGAATACGCCATCCTGATTTAAACCCATTAGACTTTTCTTACTGGGGTTGCATGAAAGATAAGATTTACTTGAAACCCATATACAGGGTGTAAATAGCGTGAGTACATATATTTTAGGTGGAGATAGTATACATCAAATAAAACAAAAAACTCTTAACACTATGGTCTATAGGCCTTAATAAGCAAGACAATTCCAAACACATGTTAACGTAAATTGTTGTAAATCCGGCAACGTCGCGGTAAAATCCGATTCCCTTTTAGCACGAATAATAAAGAAATGATCCACCACAAAAAAATAACACCTGTGATTGTCTGTGTATTGAATAATTATATTGTTTCGAGTGCCGTTAGATTTATTTAGGCAAATAAAAATTTTATGAAGTATTTTTTTTCAAAAATGTACGCTTTTAATAACTATGTCTTGAAAGGAATATGTATTTAGGTATATTTGGCGATTTATTTTATGCATCAAGTTACATATGATATAGAAATAATTCGATACAAAGCATATTAAACAAAACATTTCTTATCTGTAATTCTTTTATCTGTTAAATTGTTCGAAAAATAATCATTACTCATTAAATTAATGTTACTTATGTTACACAAATAAATACCCATGTACTCACAGGATATTTCATCATAATAGCGCTCAGGACAAAAAAAAAACGGATTCTTCTTAGTAAATATTCAAATTTCAACATTCTTGCTATTATAACTGTTTTCCCCACAAATTAATGTCATGTAAGCCCTTTTCTATTTGTATAATTTTCCACTATTTGTCACAAATTCATACTGTCCACTCGAACTGACAATTCACCGATTTTATTTGTTTTTTTTTCAATTAATTTTGTAAATGAAAATCAAATCACGAAGTCTAAATCGAAAATCACGCAAATCACTGTCACTTAGATATTAATTTTCTCACAAGAACCTATACAGCAAAAAAAAACAATCGTGGCGGCGGTGAGCTGTAGTTAAAGTATTAAGTAAGGCATGTTAATATGCTATGGTGTCACACCTGTTCGGAGAAACGAACGGCAAATTATAACAAAATAATTAGAGTTTAAATATTTTGTTTGTTAATAACATATTAAAGGTGTATAAGCTATAGAGTATTTACATATTTACCTTTACAAGCATTTTGAATGCAGTCTATTATTCACTGTAATAAAGGCCACGCAACTTACAAATTTTTTTTTGGCAAAACTATAGATTATTTCTGAAAATGCTATAAAGCTTTTTGATTTGGTTTGGACTGAAGTATTGATCCTCATAATCTTTGCACTCAAACCATTTACACCCTGTATATCAACAATTGGTAAATTTGGTCAAAGAATTCTGGATGCTGCCGAACACAGTAGTTCGCGATGTTATGCACAACTGA